>JAWWES010000115.1:41138218-41163682 GCA_035583135.1 Lophotriccus pileatus | reverse complement strand
CGCTGCTCCTGGCCCAGCCGGCGGCGGCCATGGCGGCCGTGCTGTCCCCGCGCCTCTGCGACAGCGACCCCGCCACGCCCGGCGCGCAGTCCCTCAAGGTGAGAGCGGGCGGCGGTGGCCGCGGGGCTGCGGCGCTACAGCCGCGTCGGCGGGAGGCCTCGCGCGGCTCCTCCGCCTGGGCGCTGAAACCCCCGCTCCCCGCCCGCGCCGGGGGAGCCGGGCGGCCTCCCGCGCCCGAAGTTCGGCCCAGGGCGCGGGTCTGGGGCTGGGTGCCCGGGGCCGTCCTGCTTCCGAAAAGTGCTTCGGCGCCTTTCCGGTGGCGGTGCGGCAGCGCCGCAGCCAGGAAAGTTTGGGTTCGGCCGCGGGCAGTTCCGCGTTGGCCCCGCCGGGCTGCACCCGCGCGTCCCGGGAACCGCGGGCACTTGTGGCACCGAGGACTCGCGGGGCAGACCGAAACACATCGGTCTTTGAAACACAGCTCGGGTAGTTCAGCCTTCCCGATCGCGTAATAAAGGATCGTTACGTAGATCTTATAATTAATGGACCTACCAGGAGTTGGGAACGTCACCGCCTTTCCTAAGGAAATTTCAGGGGAGGAAGGGGGCGGATTTTTGGCAGTGTTTGACTTGTCATGTAAAGAAAGCCACAGAACTGTCCCCTTTTTATTTTTTTTTTTTTTTTTTTTTTTTTTCTTTTTTTTTTTGGAACAGTGGGAGTGGTTGAACAGCAGCAGCGTGTCTTAGATTGCACCACCAGTGTTTTCACTTCTGCTAAGTACTCTGCAACAAACTCTTATTCGTGAGCTTTTGTGATTGAATTTGCTGAAGTTTTAAACAAATAAGCGAAATTGTAAATGGAGGACATTCATCTCTCCTGTGGTATGGGTACTCATTGTTTTAACAGTACAGGATTTAATAAAAGAAAAATTACAGAATTAAAGTAGAAATCGGTATGAGGCACTTTCACCAAACTGTCAGATTGAGATCTATCTTTCTGTCTTTTGAAGATGTTTTGAAATCTCGTGGTGGTTTTCCTGTAGCAGAGCATTGATTTGGTCCTGTCTAGCAGTTCAGAAGGTTTGGAGTGCATTAATATTCTGTGTGGGAAGTAGGGATGAACTGCTGATGAGACATAGCTGTGTCAGAAAATACTCTAGTGCAGTATTGTTTGGATTGGGGATTGCTGCTTAGTTTGTTTACCTGAGTTTATACAGCAATGCTAGGAAATGGTCTTACTAGTAAAATGAGTGGAGGTGCTGCATACCTGATTCTTTAAAGATGACTGCATAAAGAAAAGAGTTTCATTATATTTTGCTTTTCACTTTTTATTACTGTGTGAAAGATATTCATCTTTATCCTTAACAAGAAAGAAAATTTGTGAAGAATTGTGAAAAACAAGAAATAAACCAAAAATACAGGAGGCAAATTCTTTTTCCTGATGACCTGCCTTGACTATAGCATTGTGAATTGTTACATAACCAAAGTAATGTATTCTCATTTACTGGATATTTCTAAATTGGTATTTCAAGTCCTATGATATATAAAGCCTACTAGACTGAAAGACGTTAGCAAACATAAACCTAATAATCATACTTGGCATTATTAAATAAGTAAGTATGATTGGGCTTGATCCATTTATTTCTGACAAGTTAATTCTTCTTGCTTAAACTTTTCATGGAAGTTATAAAATGTGATTCTTTCACACTGCTCCACTTTAGAGATTCAACTACTTAAAGAACTGTCTTGTTCTTGACTCTACTAGCTGCTACAATAGGCAATTTACTCAGAGTTTTCTGCTTTCTATATCTCGATTTTGATCAGAGAGGGTTGGTCACTAAATGCTTTGAGAGTTGTTGATGGTGCAGGTAGGAGTTGCATAGCATTACTGGACAATAAAGCAGTAACAAGTGCAAGATCAGCTGAGTCACTGGTTTTCTAGATTTTACAGAACTCTTTGTTTTGATCTTTTTTTCTCCTCTTCACCCTTCATCCCCTTTCTTTATATAGACCTCATGAAATCTGAACAGTGCCACCTGTAACTTAGCTTATGAGTGTTCCCTTGTAATAGCTGTGTTCTGTATCTGTTACAATACGAAGTCGGGTTTTTTCTTTAATATATTTTTTTCCTCACAAAACACAAGTCTTTGCTCCTTGCTATAATGATACTTTTTGTAAACTGTATACCATTCCTTTAATTTTTACTGTATGCCTATAAACTCCTGTGTTGCTTTCGGTAATGTTTTCCCTGATTTAAGAGTATCAGCTCTCAGTAAGGGCTTGGTGTTTTTGCTCTGAACTTTCAGTTTTTGAGAGCTATTCTGATTAAGTTCCAGAGACAGGAATTATGAACTTGGTGATCAGAGCTTCAGCTCTGTCTATTTAGTCTGTTTAGTTTCTCACCTGTGCAACAGGTGAGAAACCACCCAACTGTACTTCTATGCCAGCATGTCTTGTGCAAATGGTTTATAGCAAAGAATAATTAGCTGCATAAGCTGTTTTATGAGTTGTTTGTTAAAAGTGCATAGAACAGTTTAGGAGTTCAGATATGTTTAAATTGTGGATTGCCTTGCAATATTTTTTGTAGTTTTACATCATCTGCTGAATACTCTTGATTTTTTTAATATTTACCTTCATTTATGTTTCAGGATGACACGGAAGAAAATTCCAATGATGGCAGCCAGCCATCCAAAAGACGGCGTATGGGCTCAGGGGACAGTTCTCGGAGCTGTGAAACTTCTAGTCAAGACCTTGGGTAATATCACTTTTTACAATTCCCACTTTTTTATTATAAGTTTTACTGTATTGTTCAATATGCTTAAGTAAAGCTCTTCTTTCTTTACTTTCATATTCTTCATACATCTTTTTGAATTGAGGCGATATTCTATGAATAGCTAGCTGTCTTTTGCTCCCAGCATATTTTAAGAAATTTTATTTTAAAGTGCTACAAAAAAGTGCTGCATCTGATACATAATCAGAAACACAGCTGACATGTTTTTAAAACATTGCATGCTTCTTGAGTAATTTTGGCACTGTAGTAGTTGCTTTTCCCAATGTCCTCTCCACTACAATGGATATCACTTTCTTCATGTTCTGTCTCTTAGCATGCTGATGAATGGTTATTTGGATATTTAAATTGTTACTTGGAAGAATGGTGATTTGTGAAGTTGGGTGTAACAAAGTAACTGTGACAAAGTGTAACAAAGTGACTTTGAAAAGAGTTACCAGGATGTAGTATTCTGAAGTGCTTGTCTGACTTTGTAGCTGCTGTTCATTGACATATAAATAGGAATTTCTAGAAATGTAAGTATTGCTCTTAAGGATTCTTGTGATTTGTTCTAACATTGTTCTTATACTCAGATATAGTTATTTTCCTGCTGAAAATTTGATAGAATACAAATGGCCACCAGATGAAACAGGAGAATACTATATGCTTCAGGAGCAAGTCAGTGAATATTTGGGTGTAACTTCCTTTAAAAGAAAATATCCAGGTATTTATTTTTAAAGTTTTTCTTCTACAAAAGTGTCTTTAAACAGGTGTAGTCTGTGTCTCTTTGATTATAGTGTGAGCCAGCTGTTTAAAAAAAGACCTAGCAAAAGCATACCTGGATTATATATGTTGTACTTTTTATTTTTGTTACTGGTATATTGAAAATGTATCCTATGGTGTTTGAAGTAATTTAAGACTTCTTGGCGTTGCCACTAAAAATTTGTAAACAAGTCTGATTTGGGGATTAGATCATCAAGTACTTTTTTGAAAATTACCTCAATTTTACTTTTAAGTATTTTATTGGTTATTTCTTACTGTATAACTATATATTCTGTTTCCCGAATTGTGGCAACATTCCTATAATGTGGAAGAATTTTAAAACTGATTGTGGAGGTTCTAGTATTTGAGCCTTCATTATTCAGAATTGTTAAATTTGGATCTTCTGTCATGGAATTTATTTTTAAAAGGCATAGTAAAATTAAAAAGAACGGTACTTTTAATGCTTGTTAATAATTACTGCATCTAAATTCATATATCAGTTTTCTTTAGTTTTCGGTAAATCATAACTGTGAATTTTCTTGAGTACCCTGCCTGCAATGTCCCTACATTGTGTATTAAATTTCAAATTATTTTATAAAATTGAAGTGTTTGTTGGAGTAGTAGTATAATACACACTAGGTGCTTGGAAACAAAATTCTCAAAATACTTTGACAGTGTTTATGGAAGCATCTGAGTAACTGCACACATTTTTATTTCTCTTTCTTGTTTTCTTTGGAGATTTAGAAAGGCGAGATCTGTCTCACAAGGAGAAACTCTACCTCAGAGAACTAAATGTTATCACAGAGACTCAGTGCACGCTAGGTAAGAAAACAAATGTTAGAGTCCTTTTTATGGTATAAAAAGTATGACACAATGAAAAAGTTGGTTCAGTTTGGTAGAGAAGAATTGCATCACTCTCAACTGAAGTCATAAATTCTGAAATTAAAACTGGCTTATTTTTAATTTGGTAAGTTGGCTGTGAAGTGTCAGTATTTCAGATTTATTATAAAAAATATATTTTGGATCTTTTCTAATTACTTAGAAGGGATTTTGCTAGCTTTTAAATTAAATTCTAGAACCTTTTTCCCCTAGGAAAAAGACCACCATAGTTTTTCAAATAAAAAGTACACCAGTCTTGTTTTGCTGCATTGACTGGGGCTCAGCAAACATCAGTGTTTCTTAAATGGTTCCACTTCTATGTTAGAAAGGAGAAGAGTGTATATTAAGGCACTTTAGTGTACTTGAAATGAAATGATGTAATTGATGAGGCTTACATTGAAAGAGCTTGAAGAATATTTTTCTTAATCTGCTAATATATGTGGCTTGGACATGTTAGAGTTTAAATGATGCCAGCCACATTATTTTCTGTATATCATAGGTAAATGTATAAATGTAATGTTTGTGTAAATCTAATCTAATTTTAAGTACTAACAATCTTTGGTATACCACCTTTATTTCTCACCTGCCACCTCTGTATTTAATTTTTTTTAACTTGACTATACAGAAGAGACCATAACTAATTTTTATTAATAGAAGTAAAATGTTACATTCTGTCTCATATGTCCAACAGAGATGTGTGCTGAGTCAACTATCCATATTTTTAAGGTTGTATTTATAACCAGTGGTATTAATATAAGTCATTCCATTCCATTGCCTGTGTTTGGAGATTAGTTGTGTTGGAACTCTAAAGGACGAGTTCTGCATTGTGGCTGAAAACGGGGACATTCTGACTTATGAACTTCAGATGCTTTAATTGGGAGTCAGGAGTTTGCGAGCAGTTTGCTGCTCTGAATTGCCCTCACGGTGATTCTTTTCTTGATTTGTATGAGACGTTATGTGAACATCATAATTTCAGTAAAGGTTCTGCAGGTTAATGAAACTAAGATTTGATCAGTGTTGGAAACTGAAACTAACAGTTCACCACGTCTCATCTAGAATAAAGGTTCTGCCTCACTGTGGAGTTCTGAGTGGGTGGTTGAGTCAATTTGAAGGCGTCTGTAGCTGTAAGAAAGAAATAACATGAGCCTTGGCTCATTGGGTACAGGCAAAATAGTAAGCAGCCTTGAAAGCTAAACAGCACAAGTTCACTCCCACTTGAGAAGCGTTTTATGCAGCAGGTTGTTGTCTTCAGTCACTCAAAAACTTGAGTTGGTTGTTGTGGGATATAAATAACTTACAGTTGCTTTTGCCAGATAGCATCTTTATTGCTTTTATCTATTTTAGGTCTAACAGCTTTGCGTAGTGATGAAGTAATTGATCTTATGATTAAGGAATACCCTGCCAAACATGCTGAGTATTCTGTTATACTGCAAGAGAAAGAACGTCAGCGAATAACAGACCATTATAAAGAGTACTCTGTAAGTAATTAACATATAAGTGAACCACATCTGTAACACTGAGTGTGAGAAAAGGCTGTTCTCAAACTGATAGTGAAATATATGGAGATTAATAAAATTGTTTTTATTCCAGCAAATGCAGCAGCAGAACACACAGAAAGTAGAAGCCAGTAAAGTTCCAGAATACATTAAAAAAGCTGCCAAGAAAGCTGCAGAATTCAACAGCAATTTAAACCGAGAGAGGATGGAAGAAAGAAGAGCCTATTTTGATTTACAGACGCATGTAGGCAGATTTAAATTTCTTACCAATGTTAACAGGTAGTTCCTTACTTGTTTTAGTAAAGATGGTTTTGGTACCATTTTAACTTTTATCAAGGTTTTTGATTATTGTTTCAGTCATATAGGGACTTACACAGTTTTACTGTTAAATGGGTAATACTGCTAAAAATAATCTCAAATGTATTTAATCTGAAAACTTTTTTAATTTGAAAATACTTGTCTCAGGAAGCTCTAAAAATTTCAGTGTTATTTTGTTATCATGTCCTTAATCTGATGGTAAAAGAATAAAACTAAGAGGGTTTTATTCTTTAGTTTAGTTTAGTTTATTCTTTTAGTTTAGGTTACTAAGAAGCTTCTGTTGCTATTACATCTATGAATATAATTGGCTAATTCTTCTTTGGAATACCTCCAAAATTTTGCTGGAACAGTACCTGAAGTAAAAAAGAAAACTATTTATTCTTTAAAAGAGTCCTCCTGTCAGTGCTATGCCCTTTATTTTCATTAGATGTTACGTTATGTTTGTACTGCGTATATTACATGCCTCTGTGACTGATTAGAAAAAAATAGCTGGCATTTTGAAGCAGTACTGTTCTTCTACTATAAAGACAGCAAAAATTTTCTCTGCAAATTATTACATGGCAGTCTGTTGTGGAAAGTTTACATCTTTTTGGTATTGACCCATGTTTAGAGGCAAGATAGTGGATAATCAGTTTTAGTTCCTTCTGAGTGAAGGAAGGCTTCTATGTAAGCTTCTCTTTTCCATGCATTTATATTATTAATTGAATTTTTTATACTACAGTCTGGTTTCAGACTTAGATGGATGTGTTCTTTCCACTCTCAACCAGTATGGGCCAACAGTGGTAATTCATGCTAAGGATGCCATGCACAAAAGTTAATGTTTACTGTTTCAATTGCTAATTTTTAATTTTAAAATTATTTTTCCTAATACACTGTTTGAGGTAGTCTTTCCTAATGTTATTCAGTTCACTAGATACTTAAGGATTGGATTTAATAAATAATACTGTTTTGTGAGTGGGACCTCTTCTGTGTTAATGAATTGAATTTCACATGGAAGAACTCAGGTAGCTATCCCGTTTCAATAAAACTGACTAGTTAAGAAATATTTGGGTTAATAATTGGTGAGAAAGACTCAACAGTTTGTATGTGAAACAAAAATGTCATGTTTTATATTAAACAATGCAGATTATCCAGGTGCCTCAAGGAAAATACAAAATCTTACCTACAGAGAGAACAAAGGTTAGTCCTTATCCAGTGGCTCTCATACCCGGCCAGTTCCAGGAGTACTACAAAAGGTATTTTAAAAGCATATAAACTGCCAATTCTCTTGCACTGATCCCTTTTCTCTACATGTAGCAGGTGGAAAACATTTTAGTGTCTTTACTGTAAGGTTTTGATTTAATTTTATGTTTGAGGCACTTGCTAATCTTGAAGGATAAGGATATGTAGTGTGGCATCTTCTGTCAACAATAGTCAGTAATGACTGCAAGAGTACTGTCTACCCTGATGTATTGCAGTGCCTAAGATTTGTCCTGCTCAGATATTTACCATGGTAAAAGGAGACATTGATTTCACTTCTGCCACCCTCATGTATTTACTTATCATCTGCCTCTGCGTGTGTACCAAGATTAATATTTCTGTATCAAAGTGATGTAATGCAGGTTTGTGATCACACGTTTTCTGTGTCACAGTCTTGCTGTCCTTTTTTTTTTGAATTTTTAGAAACTCCTTAACCAAAAAAAAAAAGTTGATTGGACTTGTGGGTTAAATTTAATGTTGGATTTGTGAGAGAGAAAGACATTGCAGGCTGGATTTTTACATTTCATGAAAAACGTGTACTTGAATGTTTACATAAATTTAAGATAGTACTAGTGGCAAACTACCATTGAACAGATACGTACGGATTTGAAGATTTTGTTGAAGTCTTACCATTGTACAAAAGAGGTGGTATTCATTCTATACATGCTTGGTTTTCTTTAGAGAAGCTCTTCATCTGCAAGTGCCTTGCTTGTTCCAGTGTGTGTTTGTACAATCCATCCCAAAGTTGTGTGCTACAGGACATTCTTGAAGGATTTCATTTTTATTAAACTAACTGAATTAAAATTACTCCATATTAAGTTTGGTTTGCACTTTTAAGCTGCAAATGAAACTGCTTATCCATCTCAGTGAAAGACACAACCTTTCAACATATGCATCAAAATAGTATCCCATTTTTAAAATGCTTGTCTTCAGCAGTAAGAGGACTTTCACTTTTTTCTTAGTCTTTAAGTTAAAAAGAAAAAGGATGGATTATGGATGTTAAGCTATATCTGGCTATAAGCAATGTGATTAGATCTTTGCATTCTTCTGAAATTACATTTTTATATGCATTTTTCCGTTCTCCTTCAATAATCAAGCAACTTGGATGTACAGCTGTATTCTTTCCTTACTTTGCTTTGCATGTATTTGTGTGCCCTAAAATGTATGGTCTGTTGGGCATAGTAGCGTGGGTTGGTTACAAATTTGTAGTGGTTCCGCGGTCTCTCATGCAGTTATGGAACATTGCAAATACACTCCCCTATGTTCTGAGAATATCTGCTCTGCAAAGAATGGTGTCACATTTGGGAGGAGAAATTAGCATGTTACCTGTGTTTTCAGAACTGTATGTCTTTGTGTTCCTTCCTGAAAAAAACGAGTGTTTCTTAGTTTTTCTTATTGGCGTCCTTGTATACTGCATGATTTAATATTTTTGCATCAAGTATACGTGAATGAATTAATTTTATTTATTTAACTTTAGGTACTCTCCAGATGAACTTCGTTACTTGCCATTAAACACAGCTCTTTACGAACCTCCTTTGGATCCAGAGCTGCCTGCATTGGACAGTGATGGAGATTCAGATGACGCAGAGGAAGGGCGAGGTGATGAAAAACGGAAAACCAAAGGCAATTCGGTGAGACGAGTTGAAAGTAGTCTTGAACGAAATAATACTTTCCCTTCACTTTTGTTACTTTCACTAGTTTCTTAGTAGAATCTTTCAACATTTGCAAAATGAAAGGAGGATCTTTTTTAGTAATTTAATTTATCACACTGCTCTCCAGCTTTCCATTTTGATCCATTTTTAAACTAAGTGGAATAAATATTTGAAATTTCAGGCTCTTTCTTCTTTTTTTTTTTTTTTTGAAATTTGAAGCAACTTCCCAATGCAGCTCTTCCTTGTGCCCTTCTCCCCAAGGCGAAGTTGTTGCTGGCATTTCTGAAGAGAATGAAAGCTGTAGTTCAGGTCACAGTATATTCTGCTGTTTAGAGTCCCACAGAATCTGTCCCTAAAGCAGAGGTCTTGATAACCTCATAACTTTTTGTGACATAGAAGCAGGAACTACTCAGTACAGAAACAATTACCTTATTCTAATATAAAAAGAGGATAAAAAATGCTGTTTTTTTGCTTAACAGTACATCTTTAAACAGATGTTTATGTTCTCCCTACTTACACAAATGCAAAATTAAGTGCTAGTTGAAAGTTAAGGGAAACTTCCACATACCTACCTTGATAGTGTTTTAGATGCTCAAGAGCAGCTGAGCTTCAAATGAGTTGAGTACAACTGAACCATTGGTATGTTGATGTAGTTTGTATGTTGGTGGCAATGACTTTTCAGAGGTTTAACCCTAATTTTAACAGCAATGGAATGTCACCAGTTGCATTTAATAGTTTCCAGCTTAATTGATGAACATGTTTGATGATGGGTATGTATAATTCTAAATTTTGCCATGTAAATATTTATTTTGTTTGAATTTTGTAAGATACTCATAACTGAGGAAGAAAGAAAGAGGTCAGCGTGTAGATTAACAAAGGAGAGAGGGCTGTTAATACACTGCTTCTGCTTGCATTTTAAGATATTGTATAAACTTAGCATGTTAAATGTCAACTCAAAATTTTGGTTTAATCACACTCCAGCTGTTTTACAGTTGGTCTTTACCTGTTTTTTCCCCAGTTTCCTTTTCCACTGAAGGCATTCATGTTAATGATAAAAAAAAGTAACTGAACCAAGCTGATATCCTTTGATTTTTCATAGAAGTTCAGAAGTCTTTTTTGGTGACAGAATGCAGAAGGAAAAATGTCCTTTAGTGTGAAAAGTGTAGAAAAATGTGCAAAACTGATAATCAAATTCCTGTGAAATGGGTTTGGCTGTGGAAGCAGGGGTTCTTTGCTAGTCATTGAGGATGGGCATATAGTTCAGGAAAAACATGTTGAATGCCGAGGTGGCTGTTGTCAGGCCTCTGTTTCTAAGTTTTGGGCTACCTACCATCTGTCAGATCTCCCTGGTGAATCCTACACTAGGCTTTATACTTTTTCCCTTTTCACTCTCCCCAGTTGAAGTTGGTAGCAGTTTTCCTTTTCTGTAGTGTTTTAATGGGTTTGTCCTAAATAACCCTTCCCCTAAAGTAATGGTGAAACATAGCATTTCTTATTGCCACATGGTTTGATTTGCTTTGGTGTTATACTCCTCCATTTGCCCTGTGTCTGTTTAGTCTGTTCTGGTTTTAGGCTGATTACTATTATGTTTGTACAGAGCCTGTTTTACTGTAGGGCACCATTGTTATTTGGCCCCTTGGGTTTTATTGTAATAAATGTGAATAATCATACTGCTTCCTTCTGGAGCTTTTTGGAAGCCTTTATTAACACTTTTCTGAGAAAAGTCTTGTGCTGCTGCTCTTTATTATGCTTACATTGATCTCTCACCCTCTTTGAAACTCTTCCCCTCTTTCTTGCATCCTCATTCCTCAAAAAAACCCCTTTAACTGCAACATAAATCTTGTTGTTTGGTTCTGTATTAAATATGGAAATGTGTTTTGCTGTTGATGGCATTCTTCTGCTGCAGTCCAAATTAAATACTTAGATTGCTCCTGGTGAAAATAGTAGATGAGGGTGGCAGGGAAAAAAAACCCTTCACATATTAAATTCAAGGCAATGCTGTTTGGTAATGCGCTTTAAATGCATGACAAGGGCACTTTTAACTTTTTGCTTGCCCTTTACTTTGTAAACAGCATCTTGCATATAATGGATTTCTTGCTGACTTAATGGAAAACAGTTCAAGGAATTACACTCTTGTGCTCCCCACTCTGGTGCCAAGACCAACTGGAAAACAGGACTGCTGTTGCTGATGCCAATCTCCTAGCACGAGAAAAAATATACAGTGAATGTTGTGAGCAGAGGTGTTCTAGATTGTGATAAACCCCGTGCTTTTGCAGAAGGAATGATGTACCCTTCTCTTACATTAGTTGGCTCTAAGGGGCATACAAAAGACTTGTCTGTCTATCCAAAAAATAAAAAAATATAGCTATGGTATTTTTATTATAGGACAATTCGTCTGGCAATGTATCTGAAGGTGATTGCGCCACAGACAACCAGGAGGATTCTTTTCAGGGAAGACAAAAAACAAGAGACAAAAGTGCTACTCCAAGAAAAGATGGTTCCAAACGTTCTGTATTACCCAAGTCAGTTCCTGGGTACAAGGTAGAAGAAAAAAGCCCCTGACTGAACTTTACTCACCAGCCTCTCCCTGAAGTATTTGTTTTTTTCAATAATATGGAACTTCTGCTTGCTGTACTTCACTAGCTGTTCTCCTGTTGTGTGCTCCATCTGTTCGCTTCCTTATTTCCTTTTTGCTTGTATTTCATGTGGGGCTTTCCTTTGCCCTAGCTGTACAGTGGCCTCTGTTTCCTGTTAACTTCTTGGATTCCTAGGCAGTAACATTAGAAAAACCCATTGTGGATTTAGCATTGGAAATCTACATCTTTCTGTCTGCCTTAACACAGCAGTCAGAAGTATGTGTCAGTTTAAAACTATCATTCGCTATCTGTTGTTTTTTTTCCCCTACTGTTTGGTATGGCAGCACACCAAGAGACCAGTGCTGTAAAGTGCAGCTATATGGCTGAACATATTGTTGTGACATTAATTTTAAATACAGCCTTTTGTCCTGTGATGTTACGATATATAACGTGGAAGGCAAAAGCTTACTACGGTTGTATAGGCAACACTACATAACCACTTGAACAGTGTATGGAAAATAGCTTTTTATGTAGTTTTTACTATGTAGAAACATTTGTGGGCAATATGCTTTTATCTAGGCAAAAATCTTGGTGAGGATTTTAAGGCATTTCAGCTGTCAAGTAGCGATAGCCGAACCCAAGACCCAAATCCTTAGTATTCCTGTATAATAATTTCAGAAATTAGGATAAAAATAAGATTAAGGTAAAGATAAGATTAACATTAAAATAAAAATACTTTTCAGGATAAATGGGAATTGGCATGCATGTGTTATTATTTTGCATACTGAGAAAGGATCTGAATAATCTGTAACATTTTCAAAGCACATAATTGTCTAGTCCTCTTCCACTGAGAGAAATAAGAATTTTCCATTAACTTATGTGGGAGCAGGAGTAGACCCATAGAGAGGGAATACACTACGTTAAGATAGGGTTGAGTATTTAACAGTCAGGAATACTTGTTGAGACTTACAGGACAAGGAACACTTTTGTCAGTGACAAGTTTGTACATGCTGAGAAAGTGTCTCAGCAAAAGTGAGCTGTTGATAGCTTGCATTTTGTATTTATAAATATTTACTATCTGTATTTACCAAGTTAATAGTAAATAAACTATAACTTACATCAAGAAGCTAATTTCCAGCAAAAATTGGACAGCTTTGATAAATTTTCTCTACATACAGTATCAGTGCAAGTTTATAACAGACAGCAAGCTGCAGTTGCATTTTATCTTTTCCCGAACTTACTAAGAAATATGTGAACTATGGAGATTTAGACTGTGGTTACCATATGTATATTTTTTTATATGTAACTTTGCAAGGTGATGTAGACACAGAATGCATATTCATATTCCCATGAACATGAAATCCAAAGATGGAACCTGAAATTTTGCTTTAGCTTTGTTTAACTTGACATTAGAGATTGTGTGCCACTGATTTACAGAAGTTTCATTTAGCTGTGAGATGCCCAAGTATTTAATTAGTCCGGTCTGTTTAATGGCCTTATGAATGCATAAAGAGAGAATTAATGGAGCAGAACTTTCATCAAAGTTCTGAACTTCTAATTGCGGAAGAAATGGTAGTATACAGAATTGCGTTTTGAAAATGGATTCCCGTAACAATTATTTATTGATTCAAAATCACCAATTCTGTTAGTAACAAGGTCTTGCTGTAAACTTACAGTGCACATCTTTGCAATGTCAGCATCCCCTGCCCGCATCAGCCATCTGATAAGTCTGAGGTGGTGATGTTGTGTAGGAAGGGTGAGAGGATTGGCTTTCTTTTTTGTGGGAATGTTTGAAAGCTTGCAATAAGCCAAATTACATGAGCTGTTTTAACTGGTAAGACAGAATGATTCTTGTTTGTGAGTCTATAAAAACACCAGATAACTATATACCTACCGTATGTGCCTGAATGTTAAGGCACTTTGAGCTGAAGGCTTAACTGATTTAAAATGTTTTCCCTGTGAATTTTAAGTCTTTATAATACTTTTGTTCTGTATTGTTCTTTAATATTGGACTATTTTTGTAGAACAGTTCATTTTTTGGTTACATGTAGTTAAAATTGAAGGATAATTGCTATGGCATCAGCATACATATGTATAGTTAATAGCCACATTATTAGTATTACAGGATTCCATACATTTCCACTGAGTTATTTTTGAGTAAAAGAAATACTGTATTTTATATTGAGTCTTTTTTTATTGTCAGTTCTTTAACAAAGAACGATTAGGATGTATTTTACATTTTGTCATGTTACAAGTAGCGAGTCTTTGTTGCTGCAGGACTACTACAATTGCACACACAGGGTACTGTTAAAAGTACAGATTTTTTGCACATAAAACTGAAATGTATTGAGAATCTATATTTTGCAACACTTCTGTTTTGTTCATATGAAAATGTAACGCTTTGCATACAGAATAGCATGTTAAAAAATGGTGTAGTTGGAAAGCTGACTTGGAGAACTGCAGCACAGCAGCATGGAAGTGAAAACTTACAGAACAGGCAGTCATTGTTTTGACTTTGCATTCATTTTCTCTCCCATCCTTATCCCAGTAAGATGAGGGTGTAGAAAGCAAAATTTACTCCTAATGAAATGGGATATTGTGACTTCCCATTTAGACTTGACAGATGTTTTTTATACCATTTCTAAAAGCCATTTATGGTGGTAGAATTGAGCTGGTTTGAAATGTGAATAGTCTTTTTTTTTTTTTTTTAAATACTTCCATACTGTTGGAACTTCATTATTAATAGGCTGTGATTCTCACGCCCCCTAATATGCACAGTATTTAATGAATACAATTTAGTGAAGCAAGACTAAATGGAAGCATTGTTAATAAATGCATCTGTATCAATGTCTATCTTGAGAGTTATGTGTATCAGAGTGTGAACTGCACATACCCTAACACAGGTGCTCACTTAAGTTTGCCTGGAGAACCAGGGAATGTGCTGTTGTATATTAAAGGCAGTGAAATACAAATCTAGAAAAATACAAAGCTAGAAGTCTGATTAGAAAGTACACTTGCTATTCTAGAAAGGCTTGGTTTTCCTAGAAATAGATTGAAAAACAATTAAAAAAAAATAGAATATAGCCTAAACAATAGAAGGGTAAGTGCTGCCACACTGACGAGGTTTAAGCATGTGCCACTTTTGTTGGGAGGAGCAGGGTATAAAGGTATATATGGAGGACACATAGTGTAGTTAACAGTAAAAGAGTTTGTGTGTGTTTTTGCTTCCATTATATTTATTATTTTGTAGAGATGTTTGTGAATGTTAGACTTCTTTTATTGTTTTATTATATTTGTGTATAAAACAGGTTGACTTTGCTTTTTTAAAATAAATAAGCAAAAAAAAAGTGTCTATGAATGCCTCTGTCATCTTTTGAAGGAAGTTATCTATAAACATCTGGTGTGATGGTTTGCTTTCTTGAATAAAACTTTAGACCAGACAATTTGGAGCAGGCTGTAGCCTTGTTTTGACATAAAAAGCAGATTGAAAACTTCAGAAAACTTGAAGCAACGTATCCTGACTACTCTACAGTGAGTCAAGATTTTAATTATCTTGCTAGGTGCTGGAAAAAAATGACTTGAGAAATAAGCACATTTAAAGATAAGTTTTATCTCAAAAGATCTCAGTAACTATTTTTAAATATATATATATAGTTGTGTTTTCACTTTTTAAATTTATTTTAAAATTAAACCACATTCTTCTCCCAGTGTGTGTTTGGTAGTTGACTGGGATCCTTCTTGCTTACCAACAAGCTGTTCAGATATGCCTTCAGCTCCTTCTACTCGCTGTGTCTACGCAGCACCATTGTTTTTAAAACTCCGGCATTAGTCAGTTTAACATCAGTGAGCACTGCATTATGTGTAAACTACATTTGTCACTCATGTCATTATGCAGTGGTTAAAGCTCAACATTACAACTACTGCCACGTTTCTGAAATTTGTAATGCCGTACTTCTTCCTCATTGGGATAAAACTGTTGGTGTATCTCTGGAGTTGGGACACAGAATAGACACACATAGACAAATGTTCCACATTGTAACAGCCTGCTATTTCTCTTACCCTTTAAATGGATCTGATGGACCCAGACACATTCCACATGTTCGCTTAGAAAAACTATGAATATAAATCTGTAGTTAAATGCAAGACTCCGTTTTTTATAGGGATTATGACTGGATACAAGAAGGAATAGTAAAAGAGAGAGCTCAGTATGGCATAGCTAACCAGATAATTTGAAGCTGGATAGAAAAAAGTCAATTTTATTGCTTTTGTAATTAATTTTCTGTATTTAGGGGCAAATGTAATGCAAATAAATTGTATATTATTTCTTCCATACACAAGAAATCCACATTGAAGTTCATAATGTAGTATTCTATACTGGGAAAAGTGAGGTTTTTCATCCTGTCACATTTAGTTTACATTGAGGAGCATGTTCGCTGATGAATTCATAGGAAGAAGCAAGTACATGATTTTGATACAGTTTGATTTATATATAACTCACTATGTATGACAAATGGAAATAATATATACTTAATCTATGGATTTTTTTTTCAGTACTGCTGCTTGTCAGTTATTGTCACATGTTTTAAGGTCCACACATCCTAACAGTTTATTAATTTTAATAGTTAAGGAGATAGATGACCTTTCCTGTTGAATCTGTAAATTCTTCTGGAATGAATTTATAGCCCTCTTCTACCCTTCCAGCCAAAGATCATTCCAAATGCTATATGTGGAATTTGTCTGAAGGGTAAGGACTCCAACAAGAAAGGAAAAGCTGAAGCTCTTATACATTGCTCCCAGTGTGACAACAGTGGTAAGTATCTGCGTACACTCAGTGGATTCCTAAGGGAGTTTGTTTGACAGATCTTTTTGTGGACATATTGAGTGTCCTACACATGTGCAGCAACAATTCAGTTGCCTTTTCTGTCCTTCATTAAGACTCGATCTCTCTTCTATGTTGTATGTACTAGCACACTCGGTGCACTGTGGGATCTCACCAGGAGGTGAGCTAAGCTTCAGCTTTGATAAAAGCAGAGTGTAACTAATTTTAAATTTCATTTCAGACATAAAAGTAATAATACTGGTTTTAATCTAGGCCACCCTTCTTGCCTTGATATGACCCCGGAGCTTGTTGCTATGATTAAGACTTATCCTTGGCAATGTATGGAGTGTAAAACGTGCATTATATGTGGGCAGCCTCACCATGAAGAAGAAATGATGTTCTGTGATGTATGTGACCGTGGTTATCACACTTTTTGTGTGGGGCTTGACGCTATCCCTTCAGGTAATAGAGTTACTTGTTCCCTTCACACCTCCTTTGAGTCCTGGGTGCTCTCCCTCAGAATTAATCCATGCACTGCTTTTGAAAGAATGGTTTAAAACAAGTGTGAAGGGTAGGAGTAAAAAATACTGTAGGAAAGCATTCACACTGTAGGACCTGATTTCTTATATATGCTTTATTTCTGTATATTTGGTTGTGCACAGTTTAACCTGGTAATTCCTGTATAGGAAATATAATGGGCTTTTACAACATAAACCAAACAGGCTCACTCAGAAGTATTTTTTTTCCATATCCACAGAACATTGAGGGTAACTACCTCCTTTAATGAAAGAAACTTGTAAAAGAGACTCTATTGCTGCATATTGCTAGAGTGTAGCTTTCACATTAATTGTTGCTGCAGCTATTTCAGCTTCTAAATTCAAATGCAGTTTCAATATTTGTAAACACCTCTTTAAACCCTTTCCTCGCCTTTTTTACTTAAACATCAAAGCTCTAACTGAAGTACCTCCATGGCAGGCAGGCAGCCTTGTACCTTTAAATTACCCAGCCACTCATATCATCTGGCTAACTCAAGGCTGTAGAAAGAAAATAACAGGTGCTATGTTGCTTTACATGTAATACTAAATCCATGGTAAGTAAGTTTATCAATAAGTATTCAGTGGCCGTGACAATATGCCCTGTACAGTACTTCAAAAATGCTGTCCAGTCCTATTTTAGGAAGCACTGGCACTAGCTGGCACTTTAGTACAGGTTCTGTGGTTGATTTCACTTTCAGGCTGACCTAAGAATGTAAACAAAATAGATCATATGGCTAAAAAACTATAAAATTACCAAAGCAGCCTTTATGATTCCAGCTGTTGTAATATAAACAGTTAAATGCCTCCCCAAGTGCCATTCGTTTCTGCTCTGGGTAACTTCCCATAACCTTGAACTATAGTCATTCACCTGAAAATATAACTGGCAAACTTGAACATTGTTTGTCAAGTCTTATCTAATAACCATATCCTTAGTAGTGCTGACACTTCTTGAGGTCCATAAGGATTTGTGTAGCCAGTGGTTACACGTAAGGAATCTAGGGAGCTGAATTGTATATACTGCTTTATAGGAAAGATGCTTCATTTTAAAGACAAGCACTGGTTGTTTGCATTAAAGGAAGTACTGCAAATAGATAACCACCCGTTAGAATGATGAAAGGTGCATAACCAGATGAGTAACAAACTTAGTTTCCCAATAATTGATAACTCTCTTTTCTTAGGTCGCTGGATTTGTGATTGTTGTCAAAAAGAAACTCCTGTACCCAGAAGAGGAGGAAGAAGGGGGAAAACCAGCAAAGAGGGCTAAAAAAACCCCAAAAGTTGCTCTCCAAAACTTAAATGCACAAATTAAAGTGATACTTTGGTGCTATTTAATCAACCACTCTAAAAGGAGCAATACCACTTTTTTTTTCTTTTTACCAAATAAACTTCTAAATTTGTCTATATAATTACTTTTTGTGATACAAGTCACTAAAATCATGTCCTGTCAGATGTCAAGATAGACAAACCAAATTTCCAGTCCAAAAGAGAAGTCTTTCAGAATGAAATTTAATTTGTACATCCACCATTTGTATCAAATTATAGTAACGTACTTGTTTATTTTGGTGCACTCATCAGTAAGCTCCATGAAAAGAAAACGACAGAGCATTTTAAATATACTCTTATTTGCATAGCAACTGATTAGAAAGACTCAACCAAAGAAAAAGTATTCCTGGGAAAAGTAACTTTAGAGGAAGAGTGGGTATGACATGACCTTCTTCCTTTCAGCAGGAATTTTCTTTGCAAGCTAATGACTTATGCATAAAGATGTGCTAAAAAAAAAAAGAGATCAATCACAAAAAGCGATAAAGGGAAGTGTAAGAAAGCACCCCTCAAGTTTGAGATACTAAAGGCTGTGTTGTTTTTAATGAGAGATAAAAATGTCATACTGACAAGTAACAACAGCTGAAGGCTCCCTCTCCCTACAGTAACAGCAAAGAAGCAACATGCACTTGATTCAGGTCATGGATTTGCAGTGGCAATGAGTGACTGGATAGATCTCTGCTTGACAGATGGTTGACATGATGCAGAGCACACACGGCCGAAATACCAGACCACCTATCCCCTTAGGCGATTGTTTTCTCCTTCCTTTGCCCTAGGCTCCTCAACTTGATGAATACACACAAACCCATTGCTAATTAGTTTTATTGGAGATATTTGCTCGAAAAGCAGCAGGTTTTATTTTTAAATATGCTCTAAATTGAGAGGGGGACTGAAGTGCGGGAGTTTATTTCATTTTTCTTTATAAAAAACCAATAGAACATACTGAATTGGAGTTGATCTTCCTAAGCACCTATTTAAAAGTGAAGTTAACAAGATCCCAACTATACATTCATCTTTAAGCCCTGATCTCTGAAAAGCACTGCAAATACTGTGCTTGCTGTTTGTTTTACATATAGGGGAGGATTTACAATATAAAATTAAATATGGCTTTTTCTCCCCTCCTCCTTTCTGGTTTAGGAAATGTAACCTGAATACCTCTTCAGGAAACATAACAGAGAGTATTAAATATTACAGCATGTCATTCATACTCAATTTCACAGGCTGAAGTGTGACTTAGTCCAGTGTGTATCAATTTAAAAAAGAATTTCAAGTATTAATTTCAAGATTCCAATAAGTATAGTCCAGAAAACAGACTCCTCATCCTGAGATTCATCTTCTGTAGACTGCGAGTATTTCTGGTTTGCCTCCATCTCCTCAGGGTTATAAGAAGCCTCACCAAATGGGTACTGTACAACTGTTCGATCGTAGTATACTTTCATCTCAAACTCGCTCTCCAGGTGAGAGGGATGGCCATAAATCCCTATTCCCACGGGGCGGCGGAAGTGTGCGGGCACGTGCACCATGTCTTGGCCACAGGTTACAGACTGTAACTCATACTCGTCAAAGCTGGGGTGAAGCGTCACATCAGATACATACAAGTCTGCGTCACCTTTTAAGCTTCGCATCTGAAGGACTATCTTTCCCTCGTGATTTAGTCTCAAATAGCTGTAGTTTCCCGCTCCAATCTGACCTTGAACTACATGAAGAAGAATCCATTCCTCAGGTACATCCTCTTCCTCAAAGGCATTTACAAGTAGTACTTGAGCTGTCACACATATTATCAGGACTTTTCTCCAGTGTGCTGCCATGGTCTTAGGTTGTATTTGGACTCTTCCTGTGTCCCGTTTCCTACCTTGTGAATACAAAACACAAATCAGATATTAGTATATTCCCTTCTTGGAAGGAATTGATTTTTCTTTAAACTTTGTAATTTTTATAAATCCTCTCTAGTCCATACCAAGTTAAACAACTTTGATTATGTTCATTAACTTTTATTTTTTAATAGTAACAAAAACAAGTGCTAAGATTCAGACTTCTGAATCAGATTGAAAATGGCCTGAATTCCCTAAAGTTAAACAGAAATTCATCAAGCCAGGGTTCTTTCATACAGAAGTGACACAAAGACTTTAGTTTTATTCTTGCCTGCATACCTGACAAATCTGACAGGTAACCAGAAGGGATGAAACCCAATAACTAACTTCATTTTAAGAAAAAAACAAAACCAGTAAAAGAACAGAAGGTTTTTGCATGCTTGGAGAAGCTTAACTTTTTATGAGGTATTTAGGACATCCTATTTGTTTCTTCCATCCTCTCATCTCAACTTCAAAAGACAGTAAAGGTGTAAATCTGGATGTGCACATGAAGCAGTAGGCATTCTGACTTGCACTGAGAATGGAGTTAGAAAAAAAACCGTTATCTAATGAGGTAATACATGAATTTATAATTCTGCTGTGTGGCTTGTTTCTAGGGCCAAATTCAGCTTATTTTCCCTGAAAAAATGCATTTACTTTCAAGACTTTTTTACCCTACAAACACCCAGCCCTTTACAGCACTTGCTTACGAAAGAGAGAGTACTGGGGCAAGGGGAAGATGGAAATGACTGCTGCAAGATCAGGGCTCTTACACCCTTTTCCCTCCTTGCTGCACGGTCCCAGTTGGGCCGCCTGATCGTGCCTGCCACTCTCCAGTCCTCTGTCAGTGTGCAAAGTAGCAACCTCCAAACCTTGCTGAAGGCTTACAAAGTATACAGCTGATTGAATCTGGCATGCAAATCACAGCAACCACAATCCTAAACACCTTTAAGTTTAAGAGGAAGATTCTCATCCCCTCGTTCCTTCCATAAGGACACTACAAATATCTTAAACATGAAAGCTGCCTGTAAGTTAGTTTGTACCCTGCTAGCATCTAAACAAACTGCATTACTTCTACTGAGATGTCACCTAAACCTTAGAGGTCTTACTATTAAGCAAATCTGGGGGGGGGGGAATGTACAACTATTTCCGTAGTTCCAAGTTTTCTGTCCCAGAGGCCTCTCTACTGCAAAGCCACAGTTCTGCAAAGCTAGCACAAAAGACGGAGGCGCAGCATTCGCAGAACCTGCCAGACTGACAAAACTCCCTCAATAGCGACAGGAAAGGACAGTCTTTTGTCTCTCCGTATCACGGAGCTCACTCTCTGCCACTTTTACATCGAAGCAGAGATGAAATACCCGAGGGGAGGCACAGGAGGACCTCCACATCTGAGCAGAAAATAATTAAAGTTATCTAGAGACGAACGAAAGCGTCCTGGCGCTGCCGCAGCGCTCGGGAGGAGTGGCGATTCCGGGAGACCTTGGACAGAGCCAGGAACGAGCACCTCTGCCCGCCCCCGCCTCCCCGCGGGCGGGACACCCTTCGGGGCCAGCAGCGGCTCCGGGGGGCGCGGGGCGGCCCCGGCGGTGGTCTCGGCGTCACCCCGCCGGCCGGGGGCTGGGGCACGGCTCACCTCCGACCTGCCGCGGGGCTCCGGCGCCGGCGAGGCCGCGGCCGCGGCGAGGAAGAGCAGCGAGGGCTCCGCGGACGTGCGGCAGCGCAGCGCGGCCGGGACGCCGCGGGGAAGCCCCTCCCCGGGGCGGGCTGGGGCGGGCCCCGGGGCAGCGCGGCGGCCGGGAGGAGGCCGGCGCTGAGAAGCCTGCGGGCAGGGCGGGCCGCCGGTCTCCCTTGGGCGCTCCGGGGGCCGCTGGGGTGCGTCCCGGCGAGCGCGGCCCGGGACAGCGGGCGGGGGTCGCTGGGGGCGGGTGGAGGCTCCGCGCCGCCCCCCGCTCGCCGCCGGTAGCGCCGGGCAGCGGCCGCCGCCCCGCTATCGCGAGAGCTGGCGGCGGGGGCGGGGCCGGCGGGTGCGCCTCAGTGAAGGGCGCGGAGCGGGGCGCGGCGGTGGGACGGGGAGGGTGTGGGAGTGCGGGGGTGGGGGCGGTGTGGTGAGCCCCGCTCACCGGTCTTCACAACGAAAGCCCCCAGTTGGAGAAGTTAAATTCAGCTGCACTGAAACGGGATGTAAATGTGCTCGCTGGGGCGTGTGTGTCCCTGCGGGAGTTAGTGACAATTTGTCTGGCTTTCGGCATAAAGCTGGCCTGAGATCACAGAGCAGAAGAACACTGCGAAGAGAGAAAAAAAACAACAAAAAAACCCCCCTTGCTTTTCACAGAATCACAGAATGGGTCAGTTCGGAAGGGACCACAGTGGTGGTGATCTGTGAGGTCCAACCTCCCTGCTCAAGCAGGGTCATCCCACGGGGCATAGGACTGTGTCCAGAGCATTCTTGAACATTTCCAGTGAGGTAAACTCCACAACTCCTCTGGGCAATCTGTTCCGATGTGCAGTTATCCATTCGAACAGTAAAGCTCTTCCTCACATCCAGGTGGAACTTCCTGTGCATCAGTTTCTGCCTGTTGTCTGGTGTCCTACTGAACACACCTTGATTTCATTGATTTCAACAGTTACCTTGACCTGGCTGAGCTTTTTAAAATCATAAGCAAGAGTGAAGGATTGAAATGAAAAAAAAACCAAAAAAACTGCATGAGGTGCTTTGTGTTCTAGGAGAACCAAGAGAATCCGTGTATGTATCCCAGGGGCCCTGTATTAACTGAGTTAATGTTCAAAGCCCTCCAATTTCACAAAACCCACGTAACTTGTTCTGTGCATTCCTATTTCAAACAAATGGGCGGCATAAATCTGCCAGATGCAGATTCTCATAAATTTAGTCTTTTTTAAAACCAATTTCAATCTTATAAACAGACTACTGCTTAAAACAATAAAATATTAAAGCTGCTAAACCAAAATTTTTAAGTTCTTCTTACAATGATTGAATATTGAGACCAATTGGACACAAAAACATGATATGGTAAAGGACTGCTATTTCCCTAAAATGCCCTAAAATTGCAACAGTCTCTCATTTTCCATATGGCTGTCAGTTCCATTTGACATGTGTGGGTACTTAGGATGTGGAAATGTGCTGGAGCCAAGATCTTTTAGGCATTGTTTTGCACAGAAACAGGGCATCGCCAGGAGGTGTTTCATGGGGGTGTAATGAGGTAAATTCTCTCTCACACTTAGACATCACTAATGTTCTCATAAAACTGTCTCCTTGTTCCAACAGGGTAGAAATCTGCTGCCTGTTATGGTGTTGGATGAGTGGCATCTCGGCCACTGAGAAGCAAGAGCACCTACTGGAAGGATGAAAAGCAGTGATGGTCTGAATTGGACTCCATCAGATTGATGTTACTGGCATAGGGTCCAGCTGCAGGAAAGCAGTGTTCTAACTGCTGCTGGATCAGTCAAGAAATCAGTCCAAGATCTCCGATACTTCCTTGGATTGCTACTTGTTCCCTAGTTGTTACGGACAGTAGGTTGTTGGAAGTATTGTATCTACAAGCATTGAAAGATGCAAATGAACTACGGTGAAAATTGTAAAAAAAGAAGCATACTAAATTGCCTAGAAGCAGTTACAGAGACACAACATGTTTCAGAACAAGTTCTTTAAGACTCATGGGGGTTGTTTGCCTGACAGAACAACACCTTTTTTTCTGTGTCAGCATTTGTCTTTCTTTGCTGATGACTAAACAGTCATAACACATTCATGACTATATCACTCATGAAAAATTGTCACCAGCAATAAAATTTTCTCTAGTATTTCCAACCATGAGTCACAGTTCAGAAAAACACTGTCATGTGCAGTGCATTGAGTTACCTCTGTGAGGCTGGTGCTCAATACAGTGGCTTTATCCAAATTCACATGCTGACACAAAAGAGAATTTGGACTGGTACTTTCTCCAAGCAAAAGTAACACAAGGAGATTGTGTTCGCAATGATAATATATATATATATTATATGCCAATATAGGGCAAAAATGCTCATAGTCTTAATTATAGATAGAATAAGATATTCCTATAGAAAGTATCTGTTTGAAATGCAGTTGAGGTAGATATTTAGTCCACAGATTGATCTACATCAAAATGGTTTAAGTTGGTGCAGGTCACACACTTAATCATAAAATCATAACCTGGAGGTTGAAAGGGGTCTCCAGACTCCTCCAGTCCAACTTCTTGTTCATCACAGTTCTAATTAAATCAGGTTGCTCAGGACCATGTCCATTTGACTCCTGGTCAACTCCAGGGATAGAGACTCTTCAGGAAACTTGTTCTGATAATCAACCACCATCATGGTATTAAAAAAAATTGCTGATATCCAACTGGATTTTCACAGGTTCCAGCTTATCACTGAGTGCCTCTGAGAAAAGTCTATCTCTGTCTTTCCTGTATCCTACAATTTTGAAGTTATAGGCAACAATAAGGTCTCAGCTGCCTTTTTTTTCAGACTGAAGAAGCCCCGTTCTCTCAGGCTCTCTGTGTACATCACCTTCTCCAGCCCCTGACCATCTTTCTTGCCCCCTTCTAGAATTGCTCTAAGTATGTCAATATCTTTCCTTTACAAAAAACCCCAAAACTGGACACAGCACTGCAGATGTGTCCTACCAGGTGCCAAACAGAGGGGGGAAAGCAATCCCAGGACTTGCTGGCTACTTTCTATTACTAACACAGCCCAGGATGTAGTTGTCTGCCTCCTCTGCAAGGGCACAGTGGCAGTTCTTATTCAGCTTCTCCAGCAAAATCTCTGGATCCTTTTCTGTGGAGCCCCTTCCCAGACAGCTATCCTTCAGCTTGTCCTCTTGCATGGAGTTACTCTGTGCCAAATGCAGGGCTTCATTTAGTCTTATTGGACTCCACAGAGTTCTCATCAGCTGTTTCCTGACTGCTCCTCCCCCTTTGGCATCATCCACAAGCTTGGTGAGAGCAAAAGGTTTGAGTTTTTTCCTTGGTGATGCTGCGTCATGTGCTGTCATGGGCTGGTCTGTGCTGTGCCCTCTGCATCACAGAACCACTGAAAGGGTTTGGTTGGAAAGGACCTTTAACAACCTCTTAGTCCAACCCCCTGCTGTGGGTAGGGATACCTTCTAGTAGATCAAGTTGGCCAAAACTTCATCCAGCCTGGCTTTGAACACTTCCAGTGGCAGGGTATCCACAGCTTCTCTGGGAAACCTGTTCCAGTGCCTCACCACCTGTGCTGTAAA
>JAWWES010000115.1:41116864-41138118 GCA_035583135.1 Lophotriccus pileatus | reverse complement strand
CTGGAGATATTCAAGAACCACCTGGACACAATTCTGTGCCATGTGCTCTTGGATGACCTTGCTTGAGCAGGGAGGTTGGACCAGATGACCCACTGTGGTACCTTCTAACCTGACGCATTGATTCTGCTAAAACCCCAGCTCTCTCATCCAGGAGAGGTGTTGGCATCCGTCCTTAACGACCGGCTCAACAGCTCCACGCCTGTCTCCTGCTGGGCGCAGTGCTCCAGCTGGTGTCCCACTAGAGCGGAGTCGAGAGGGGCAACAATCTCTCCCCTGGACCTGCCGGCCACGCTGCTTTCCGTGCGTGGAGAGCGAGGGCGCAGCCCCGGGCGGCTGTCTCCGGCCGCGGGGCCCGTTGCCCAGGCCAGGGGCCCGCCGGTGCGGCCGCGGTCCCGCCGCGCTCCGCGGCCAGCGAGGGCTGTCCCGCCCGGCCACCCGTCGGCGGCGCCGCTGCCCTGGTGACGGGCCGCGCCGGGCGCGGCGGGAGGCGGCGGGGCCCGGCCGGGAGGGGCTCTCCGGCTCCCCGCGGGAGGGTCCTCCGCCCCGGGCCGTGCCAACCTCGGCCCCCGCGGGCAGGGCGCAGCCGGAGGGGAGAAGCCGGCCGCGGTGGTCCGTTCCCGGCCGCAGGATGGAAAGCGCCGGGGCCCGTTGTTCCTCCGGGGGAAGCTGCGATCCTGACGTCGTCTGCGAAAAGCACTTGTTTAAAGCCAAACTGCCCGAGCCCATTGTCCAGCTGGCGTGCAGTCACCACCACTGCGCTTTCCCTGTGAAAGACAATGAGTTATGCATCTGGAACACAGCCACTGCTCAGGTAAAGCCAGAATATATCCCTGCGTAGGCTGCTACTATAAACTAAGGCTTAGAAGGCAGATATAAATAAAATATTTGAAGGTAATGTAGAAGGGTCAGGCTTCACTTTAATGCTGGAAAGATACTAGCACTTGTTGTGAGCTTTATTAGTGTGATAAGAATAATATAAGCTGTTGTGGTGGGTTGATGTGGCTGGCAGCTAAACCATCACGCAGTGTCCTGCTCCTTCCCAGCGGGGTGGGGAGAGCACGGGATAGGCAAAAACGAGGAAAAGGTCACAGGTCGAGTTAAAGATAGCTTAATGACTGAAGGGAAGACAAAGAAAGAAGCCACACGAAGGCAGTCATTTACCACCCCCTTTAAGCAGACCAATCCCAGTACAGGCTTTGAGCAAAAGCCAGCTTAGAAGACAGTCCTCCAGGCCCTCAACACCTTCTTCATGCAATACCCTAGTTTTGTTGCTGAGCACAACATCATAGAGTAGGGAATATCCCTTTGCTGGTTCAGAAAAGCTGTCCTTGCTGTGTCTGCTTCCAGCCTCTTATGCATCTTCAGCCTATTACTGAGATGGGGAGACTGAGAAAAAGTGGCAAGAAAGAGGAAGGCCTTCATGCTGTGCAAGCAGTGTTTGGCAATAGCCAAAACACTGCTGTGTTATCATCACTGTTTTTGTCACAAAATCCAAACCACCGTGCTGCTTTGAGAAAAGTTATTTCCATCCCAGATAAGCCCAGTACAGCTGCACTGTAGTTGATTAAGTGATTTTGAAACAATAAATAATAACTAGTTATTGTTTTGTTAATTGCATGTACATTATCCATTTCTGGTTTTGTGTTGTTCATAATCTTTGTTTGAAGTGATGCATTTAACCCTTCTTTATCTATATTTGTCAGTCATTATTTTTGTCAGGGCATCATGACTCAATTTCTGCGTTGTCATTTGGAAGTAACGTCAATCCATCTCTTGTCTGCTCTGCCTCTCATGAACGTGTAATAGTGTGGAATCTTGATGAATGTACACAGAAGGTGCAAGAAGGTAGAGTGTTATTTATATATGTCCTTAAGAGTGGCTGAAGAATCACAGTTGGAAGGGAACCACAAGGATCACTGAGTCCAAGTCTTAAGTCAAAGGCCTGTATAGGGATCAAACCCACAACTTTGGGGTTATGAACATCACTTTCTAACCAACTGAGCTAATCTCAATGTCTCTATATAACATATATATAAAGGGAAGTGATACAAAGGGAATCATTCACTACCAATCATTCAGACCAATACCGAGCCAGGCTGAGCAGTGGCCAACTCAGAAGACCATCCCCAGCATCTGCTTTTCTCCCACTGTTCCTTATCTAACAAGATCGTTATTTCTGAGAAGCACACCTCAGCCACTCAGATTCAGCAGCCCTAACAGCCATATGGGTGCTTTATTTCTCTGTTGCCCTTCTTTCTCGGAGATACTGTGCTGGGCAGGGGGTTGCAGGCGGGCGGCGGCAGCGGCGGCCTCGGGAGCTGACCAAGGTGCTGTGCGGGAACAAGCGCCTGCCATTAACCGCGGGGTAAACGCAGGGAAGCACCGCAAAGGCAGTGACGTTCTGCCACTGTGGAACAAAATGGACTGAAAGGAAAATTAATCGTATCAGCACTGCATAATTAAACGTGCAATGCCAAAGTAACTAAGTGCCACCTTTTCTGGAATATCTGTGGAACTAGTGTTTTGCATCCCGCCTGTTGTGGTGCTGCCTCTCCTGCCTCTGGAACATGGTTGTCGCGTGTGTGTGAGCAATGCAAATATCTGATTTAGGAGGAAAGTGCATGAGTGAAAGAGAATTATGGTGACATAACACACCGCAAGCAGGAGTTTTAGTATCCTGACAACCATCCAGGTTTGGAGCCTCAATCAATGGAGTTAGATTCTAGGGAGCAGTTCTAACCCCTCTTCAAGCTTAAATAGAATGGAAAATAGAGAAATAATGAAAGAGGAGAAAAAAAGTATCAAGAAGTATTTTTCAAAGCTCTGTCTTGCTGGGCTTCAGTCAGGATTTCTTACATCCAAAATTAATGTGGCTCAGCTGAGTTCCATGGGCACATCACCCTACTCCAAAAATCCTGTCTGTGGCAATCTTCAATGGAAGCATGATTTAATGGGAATTTTTAATATCTCAAAGACTACCAGATCATATCTAGGCAACAATTCTGATGGTGCATAGTTCTGTGCTTTCCAATAGCCTGGTAACAGTGTGTTGTTCTGTACATCTTCCTGACAGAAACTGGGACAGCTTCTGTGGTTAGATAACTGCTATGCAAAGTTTCTAAAAATCTCACTGCATCAGAGTTTTATATTTCACTGAGTCTCATTAACAATACAATTGCTGCAGGGTTTACACCTCGTGGAATTGTTATAGGAACTCTTTTGGGAATGGTGCTTCATGTAAGATTTAGCCCAGATGATCAACATGTGGCAGCATGTGCTGGAAATCGGATCTACATGTTAAGTGCAAAGGTAAGGTACCATTCTGTGTAGCCATGGTACTGGTATTTCTTTAACTGATTCACTCTCAAATAAAATCAAGATACAGAAATGTTAATATAATTAAGCAAAAGTGTTCATTTTCTCTCATAAAATAAATATGAACTTGATAATGCATCACATACCAGATAGAAGATTAGATTAAAAAAGCTGAAATGAAACAATATCTCAATAACTTAGAAGAAGAAAACATTCTTAGGTCATCTGAAAAATTATTCCTATATCATTCATTCTGAAGAACCAAATGTAATATGTAGTGGCTTTGCCAGCAGGATGATATAGAAAGCTGCACTTTCCATAAGAAAAATCTTATTGAGTTATACTTTGAAAGCAAATCTGACAATGTTTAGCAACAGTTACTATTAAAACATTTACTTAACAGTCAGTTTTAGTTTGAAATCTAATGTGTTTTTGTTTTTGACTGACTAATCACAGAATGAAGCTGTAATAGCTAAATTGGATGGCCACCTGGCTCCAGTGACTGCTACTGAGTTTTGCACATGGGAGAAAAGCATGCTCGTATCAGTGTCAGAAGACAGAACCTTTAAGGCAAGGAAACTGTCAACTTAAAAAAGCATAATTTAGTGAATATGTGAAGTAATTTTTTCCCCCTTGAAATATTTTGTGAGGATGAAGCAAAAAACATCTTAGACTTTATAGAGAGAAGTACATTGTTCCTAGAGATGCTTGGGAAATTATTGTAAAAATTAATTTCTCTTTTTTAGAAGAACAATGCAGTTTTTGTATATTCCAAACATTCCATATGAATTGTTAACTCTAGTGATTATTATCATCTGGCACACAGAAATAAAATAAAATATTTTGCTTAGTTTGATTGTAGCTGAAATGTTTCAGGTATGCTGAACTGAATGAAAACATTTCACTTTGAGTCTGCTGCCACTGATTTGAATTTTCCATTTTGGGAATATTGTCTTGAGTTATTGTATGCAATGGCCGATTTATTGCATATTGGTAGGATTTTTGCCAGACAACAATTTATATGATGACACCATGGATTGCTGCTGCTGTGCCTGATGACAATTTAAGACACCTTAGACATTAAGGGGAAACAAGAAGCCTGAGTGAATCCAAATATATTTTCTAGGAGATATTGGGATAGGTACCTTGATTAGATACAGTTTAATCTACTACTAATTGTCCTCAATATGATTCTAAATGTAGCCCAACATTTTGTTCTACAAGCTAAAATAAATATCAAAGGTTGTAGGTCCCTTCCCTTTCCCCTTCCTTTCCTCTTTTTTTTCTTTTCTGGTTCATTAATGTATGTCTTTTCATTAATCTAGCTAAAATCACTAAGATATCAACCTAAGCAAAAATGATAACAAGTACTTCTAATTACTTTGTGTGTCCATGTCATGTGAGTTTTCCCTTTTTCACCATGGATACTTATCAATTAAGCAAAGCGCTTTGTGTTTGGAAACAAGTGCTGAAAAAAATCCTTACCTAAGGACATCACTTTCAATGGCTGCATTTCTCTGTTTTCACCACGTGATGGCTGTTAAGGGTTGGGTTTTCCTTAGAGACCTAAGTAGGTACCTATCTATGTTTTTTATTTATTCAAAGGTGTGGGACTATTCTACCAGCCAATTAATATATCAGTCAGGAATAATAACAGGTAAGTTTTGTATTTTTATATGTATTTTTTCATAGCAAAAACCTCTTCTCTCTAAAGAGTAGTCTATCATTATTGTGGAAGTTTTTAGTTGATTTAGTGAAAATAATTCTAGAAGACTATGTAGCAGTGAACATATTACCCTTTAAAGCCAATAGTATATGTATGTTCCATTAAAGTGTACTTCCTGGTGGATAGTTTTAGGGTACTTTCATAAACAACTCTTTTTGTACAGGATATGCATGTAACGTGCCACTTACTGAGATACATAAATAGAGCTCTGTTGTTTTGTAGGCAGAATTCCACTATTTGAGTTCTGTGTGCTTGATTTTCTTCAAGTTTTGTGCATGACATGAAAAGAAATACTACACCAGATGTAGGTTTACTAGCAGCATCTGCAGCTGATGGCATATATTGACTTTAAAGATGAAAGCTACCTTTGTGGAAAGACAAGAGCAAAAGGAGAAAAGAGGAGGAGGGCAAGCACTGTCTCCCATGTAGCAGGGACCCTTCCTTCAAAGCATTTTTCCTACAGGAACCGTAGAGTTTTCAACAGGACCTACTCAGAACTTCCCTTTGGTTGTTCCTGCTTGTGGTGCTGGTAGTGGTGACTGCAGCACACTTTGGGGGCGTGAGTTGCACGGAGCTGGTTCTTAAGCTTTGTGCATAATGTTTTGTTGAATGACCTCATGTAAACTAAAAGCTAAAAACACATGTTAGGAAAGGAGAGGGAGAAGTAGTGAATCCCCCCATTTGCCTGTGGAAATTGTTTCACTTGAAAACCTGCTATAAGCACAATGTCAGTGTTTGCGGGTGCAAGACCATGAAAACAACCACATGGGTGTAACAAGGGAAAGCTACTGATACAGGGGCTCTGAAAGCCATGCCCCAGCAGCTTGGGTAAAAGGCAGTGGAAAGCCCTTAGCAGCATAAACACTAAAGGTGCACAAGTCAGTGTGCAGCTGTAAGAACTGCAGTAAGGGTTTTTCCCGCTATCTTTATGAATAGGAGTTACTCAATTTTGAATCATTAAATACATTTAATTAAAATGTGTTTAAATTAAATACCTTTTATTTTTTTTTAAACAGCATTTCCTTTGCTAAGTCTGCTAATTGATGAAGAAAACAAACAACTTATCACTGGATGTGCTGAGGGACAGGTAAGAATTGCCCACTAAACTTAATCTCTGTGTCAAAACAGTCAACTATTATTAATGTTTCTGTCTATAAAAAAGCTTCACAAACTTCATATGAGTTTTGATGTGTTGCAGCAGTTATTTTAGGAATCATAATCCAATGCTTTGAGCATAAACCATATATGGTATATAAGAGTTCTATTACAAAACAAACTTTTTCCTGAAAACCAGGAAAGTTTTTAAGAGCGCAGTTAGTGATTAGGTAAGAAAAGTACACTGAGAGGCTATAAATATACCTGTTTTAAAAGAAGAAAGGTGAAAAATAGGACTACGATTTCAGCATGTTGGAATTCTAATACAAATATGCATTTCATCTCTTTTTTAATATTAGGTATATATTTTTATGAGATTTTTCAGCTGTTTTTCTTCACTATTACTGTTCAGTGAATTCTTAAGAACGTTAAAGATTTAACTATACCTTTGTCTTAAAAGAGAAAGGTATAAATGAAATTCATCTACATGACCCAGTGAGCAATGACATACAGGTTACTTGTGACCTTTAATTATGGAAAACAGTTTATGAGAAGTTTTTTTCAGACATAAACATCTGGGAATTTGATGTGCAGTTCAAAGAAGTTCATTAGTTACATCAAAAGTTTTAAATACTGGATCTTTAGTTTGTATTAACGTGAGCTTTATATTTAGTGTCAAAGGGTTATTGCAATTGCTTTTTCTTTTTCTTGCAGCTTTGGATCTTCAGTTTAATCAGTGATCATAATTATCGTTGTGTAACACATATCAACTTAAAGAAAGAGCAAGAGAAATTCTGTAATAAAGTGTGGAAATCTGGAAAAGAAATAGGTAGCAGAGTGCTTCTAGAATGCTGTTTAGTAGTTAGTGGCTACTGTGTGTGTGCTTTTTATACCCTATAAGATTTTAATGTAAGTGATAGAGCTATGAGTCTCAGACTATGGCATAGAATTCTTACTGAAGCTGATATGTAGTTGAGTATTGGCCTATCTGGGAAGAATTATGTGTGCATGTCTGTAATAAAATCTTGGCCAATGCATCTACTTATAAAATGTTACATGAAGTGCACTAGTAAGTAATTAGTTTTTTACTGAATTCATTGCCCAAGACTTCTGTGAGAACAGAACCAGTGCCTCAAAATTAATCCCTTGTCTAAATGGAATACCATTTCTCAGTTACCTTTGAAGTTTCTAGGAATCTCTTTACTTTTTTATTTCTTTTTTTTATTTCTTTTTTCTTTATCCATACCAGTCCATTCATGATATCATATTTCTCTGGCTGTGGTATTTCTAGTGATATGACACAGAGTACTTCTGAGTCTTTAAAGACTGCACTGGTAGCCTCAGCAGGATGATTTCCTGATACCAAACTGATTTGACAGTTCTCTTATTCTGCCTCAGGGTCACCATGAGCAGGTAACATCCTTGGTACCAGGAGAGGTAACTCTCCCCAGGGGCAGTGCCAGTGCAGACACCCATCCCCTTGGCACTGCTGTGTCTGTGTCTGCATTTCCTTATCCAGTTCTGTTTCTTCCTCAGAATTCTGTAAGTCCTTTAGAGCTACCTGCCCCCACCGCTGTGAGCAGTGCAACTGTATTCACAAGAGGGGTGTTGAGCACCTGATTGTCCTGTGGTGGGCACGTTTGCCGTGTGGTTGCCGCATGATGGGCGTGTGAATGGTGTGTGATCTTCGTGTGCCGCCTGCCTGCCGGGCCCGCCTGCCGCAGCAGTGACCAGGGGTTGGGCACACCAGGGAGAGGGTTACCAGGGCTGTTACCTGACTCCAAGGCAAAACAAGAGAACTGTTGGAACATTTTACAGCTCTTAGGCATGTGGTCCCTTGAGGATCGTGGATCCTCCTTAAATCCCTGTGGGTCAGGCATTCGGACTACCTTCACACCAGCTGAAGAAGGTTGAGGTCCTTCTAAAGGCAAGCAAGAGGGAGCTTTCTTAGGGAAAGGGACATCTGGTTTCCCTTGCTTGCTCTTTTTCTGGATCAATGACTGATGTATTCTTACCTGCCTAGTGGTCCAGCTTCCATAGTCCTAAGGTCCTAACCTAAGGAGGAATACTGCTATGTTTCTTGTTATTATTTAAAATATATGGATGTCACTGTTATGTTTGAAAGAGAGTGATGTAATAGCTGTGCCTAATGCTGAATTTGATGCTAATAATTCTTACTGGTGAATGCACATTCATGCTGGATTGGAGACTCCTTGAGAAGATGATACTGAGGGGGATTTTTACCTTGTTTGAGGATTGCATTGTAACTTTAGTGTCAAGGGAATTTTCAGGCTAAGTGGATCCCCAGCATATTTAAGGATATATGGCTTTCAGTGTCACTTTTTGAGATGAAAACACCTAAATTCTGCAAAATCCTTTTCAGTCCATAAGTAGGCTCTTTGGATTTTATCTCTAGGTATTTGAAATAAGACGTTTGAAAAAAGCACATAAGAATCAGGAAAGCAATTTCAAGAGGGCTAGGATGTGTCCGTCTTTTGAAACAGAATTTTGTTGAGTGTGGTATTAGTTCATGCTACTTTACTACTTCCAGTTCTCTCTAAATCTTATCTGTTTGCCTTATTTCGTTGTCTTTTGATAGCTAGTATTGTTGATTGTCTTTCTTAGGTGAAGGGCAAAATAATTCCAAGGTTTGCAAAACAGACAACATGAGACCAGAAGGATCAGTGGAAACATCATTGCCTATCCTCTTAATTGAACATTGTGACTTTTTAGTATGCTTCCATAATGAAGAAAACATGTAAGTGCTTTAAAATACAACCTAGTATTTGTCTTGAATTTATTCCTAGGAGTTCCTATTGGTTCCTGGATTATTTTCAGTGCAACTTACTATCTTCTAAAAAATGCAGTAGCAAAATGAAATAATGTTTTTAGTGATCTGCAAGTTTTGGTGGCCTACTCTTAGGAAGGTAATACACACTGGTTGCTATTCTGAAAAATAATTTTATAAAAATGTTGGGAATATGCATTTTAACATCTATTGATACCAGTTGATGAGAGAAGGTGAGTTAAAAATTAAGAAACCAGATTTATTTTGAGTTTGCTTTCCTGAAGAAATAAGCCTTATGCTGCCACTGTGTGCTTCTGTCAGTTTGCATTTCAAATTTAATAACTTTTGAACTACATAAACCTGCTCCAGTCAAACTTCTGTTGTAGAGACAGAGATTTCAGAACGTGCTGTTTTTACTCCTTCCATGAATTAATTCCTACATTACACTGTTCCCTTAAGAGAAGTTTACCCATATTACCAGGCACCCGAGGATCTGTTCAGGACACTGCCACAAGAAATGTCTTATTGAGCAGCTTGGGTTTTTTGTTATTTGTAATTGTCATTTGGATAAATTTCTCAGCCACATCATATTTTAGGAAACTCGTCATGACCTTTGCCCCCTGGTGGGTTTTACAGATGTAACTGATTAAACTCTGGTTAGATATATAAACAACTTCTGGTAAACAAAGAAGAAAAATATCCAGCAGTCCTGAATAATTTTGGTTGTCTTTATGTCAAATTTAAGTAACTATTAACAATTATTTTCACGATGCCAGCATTTTCAGAAATGCTACCATTGAGAGGAAGGAAGTGGTGATTATTAAGATGCGCATCTCAGACATACTTTAATGGAATGGAATAACACTTTAAGGCCAGATGATGAATTATTACAGTCAGTCTTATTGCTTGTGTATTATCACTCTCAATTTATTAAAATTTAGTCTGCATCAAAACTATAGGTTTTATTTGAAATACTGCACATCTTTAAAGATTACTCGTTTTCTGGTGAGAAAGAATCCACTATGTCCCTAGTTAAGTTGTCCCAGAAACTGACTTGTTCTGTTTTACTTCTAATCTGAGTTACCCTCTTTTTGTGTACAGTTATTGGCTTTTAGTTTGTTTTTTATTCTTATAGTCCAGGGTCAACCACTATCAAGTTCCCTCCTTGGGTAGCAAATTATAGCTCATGACTAAGTTACCGCTGCACTTCTGGATGAAATAGTTTGTACCTTGTATGAGTCATGTTTTGTGTAACATTTTTAACATTTGCTTTTGATCTTTTTTTCTGAAATTCAGTTTCATTTCTTTTTCAGTCTCCTTTTGGGACATGGTTGCCTGAAATGGATCCACAGTAATAGGCTATTTGAAATAATTTTCTGAATTGAAATAACATCACTTTCCAATACCCATCTATTACTGCCTCACATTGTACATTTACGAACTATTTGTTCTTTCAGCTACCACATCACAGTTGAAGGTTTTGTTCTGCTTATAAACTGTCCATTCAGGTCTTCTTAAACTATTTGACTGTATGTGTTTGGGGTTTCTCTCTTTTGTTTGTTTTGTTTTGTTTTTAAGTAAAAAAAATATTAAGACACTGTAGTGAGTATTTTCATACCAAGTTTCAGTTTTTTATTTTTTCGTACTCTTACTTTAACTCTTGTGGTCTGACTTTACAAATAAAACTAAGTCTACTCACTCCTATCTGGAAAATTTATTAAAATGTTGATGTCAATTTTTATATATTCTGGCATCAAAACATTTTTAGTTCTTTGAGAATGACAACTGCTATTTTGTTATAATCATTTTATGCTTGATAATATTTTTCTTCTGTGAGGGTGTTGACTGAAATTGTAACCAGTTGATTTACTCTGTGGTGATTCCAAAAGCTGTATTTCATTACCTAACTGCAGTACTGCTGCCACTAAACACAGGCTGAGACAGACATTCCAGGCTTGGCTGGGTTTTTTCCCCCCTTAGTTTGTGCTGACTTTTCTCTTATACTTTAATTATGTACAAACATACCTTGAATTTCACTGGTTTTTGGGTGTTTATGTGGAAGTGGTAAAAGTAAGACTATGTGTGGATTTGCCTCATGGTTTGAATTTACTCTTTGTGTATACAGAGCTTTTACAACATCTCCCAGATTTTACAAACCACAGTAATTTTTGAAGAAAAGTATTTCCTATGTTGTTTTAGACTTGCCATAACCACTTAATGTAAAATCAAGGGTTGTGTTCTGTTGTTGGTTTTCAGAAATTCACCAATTTTTTTGAAAGTTTTTACTTTGAGCTACAGATTTAAAAAAAATATGCTGTAAATTAAAAATCTTTGTTTTAGTGTGGTTTATTATTGTTGTACTGGGACTGGGTAACAAGTATTAAAAACCCCAGTTGCTGTGTGTTTTGTGGTAATAAGAAAAACTTCTCTATGCTACTCAGAGATATTTTTCTTCTTTTTTTTTAATAGGTATTCTGCCCTTAATACTAGCTATTTTTGGATAGGAACCTCTACTGGCTTGTTAATAATAAATTTGGCAAATTTTGAATTAGAAGCTTTTTTATCTTACAAAGGTATGTTCTGTGAGATATTTGACTACACTATAATGTGATTGCTTTCATTATCTGACATAAATAGTATAAGAATTAGTTTGTGAAATAGCAAAATACAATTGAAACTGTTTCTTAAAAAATGTCTTTCTTCCAATTAATTTTTATATAGTTTCCTGGCCCTGATGACTGTTCTTAAGAGACATGTTGGCACTAGATTTGTGTAGTGGCTAGCAATTAATTTTTATTCAATTTTGCAGTTCATGAGTGTTAAATACAAGGAATGTTATTCTACTCCTACTTAATAATGTGAGGATAAGCTGGAAGGATATACTCTGAAGACAGTGGATTAGGGTCATGTCAAATTAGTATGAGTAATTTTTTTTCCTGTCTTGGAAATGTTAGGCTTTTCTACTGAAATGCAAATATAATTTTATAGCACTGTGTTCTCTTTGGTAAAGATTACAGTGACCTCAGCATTCGGTTTGCCAGATCATGTGCATTGACAAAGAAGACAGTTAATGGAAAGGTGAGTGTACAGTAAGCATTGATCTAATGAATGTTTATACTTCCAGTATTTTCAGTAAATAGTAATTGTGTGGGTTTTTTAGAGATTATTGTGCACATTTGTTTTACTTGGTGTGAATTACAGAGTAATTTCTTTGGAGAGGGTTGGTTCTACTGTATGAAATCTACTACAGTTTAAATAGCTGGATAGTTTTAAAGCTCTCACAGCTTGTATATAGTCTATAGGGATTAATAAGGAAGAGGTGTATTTTTATAGTGTTTAATGTGTATCTTGAATGTCAAGAATTACCACTGGGGAAGCAGAGCCCATCTTTTAGGGAAAAAAGACATAAGTATTGTTATACCTTGTTTCTCAAGCAGATATTAGGATGGACTACTTCTGAATCCTTCCAAGAAGTCTGTCAAAACTATTTGAGTTGTGGAAAGTTATTAGAAGTGATTTAAGGAACTGGAAGGCATTCTGATCAGTATACTTCATTTTTGATTTTGCAGGTTTCCTACAGAACTGAGTTTAATCTAGGCCTTTCTATATCCTTAACATAGCAGTGTCTTGCTTTAGAGAAGGATTTTGTTTTAAATTCAGCACTTAGCATGTTCTGTTCACGTTGCTGAAGCCAATCTTTCTTCCATATGTGCTTCTTTTTTTTCACAACTGTTACTGCAGAAATATCTCCAGTGTAGAAGATATTGGAATTCCTCTCTCTGTTATGTATTGAAGACTGTTAAGACACTTAAGCAACATAAGCATAGTTTTGAAGGACTGCTTAATGCTCTTCAGGATGAAATCCATAGATATGTTTGACTAATTTTCATAAATGACAGAAAGTGTCATTTCCATTATAAATGCTTTGTTGTTGGAGCTTCAATTATGAAGTAAACAGAGTGTTATTTTATGGTATAATTGCTGTAGGTTTTGTGCTTGATCACCTCGATGTTCGAAGACAGGATTGCTGTGTTGGAAGTTAACCTTGCTGCATTGGTGAGAACTCAGCACAATGTTTTTCTCCCATGTGGAACTGAGAAGAATCTATCAGTTATTGCCAGGTACAGAATAATTCAATGTTTTTTTCTCTGTTTTGAATTGTGCATTTGTTTATCTGGCAAATAAAGTGCATCATATGGTATTGTACAGTGCTATTTGTTGACATGGTTTTATTTTACTTCTTTTCCTGGCATGCTTTAGTTGTATAGAGTGTGAGAAATCACAGTGTCACAGAATGGTTCCGTTTGGAAGGCACCTCTGCAGGTCACCTTGTCCAACTACCCTGTTGAAACAGATCCACTTGGTGCCAGTTGCCCAGCACCACATCCAAACAACTTTTGGATATCTCCAGGGAGGGAGACACCACAGACTCTCTGGGCAGCCTGTGCCAGAGCTCACTCACCCTAACAGTACAAAAGTGTTTCCTGGTGTTCAGACAGAACCTCCTGTGTTTCATTTTTTGTGCATTGCCTCTTGTCCTGTCACTGGGCACTGGACTGTGCCTTACAGCCACGTACTGCTGCACAGGGTTGTTCCTTTTCTGGTGCAGGGCTTTGCATTTCACCTTGTCAAACTTCACAAGGTTGCTGTCTGCCCATTTCTCCAGATAATAAATGTCTTTCTGGATGGCAGCACAATTTTCTGCTTTTAAAGACACTCCTCTCAGTTTTGTGTCATCAGAAAACATGGTGAGGGTACACTCTGCTCCTTCATTCAGATTATTGATGCAGATGTTGAATGGAATTGGACCCAGTATTGACCCCTAGCGTACTCCACTAATTATCTGGTTTTCAGTCCACCTCACTGTGGGCTCACCCAGCACATACTTCATCAGCTTCTCTATGAGAATCTTACGGGAGACAATGTGAAAAGCCAACTGAAGTCAATATCCACTGCTTTCCCCTTATTCACTGAGCCACTCATTTTATCATAGAAGTTTATCAAGTTCACCCTTTGTGAATTCCTGCTGGCTACCACCTTCTTGTCCTTTATGTCCCTGTAAATGATTTATAAATACTGACATCTTAAAGGCAACAAAACCCCTGCAATATACACTGAAATGCAGATATCAGTGCTTATAATAAAGTCGGGTCAACATGAAGTGGGATCTGATGTGTAAATGCAATCATCTGTGAATCCAATCAGGGCCAAGGCTTGTCTGTGCTACTGAGTATCTGAGCTAATAACTAATCCACTATGCCTTGTTTGTTTTTATTAAAATGTCATTGCTGTTGCACATATACATGCACACATGCAGAAAAATAGCTAAAAGGGTGTTCTGACAGCTTTTCCTAATATGATACTTTTGTCCATTGCATTGATCAATTTTTGTGCTTGGTTTTATTACTTAGGTGTTCTTTATTGACAAATTCTCCACTGCATAAAGGTTTAAAGAAAAACAGGAAAGAACCTTCTAGTAAAACACTTGATAAGTATAAACCAATCTTTAAATTAATTAATAAAGTTATATTTTTAATAAAAGTAACTGACTTCCAACTGGCTTGTGCCTAATACAATCAATATATTTATTTCTGTTTTAAATATATGTTATATTATATTTTTACTTCAGTAGGAAGAATTTTATTGTTCTAGTAATATTTCATATCCTATGTATGTATTCCAGTTGAAAATTATGTTAATAAGTATTTTTGTTCTTTCAAAAATAATTCTCTAAGAATTTGCTGTGGATTTTAAATGTTATAGTGTACCCATCAGTCAGTTTGTTAATGATCTTTAGATGATTTCCATATTCCAAATATAAGTGTTTTTTAACATAAGGAGACATCCAGTATTCATATTGGGCTAGCCTGTCTGGCTTAACTTTAAAAATAGAATGTTAAAACCCCATTTGAATGTAACTTAAATTATTATAGGAGTGAAAAGTACAGTGAAAGATAAGCCGCTGGTTTTCCATAATAAAATTAAGTCATCAGGATATACAGCAGCACCACGGTGAGTACATATATTACTATTTTGCCTGTTTTATTGGTGTGTGATATTTTTTCACATAATAGAGCCATGAGGTCTCATGCCTGTGAAATTAATCACATGTGAAAAATAGTTATGATATTATCAAACAAAAGAATTAAAAATTATATTGTAAAACAGAATTTTCACAGCTTCTGGTCATTGTTCAACTTCCTTTTGAAATCCATATTAGGCATCCTGATTCTTTCATCTGATTAGACTCTTGTTTCTTGAGGAAGAATTGTCTGAGAACTTTATTTGAATGGATTTTGTCCTTCAGAATACATTATTCAACAAATAACTCACAGAAATCAAAGTGCAAACTCAGGCACTAGATCATTAGAAGTCTATATTGCCATCAAAGAGTACATTCTCTTACCTACTGACATTACCAGTAGACATAAATAAGAAGGAAGTAGGATTGCTTTTGTTTGAAATAAGCAATTTCTTTCATGCAATGTTTAATGCTTCATCTAGGAGAGTCTGTTTTCTTTCTCATAGAATGACCATGTTTTCTCCAAATACTAACCTGAAAAAAAAAGAGGTATCAAAGTGGAAGACCAGTTGTAAATGGTAAGTAATCTAGCAACTCCGTTAAAGGAGGAACAAATTAAAATGAGGATAATTAGACTTCTGTTGAAAAAGCTGTTTGTCTCTGATACTTTCATTTGAACTTTTTAGTTAGGAGTATCTCTGGAATTAAAAAGCTTTGTAAATTTGATATAAAATGACTGCAGGAAGTGATTGGGATTATTAGACTATCAATTAAATTTGAGTGTTTCATATAAAATCTATCTATCTATCTATCTATCTATCTATCTATCTATCTATCTATCTATCTATCTATTTTCTTAGATTTGTGTTTATAGAAAGAGGAACAGGTGCTAAATATGGCTGGAAGCAAAGTCCCAGAATGTTCTTAAGCTGCAGTTCCAGTCAGAAAAATAACTGAATGTGGCACAGAGAGACATAGTGATTTCAGATCATATGCCTCATTCACCCCTAAAATCATGTTATCTTAAGCTAATACAAGGATTTAATGGTTTTAAACAGAATATACATAATGGTGCAAATTGACCAGTAGAATCTGCATCACTGTGGACTCAATAGATGTTTTTTTAGAGCTGGCATTTTCATGTTAATTTCTATGGAATGTTCAATGAGGATATTGCACCCATTTTTTCTCTTTACTATTATATAGTTTTTTTTCTATGTAATAAAAACATAAAAGTAATGAATGATTAAAGCCATTCTTTTTCTCATTTAAAAACAGCTGTTAGAGCATTAAGAAAAAACACTTAATAGCTCAAGGCTAAGTTTTTTTAATCCTTGCACACAGAGGTAAGCTTTTATGTGAGCATTTCAGATAATTTCATCTTTAGTTTACACTGTTTTATGATAGGTTAAGCTACTTGGTATTGCAAATTTTGTATGTGTGGTTTTTTTTTTTTTGTTAATACTGCTTTTTGTCACAAGAAGGTAGAGTTTGCATTCTTTAAATACTTTTGTTAGATAGCTATGCAACCCCAGAAACTTGATTTTTTTACAAGTCTTTGTTAATTCTTGAGCTCATGAATTCATAATGGTGATAGGAGTATTTTAAGTATTACAATTTAAAATTGTCTCTTACCTTGAATTTAACGTAAGTTTTCTGGGAAATGTTCATATAATTATGTTTGTAATAGTTCCCAAAGAACATTTATTTCATGACTAAAATGAAAATATACTCCTTTCTTTCTTTTTTTCCTTCTTTGAAGTAAAAATAAAGAATATCCATTGGACAGGGGTCCTCCGGTCAAGTATGAGAAAGAGATATCTGTTACTTGTAAGCCAACCCCAATTTTTTGTGTTCAGTATTCTGGTAAGTACAGGCTTTATAGAATGTGCCGTTCTGTCAGTGTGCAGAAAGAAAACCAAAAATTGTGTGGCATAGTTTATAAAGACTGTGGATTCAGTAGACAAATTCCCAGAAAACTTGCTAGCATTACCACATACTGATCATAATTTTTATCTTGACAAACCATTCAAGCTGTTAACATATATGCAGAAGGATTCTATTTCTGATTTTATGTCTTTTCCTTTTGAATTTATTCTATGACTTTCCCACTACAACTTGAAAATGAGTAGTTCTTTCACTAAAGAATTTATTTTCTGAGACATTTACTGTCATTAAGGTGTATTGTAAGTTGAGTTTCAAAAGACTCAGAATACTCATATTTCATATATAAATATTATTCAATTTTTCTATGTTGAAATATAGAAAAGGAATTCTTCTGGGTAATCCAAAGAAGGGCATTTTTCTTAACTGCTTTGGATAAATGACTCTTGCAATAGGGTTAAGTCAGTTCCAGTGTAAATATGATTAAGCAGAAACCACTTATATTAGCACTCAAGCATTTTATCAAGTGTATAATTATGTCAGTGTATACCATGCAAGCCACAATATTTTCAAAGTATTTAAAAATTTATATTTTTATTGAAGTATTATTTATATCTTTATGTAAGTATTTTGAGGACAAGAATGACTTTCATCCTCAAGGAAAAAAGCAATTAAATGCAATCAGTAACTTTTCTAAAATATATTCCAGCCATCTCTCTGCTCCTTAGAGAATGGGAAGAAGTTGTTATTTAAGGCTCCTGAAAGAAATTGGCTGCAGAGAGCTTATTTCTAGGAAAGTTGGTGCACTTGAAATGAAAAGTTCATTTTTAGCGAAGAATGGCATTGCTACAGTTTTGATAGTGCATTTTAAGTCTAAATCTTCCTTTACTGTGAGGAAGAAACATCTTTCTCTGTTTTTGTCTTTGTCTCTTGTCTCTTGCCCAGACATGCATGCACACAAAGGCTTAAACAACCACAGTTTAGCAAAAATTGTAAAGATTCTTTTTAAATTGGAGTAAAAAAAGAAATTGTATTATTGTAAGCTTGTAAGGAGGGGTTCTGTTATCGTTGTAGTTTGTATTGACCAGATGGTTCCTAGTTTTACAATATATTTTCAGCTGCAAATTTGCAACTTGGAGTTCCACCTTGGAACAATCCTTAAAGTAGTCTTTGTAAACTATGAGTCACAATAATTAATATTTATTAGCATCTCCAAACATAGTAGAAATGAAATTAAATGGAAAACTTAAGTAAAACTTGAGAGATTGTAAAGTTGCATTAATGAGTTAATGCAAACCTCAGCTATTAACTAACTGCACTTGGATAGTTTTTAGGATTACCTTATGGAGGAAGTTCATCATCTATAAGAAGTGATCAGTAATGACTGTTATGAATTTTTTGGTTCTAATGTATAAAAAGCCATATAACTTCAATAGGAAGATATAAAAAAAATAGATTTAAATGACTGCTAAATATTTCTGCACTTAAATTTTGCAGCATACTTTTTTTGAAAAGTGAATTTCTGCCTTGTGATGAAAACCATGTAGAGAATATGTCAGGACAAGAAATTAATTGGATACAAATTCCAGCCAATTCTCCAACATGAATTTGTGCCGTTCATACAAAATATTTGTTAAACATATGAAATGAATATCTGATTTGTGTTTTGTTGTAGCAACATAAGTGGTTTTTATGATTAAAAGAAACAGCATATTAGGTCCTTGTTGATTTGGAATGTAAATCATTAGACACTCTTCTTTATAGGTGATGGAGAGATGCTGGCTTGTGGCCTGGCTGACAAAACTGTACTGATATTCAATTCCAATCTCACTGAGATATATAATGTTTTTTCAGGTAAATTTATGAATTATATTATTAGAGATATAGTGTATGATTGAGTTTGATCTAGAATGGTATAGTAACTAAAAGATTCCACTTACATGACCTGGAGAAGAACAAGGGAAAGGGAGTACTGATGATTTAGGGTGTAGAATTTATTTCTCTGTTTAATTTTCTTTAGAATTAAACTGAGTACCAAATTTTCCCATTTTTCATTTTTTGAGGGGGGTAACCAGTAATCTATCATGACATACATATATATATATATATATATATATATATATCAGTCTCCATTGTGTATGAATAGTACAATAATTAAATAGAAACAATAAAGGCAATGTATTGCAATGATTATGCCTGTGTATATTGGAGTAGTATATTGTAATTGTTTATTAGCCAACAAGTTGACTGTGATGACTTGACAAAAGATATTTTTGTCACTGGAGTTTGTTTTTATGCAGGCTTCATTGATTTTGGACTGGTAATAGCTGTCTTTGTTGCATCTCTGGGAAAGATACTGATTTCATTGATTTCATCTCATGTACACCTCCATATACTTGCTACATAATAAATAAGATCTAAAGAATGATTCAATACTGGCAATAACAGAAAGCATAAGACTTTAATAAGAAAAAATATTATTCTAGGTAGACATATTTGAAAGCAGAAAAAGAAGATTAGAAGTGAGAGGTTTCTACATTGAAAAGAAACCTTAGTTCGTGTTTCTTAGTTTCATGTAAATCATGAAGAAAACAGTTGTTAGGTTTTGACACATTATTGACAAAAGTCTTCATCTTTCCATAAATTAAAATTAAATATGATGATTTTATAGGATGCTTCAACATTCAAAACTCCCTAAAATACTGCAGTATTCTGCAAATTCAGGCCAGCTTATGATGAGAAGAGTAAAATAACCTGCATTAAACTTCATGGTACTACAGAGAGTATTTTTCTGGTGCTAGTAGTTTAGGCATCAAGTTAGCTCTTTGTCTTGTTTTAAAAAAAATTTGGTATATTACTAAATCATTCTTCTCATTCTGGCTTTGTTCTTTAATTTTCTTAGGCTTTGCACTACTGTGATTTATTTCATTGATGCCTTTAATCCTTTATGTCTTTTTTTTTAATGATGCAGAGTCTGAAAAGCAAACCACATTCTACTTCAGACTCTTTAGGTAGCATAAGAATTAAACCTGTGGATCAAGTTCTTTTCAAAAGCAACATACATGTGAAACTGCCAGATACTGTACTGTAGGGGAGTAGGAACCTCAAACCATCATTTACATGCTTATTTCATTCATGTAGTGCAATTTAGATTCAACTTCTGTGCAGTTCAGATTATCATGAATTCACCTGTTTATTTTTGGTGCCCTTGGTCTAAAAGTGTCATATGTGTTTTTGTTAAAACCCACGATGCATTACTCTTATTAAGAGCTACAATTGATGGTAATGTAAAACTATATTTTTTCAAGAAATGGCAATTGTATGTGTTCTGGTAAAGAAAAATCAATTTCATGGCAGCATCTGAAAATAACTATGTATCAAAAATCATATTTTTATAATGCAGCACCAGAGAGGAGTGGTATAACAACAGAATTTTTTTTTCTATAAGCCTATTTTATTTAGTTTTGTTCCCTAAAGTGCTCAGTTATGGTTTTAAGTAGTTTTGCATTCCTTTTCAGTGGTGGCTTTTCAGGTGTCTGTGTCCTGTAAGTTAAGTTAATGTTGACCAACTGTAAAGAGTTACAGTCAGCATGACCTTTTTGAAGAAGTCTTTTTACAAAACCAGCTGCTGTTCTCAATATGCTTCAGGACTGGGGAACCCTGAATAACACCAGTTTTGAAACTTACAGAGCTCTTGCAAGCCAGCTGGCATCTCCTCCACTGTGCTTTGGGACTTGCGGGCCTGGAGTGCAGAGATTCTAAAACTTTTTGCATGGCTCTTCCAATTTTCCAAACCTCAGATTTTCCGAAAGTTTCTCATGTTCCTTGCCACTTTGGAAACCTGTTTTGTGTATTTTGTTGTGGTAATGTTTTTAGAAAACCAAAAGCTCTAAATAAATCTTAGTCTTGTGAATAAAACAAGTATAGTACTTACATATGTATTTATGCACTACCTATGCAGTTCTCTGGTGAAAATCCTACAGGTGTTTGGCAACTGGGAATTAAAACATCACATTTATAAGCCTTTTTTTAGACATGTGTGATCTTGGAAGATAAATGGAGATAAATTGAATAACTTTCCTACAATTCAAAGCAATCTATTTTTTTAATAAAACCTTCAGTTCACTAAAGAGAAAATGTACACAAGGGGGCAGCAGGAGAACTTTGAATGTTTTAAGGCTAGATGAAATTCATCAAACTTAATCTGACAAATTAGAATAATATGGGTCAAAATTTATTAAATTGGATCGAAATACGTTCTTCCTTGACTTTTTGATTAGCATCAATATAATTTTAGATCAAATTAATAATTTTAGCTTTCAGATAATGTTTCTGGCTTTTGAGTTCTTTTTTTGTAAGTTTACAATCTTGTTTTTAAGTGTGTCACACCAAACTCATAAAGTCTCTTTCTAGTAGCTGCAAAA
>JAWWES010000115.1:41054623-41116764 GCA_035583135.1 Lophotriccus pileatus | reverse complement strand
TTTTTTTGTAAGTTTACAATCTTGTTTTTAAGTGTGTCACACCAAACTCATAAAGTCTCTTTCTAGTAGCTGCAAAACGCAAAAATGCTAAAGTTAATAACAAAAAGCTATTAACTGGACATTTTAATATTCTAAAGTATGATTTTTAAACAAGAAGTTACATTTTTAAATTTAATGAGACAGTCCTGTAGAAGCCGTTGAAGTGGCATGTTCATTGTGTTTTACAAAAATAGCTAGCACAGTAATAAAAGGTTAGTGAACAAAATAAAGAATTTCAACTATTTGCAAGGTCTTAAGGGGTTTCCAGATCATGTTTAATATAAAATTTCATTATAATATAATACTCAGATTCTATTTTGAGTAATACTGTATCTTTGCTTAAATTTAATTTCAAGGATCTTTCTTGAAACTGCTCTTCAAATGACTTTGAGAAATTAAAGTCAGAATTATCATTGTCTTATTATTAATGAAAGACATTTTCCTGTGTTTTTGGTGGAAGAAAAATTCAGTACCAGGTTTACTGTTACAGCTTTAATCCAAGCATTTGAAGTCTGTACTTAAAATGTATTATAATACTGTGCATAATTATATTAAAACAATACAATTAACTCTGGAGAAATGTGTGAAGGCAAGAAATGGGCTTTATGATATATCCATTATTATTTTTTATTAGGTCATGATGGTGCAGTTAACTCTGTTGGCTGGAGTCATAACAAGAAGTGGTTAGTTTCTGCATCAGAAGACAGAACTTTAAGGGTCTGGTCAGTCTCCAATAAGGAACCTGCCTTAATTATGGTAATTAGAAACTTCCATTGACTTGGACACAGAACACACTGTTTTGCACTTTCATCTACTTCCATTTTAAAAGCTCTATAGAAGGAACATACAACCTAATTTTTAGAGCTACTGAGTGGTGACTCCAAGTAATATCTGAGTAATCTCTGTTAGCTTCAAATTGAGTTTTTCTCTTGATAATTTATAAAAAGAAAAAATCAGCCTTGATAGAAAAAAAACTAGTGGCCATGTCTGGAAGTTTTGGTTTTATTGTCTGCTCTGTATATTCTGTTTTCATTGGCTCAGCTTTGCTTGACTTTATAGTCTGCTCCCCAGTTCAAATAGAAGTTTAAAGTATGAAGCTAGATTGTATTAGATTCAATTGACTACAGATTCTGTTAAATTTGCTGCCAACTAATTTATGCATAATGAAAACTATTTTTAGGTTAATAGATGTCAAAAATAGGAAGGATCACTACAGTACGTTAACCTCTTGGCCTATGATCAGGATAACAGGGAGTCTCTGCCTTAACACCAGGAATCTCAGACAAAAAATATTTGTTGTGTTTGAATCTATTCTTAATAAATTCCTTTGCATTTCAGGGTAAAGAAAACTTCGATAAGACTGTACGCTTTGCGCAGTTTTATTTTTTAGATACATTTATATTGCTGTGTTGTGGAGCTGAATTTCATCTTTTAAATTTCCATCCAGACACAACCAAGGATGACCTCAAACGGTTAGTACAAATTCTTTTTTAACAGACACTTGTACTGTTTGATCTGGGATTTTGTTGGTGGTGATGTGGGCTGGGGGGCAAAAACATTACAGAAGAAAAAAAACCTGAACAAATTGTAGAACGTAATTGCAAAATATCTTTGTTTTGAGTAGAAGGACAAAAAGAATTAAGGCTGCAACACTGAAGTCTTAGTTGATATTGTGAATGGCATGTCCTGTCTCTTCATTAAGCAGTATTGAGTTGCATCCTTAGATGGGAAAAACTGGTCTGTTTCCTTGGTAGTTTTGCTGCTGCACAGAAAAGCATACTAAGCGCAAGCTTAAGTATGTTTTCAAATAAGAGTGCTTCCCTGGATTTAGGCATGAACCTGGTAGGTGAAACTTCACTGGAGCGGTAAATGGTCAGATACATGTAATATCTTTCTTCCATAACCTAATTACCTATTTTCTTTGTTGCTCGTTAATTCTTAGTTTATGGAGATATTACTAAAGCAATAAAAAGGTAACCCATATTGCTATATAAACTTTAATCTCTAAGAGACAAGAACTCATGTAGTGTCCAGTTCAGTGTGTCCAAGTTCAGTGTGTCCACAATGCCTGGTTTAATTTTAATTGACTTGCACTTTGAATTGAACATGTATAGGACATACAGCAAATGCATTATGAATCTCAGTTTACTGTTGGTTTTTTTTCTATGTGAAATTCTACTGAATTTCATACTGCCTTTATTAGTTTGTTCTTATTATCTCAGTCAGCTTATTTAAAATTAGCTTGATATCTTTATCCAAAAATAGAGATAAGTAATTTGCCCCTGAAGTCTAGTGCCATTTATTTTTCAGTTTACTTGAATAAAGTACTTGTGGAAACGACAAAAAGTTCTTGGATTAAATTGCAAAACATTGTATTTTATCTTCTGCTTCACCATCAATGCTGAAGTAGCTCTAATGTCTACCTGAAAAGATCAGCAGACCATTGTTTGCGAATGACATTGAAAGGCCAAAAATCTCACTAGCAATTCTTCTTTTGAACAGATCTGGCTCATAAACATACTGCTTTTGTCAAATGATCTCAGTTTTGCAAACTTTTAGCATTGTTGGAAAGAAACAGTAATGATTTCTACAAGCATGTCGTGCATGCATTTTTGTACTGTCATTAGACGTACGTGCTAAAATGCAAGTGTAATATTAACTGTTACATCAGAATTATTTTAATGTTGGCAGACACTATCCAGCAGTAGATAAAACCCTGGTGTGTTGTCAATGCTATTTTGGTCAGAAGTGTAAAACACATCACGGCACAATCTACTGTGAAGAAAATTAACTCCACCCGAACCAGACCCATAACAATTCTTATTAACTCTGTTTATATTCCTCGGGTGACTTCTGTGAAAATCACACTCGCCCCACATATCTATATGCATGTGCATACACATATCCATTTCTATACCCACGGAGTAGTTTTCTGTTTACTTTAAGAACAGATCCATGTTGCCTGTACTGATATATTTCATTAAACAGGAAGATCTAATTAGATTGAATAGCAACACAGTTTTGTGTTGTGTGATATAAATAAGTCTGAAGCCATTTTAGAGGTCTTGGCATGTTTGCCACATTTGTATGGAGCTGGCAGATAACCCACAGGACCTTAAGGAGTTCTGTGTATTTTGGGAAGCAAAATTTCTTTGATAATGTGTGATCAGCCCCTCGTTCTGCTCCTGTCTGAGTGGAAATTATTCTTTCCTCACTGTTTGCTCCTCATTTTCTTTCTGATTGCCCTATAATTAGCACATTAAATGCTATACTGAAGCTAGTGGACTGCTTATTGAACATAGGTACTTCACAGATTCTTTTTTTCTCATCAACATTTTCAATATGCATATGGGATTATTTTAGTGTTTCATGGTGATGGAAGGTCAATCTTATGTATGTGAATATCATGTTTCTTTTCATCCAAATAATTTTGGTTAGCAACCTTTTTAATAGAGTTCAGCAATAAGTCAAAAGATCTGTGGCTTTAATTTTTAATAATGAAAAAAAGCGTTTTGATTTGCTTTGTGATTCCAGTGGGGGTTTACTGGTGACCACAAATCCTAACTTATTTCATTAACACTAGCATTCATTTGATATTCTTTGCAGATACAAACAGAGAAGTGTTTGCAAATTGGTACAGAAATTTCCCATGGCTTCAACAATGGAGATTACCAGCCTTTCAGCAGTAAATGATTTTTACTCTTGTATCCTTTGTATTTTTTATTTTCTTTGTAGTTCTTTGTAGTTAATGAGATGGACATCAGTTAAGGTAAATAGCATCTGATTATTTACTACTCCTTTTCTATTAGAGTTAAAAAGCTGTAATTTTTTGTGATATTGAACCCTTGGACATAAATTTTTAATGCTGTAAGATTTTTGGTGCTGCTCATAGGGCAATAAATACAGCAGAGTTTTGATATTATTTATTTACCTTTGTTTTTGTCAATCTATATGCTTTTGTTCCTTTAGATCAGTTTAACTTTAACACAGAGAATTGAACAGATATCGTACTTACAGCTGGCAGTAACAGAGCATTGGAAATTTTTGACCTCAATGCAGGCTGCAGCACAGCAGTGATACCAGAAGTTCATACTAGATCAGTCCATCAGATCTACCAAAATAAGGTATATACTTTATTGTGTTTTATTTGTAGTACCACTACGACACCATCAACAAAAAAAATAGAGGGTAAAAAGAGAACTGATAATAATAGTTTTTTTATATGTTGGGGAGAGTGGGCAAGGACATGAGTCTGTGTGATAAAGGCATACACATTTCATTTACTCTCTAGTGTAAAGGAGAGAGCAGTGAGAATGACTGAACAAGCTTGCTATTAGAGAAGTGTTTATTACCCTTTGCCTTACTTGTGCTAGACTGTAATACTGTAGTTCAGCAGGAACTTTTCCTTATGTAACTGTTCTCCTCTAAAGTTCAATCTGACACTGTCTGATTTATTCTGAAACTTCAGAAACAGCAACCAAAAAAAGTTTCTCAATACTGCAATAGAATAGATGACTAAAACCCTCTCATCCTTGCTCTTTTTCTTTTCCTTCAAGATTGATTTGAGTTTTTGGAGTTTTCATGGTACCATACATTCTGGAATGCCTACTGTTTTAAGTCTGGTTGAATGTGGTTCTTCATTCCCAGTTGGAAAGTTCTTGCTTCTGTGGATTTAAAAGAGTTCCTTATTATTACTGTTGTATAACTCTTTGTGGGTTTTCCTTATAGATGTGATCTGGAAAAACACTTAAAATTGTGCTAACTATTTCAGTACTGTTTGTAACACATATAGGCTTAAAGTTCTGGCTTTTCTTTTTGCTTGGTCAGCTTAGTGCCTTCAGGTTATTTAATCAAGAAAAACTTTAAAGCTGCGGGCAAGTATTCACTTGGGAAAAAAAACAAGAGGTATGTGACATAGCAAAGAAAATTGAGCAGTTTGGGGAAAAATTATACATCAAGATTGTCTATTTTTTTAATTATATAAAATTCATACTTTAGATAAGTCAAAAGGAAAATTACACAGCATTATTTTATTACATTGGATAGTTTAAAGCTATGAAAGTGAATATAACTGCATTTTTATTAAGATGATATGCTAAAATGTATTATAAACTTATAAAGTCATGCAGAATGCTGTGTGCAAACTACATCCTGTTTAAAGTCTGAAACGGATTGGAATCTAAGGTTAGCTAATGATGCAATAGAAGCAAATCTGTGGAGTGAAACAATTGATGCTAAAGATCTAGTGCCTACGCCCCAAAATTTATGAAGGCTTTCCTTTGGACTATTCCTAATTTCTTCCTGTGGACTGAATACTCATTCCTGATTGCAGTATATATATATATACATAAATGCATATATATATATATATATATTCTTTAAGTGCATTTTCTAGTTTAGATTCATGCAAATCAGTTCTCATGTTTCAAGAGTACTTTATGATGGTACCTGGACAGTAGTAAATGGGCATAGTCAGAAAATTTATTCTTTAAATAAATAAAAATCTATTTAGAAGATCTTGAGAAATATTACCGAAGGTATGTTCCAATTAAGTGTGGGAGGAACCTATTAGCAAATTATTAAATATGTAGGATATTCTAAAAACCTGGGTGTTCAGCATGACATTCTGTTATTTTTGGTTTTGGACAGAGGCAGCTGTAAGCAAGTATATATAATTTGCAATGTAATTACTTTGATTTTAAATTGACCCTTTGATCTGTTCTAGAGATTGTTTGCGAGAATTGTTAGTGTGTGAAATTCATCGCAACCTGCAGTGTACTTGATTAAGCTTATGATATAATTCCATTGCTTTGCATACTAAATTTTAATAGACATGGTAAAAGGAATTGATTGACAGATCAAAATCATGTTCCTGTCACAGAGGTTAAGAACATCTGAGATACAGAAATAGATGGCAATTTGAGATCAGACCACAAAGATTCAGGGCTTTAGTGTTAATAATACATTTACAATGCTGCAAAAAATATTCTCTGAACCAGGATTGTGTCATTGTGAACCCCAAATATTTGGATGGTATTATGCTGTACTAGCACAGTTATAATAATTTTCACAGAAACAGCAAGTTTTCAGTTTTCTGCTCTCTTTTACTTCAGAATTCATTGGTCCATTAATTTGGAAATGTACGTGATGTGAAGTCTGAAAAAATTAATAGACAATTCAGAAATTTCAGTTAGTTAACTTCTTCCTAACCATAGTTACAATGCTATCTAAAGGTATGTGCTTGCCTGGGAGATATGGAGTGCTTTCTGAGACATCTATTGATCAATGGCTTTAACATGAGCCACCTGCGCTATTTGGATGACGTGAATGGTGCTCATATGGAATTAGTGAAAGAAGTAGGGATTCTGTTGAACCGTGTCCTTGAGGCCAAATTTTATGTGGAAGTTGCCATGTAGTTAGTCTAGAGAGAAGCTGAGAAGGGGTTATAGTAGTGGATAAGGAAGATGATGGGGCAGAGACAAGTGATTTGTCTATCAGAATGAAAGAATATAGTTTCAAGAGTGTGTGGGAATATGCTACTTTTGGCATCAGATTCTCGTAAATAATGGATTAGCATAAATTAAGAAACTATAAAACACAAATGGATAAATAAAATCCATCTTGTATATTATACCAACTAGTACATATTTTCTTGTCTTCTACAGTCAATATTCAGTAACATGTGTAGTAGTTTGAAGATACAAGTATAGCTATGTATTAGTAAAGTGTATTGCTGAGAAAATGTTGTCAGGGCAAGGTAGGAACAAAGGTATTACACTTCTTACCTAGTTTATTAGTTAGTGTATTCTACAGTAAAGGAGTAGTGCCCAAAGTAAATGTATACATGTCTGTAGGACTTTTTATATTTAATTCTGTGATCATTGCTGGCTGAAGCGAGGGATGGTGAGTAAAAGTTTCAAAAGCACAAAAAGAAAGTGTGCTCTGTAACTTTTAATGAATGCTATCCTTTGGACAACTACTGTCTTTTTTGCATTACTCTTTTCTTTATAGTTATACACAACTAATGTGAGAATGTGTAGACTTTTTTGGGAAATCTGTTGCACAGTGCATTTTAATTCATCTATATTAGAGCAAGCTATACACCAGCTTTCGTAACAAATAGAAGATTCCTGGCAGTCAAATGCTGATTGCGGGAAATTACCTTGGGGTTTCTGTGATGTATTCAGCCAAATCGAGAATGTGAATGGTAAGGAAAGGAAAGAAAGAGTGTTAACTGTTTATATTTAGTTCCCTGGAGAATGATGTTTGTAGCCAGCAAAATGGCTGGGATTTGCCAACATGGATGTTAACAAAATTGTAAGTTTTAGACTGGATTTAATTATTTCAAATGCACAAAGCCAAAATTAGTCCTATTATGAATGAATGCATTTGATACTGAAGTGGAAAGTGTGCCCACTTAGCACACGGCTTAACATGTCTTATAGTTAATTGTTGAACCACTCTTTGATCCCTCCCTTTTCACTGTCCTTATTTCCTCCTCTAAACATCCCATAATGTCTTGTGCAATCACAAAAAGATCTCCCCCTATGTCACAGTATAGATCCCATACCCTGATGTTTAGCAATCTCCAGATGACCCAGAGAGCCTCTCCCTTTGTCTCATCATGGTGAGTGTCACCCCGGGACCAAAGGGCTCATGACTGTCCTGTGACAGTGCTGAGAGGAGTTGAGGCAGTGCTTCATTTCTCTGACTGGGTTATGGGACTTCCTCCATATGCCAACTTTCCTCTTCACTCCTTTGTGTATCTGCAAACAAGCCATTTTCACATAACCTAACAAACATTTACTGTTTATTTCTTAAGTGGACTGAATTATTCACCAAGAGCATGGTTGATCACTGGACCAGACTCCCCAGGGAAGTGGTCCTGACACGAAGCCTGTAAGAGTTCAAGGAGCTTCTCGGTGATGCTCTTGGTCATATGGTGTGGTTCTGCAGGGAGCAGGGAGTTCGATTCCATGATCCCTATAGATCTATTCCAACTCAAGATCTTCTATGACTCCATAAATCATAAAACTATCTATAAAACACCATGAGAATACTTACCTGAAACTGATTTACTATTTACAGGGATCGTCCTTCAGCACTCAGCAACCTGAAGCTTACAACCTTTTCATGACCACAGCTGCAGGTGATGGCATCAAACTGTGGGATATAAGAACACTGAGGTAAGAACGAATTAGGTACCTTGGAATAAAAAGTCATGATTTAGCTTGTCATATTTGATGTGACATACTAGTAAAAATCTGAATGTGGAAAAAGATCTACAGTCAGGCCATGAAAAAAAGATAATAAAAGACTGATTGAAATTTACTAATTTGAGAGACCAAACAAAGCTCATTCCTCAATTATAATATGTGGAAGCCATTAAATATTTAAGGTTTATCACCCATGTTAACTTACCTGTGTAGATCTAATTGTGTGTATATAATAGTGTACTGAACTGAATGCTAATGGTATTTCCAAAACAGCACATCATTACCACTAAAAGAGGTAAAATTTTTGATCCGTCTTTTAAAATATAAATGCAATTGTAACAACATTACTACAAATCATGTATGTAGTGCTATAAATTTGCATAATACATTGTCATAAGCTCAGAATTTCTTAACAGTGGCAGTGTTGTACTGGGGAAAGCTGTGGGACAAAGGAATAGTGTGTCAGAGAGGGAACATTGCTCATGGAAATAAATACTTGGTGCTATCTCTTGTGCAGGCTAAAATAATTATGTGTAAAGGAAGAGGGGTTTGAAAAGGAGGATGTTAAAGCTCTAAAGACTAATTTCATATTTGTTTTCTGTGTCTGTAAATGTATATTTATTGAAAGATGTAATATAGTTTTTCTGGTACTGAAATTTTTGTCTGGGCAATGCTGAATGACCCTTTTATTTATTTCTTTCTATGGTGAGAATATGTTACATCTATAGGGGGCATGTATGTTCTTTCCAAGACCATTTGTGTATTACTTGCCCTGAATGCCAGAAAGTAATGAAACTAGAGACTGCTGAGGATTGGAATCTGTTACCTTCTTATGTTTTTCTAATAAGCTTCTCAAACTGTGTTGCTGAAGAGTAATGAAAGAGTAGCAAGCTTTTCACAGATCACTTATCTGTCTCTTTGTTTCTACTAATATAAGTAAGGTAGGTGAATGGTAAAATAGTTAAAGTGTAAAATCTGGGCAACCAATTAAATGCATACGTTTTGGGAAGAAGGAACTAATTTATGTATGTTCTTGCTCTATATTTAATTTGGCTAAGTCACTGTATTCTAGTGTCCACTGTGTTCTATTAGCCAAGCTTCAAAAAAGTAATTCAAGTCCTTAACGACAGATATTTTAAGGGTGCTTATTAGGTATTCTGTATATGCATGTATTTGTTACACATTAGACAGTGATCAATGGTATTAACTGTTGTGGAGAAGAAATAGAGAAAGTCAATCATAACTAGCAACTTTCAAGGGAAAAAAAAACCCCAAACAATTTTTTAAAATTAAATTTTCTGTCATTGCTCAGACCAGAGACCAAGTCTTCTATACTTTGAAATCTGTTCTTGAGTTCTCATAAGGAGGGAAACTCTTCAATTTTTCCTATATGTTCACCAGGTGTTTTTCACATAAATAAATGTAAAATGTCTGAGTTTGGAAAGCTCTATCTGAACTTGGAACAAGTCTCTGCTGAAGTGTTAGGTCTACTATAGTTACTCAGACCGAACACTTTTGCTTATTTTTTTGTTTCATAGGTCTTGTCCAATCAAATCCAGTCCATCCCTTGCACTGTTGAGTACTTACAGGAGAGATTAGTTCCTAAACAATCTTATGATGGGCCAGCACCTTTAATCTCTTAAAGTTGTTGACTTGTAAAATTGCTGCATCAGCAACTGTGTTTTAAATGGTCCCTCTGGAATGACCTTTCTGTTTCTGCTTTGGGTTTGCCAGAATAGGGTTTCTTTAGTGAAATCTTTGTCCAGTGTTCTTGAAATATAGCAAAGGTAAGTCCGCCTTCTCATTTATACCATTTGCAGTCTTGTGGATAGTAACACTAACTGCAAGATCTCAACTTTGTTCTTTGTTTATATCTGCCCTAGACATCCACAGTGAAAATTTTGCTTTTATTTAATCTGCTTCTTCCCCTTAAGAAGTCTATCCATTGTTATTTTATGTAATAATACTGTAAAGTACCAATTTCTGATTAAGTAGACAGAAGAAAAACCCTCCAGTACAGTGCTTTTCAAACTGCTATTGAAAGCATGGGAAATAGTTTGCAGATTAACTGCACAATTTCCCTAGGACTCTTAGGGGTTTTTTTATTCAGTTTCTTTGAGGATTGTTCCTCTTTTTATTCTTATAACATGCATTCCTTTTCTCACAATTGACTGAGGAGTCGTAGCGGGATGCTCAGATTCTTTTTTGATCTTTGCTTAGATTAAATCTTCAGACATGTTAGCCTGGCCTACAGGTTAATAAGTTTTTAATATATTGATATTTTTGTTCTGAATTCCACAAGAATTTTTCTGTTCAGTCTCTGTTATCAAACTACATTCTTTTCTCAGTGAAAATTCATTTAACTTTTCTTTTGTTCTTAAAGTTGGTGAGAGTATTTTGCATTCAATTTTGCATTTGCTTCAATTTTCATCGTCTTTTCTGGATAAAGCTGTGAATCTGTCTGTCTCTTTCACTATTAATGATCTGGAGGCATTTCAAAATTGCTTCAGAGAGTGCCAGAAAGTCTTATGGATTCCTCTGAAGGTGGTACAAGGAAAGGTGCTTTAACTTTCTGATGTTGCCAGCCAACCTCACACAACCAGGTCATTTTGCCAATAAATGAGGGAATCTTGGACACTGCTAGTGGCTTTTGGATTTACTCAGATGCCTGCTTCATTTGCTTTGAAATGCACAGATTTGTAAAGTTTCATCTGAAGATTTTGAATATTTTTATACTTCTCCTGCATGCTCATTATTTATAACTATAACTAAGAGAAGAAAGGCTCCAGACAATCTACAAAGTAGACTTAGGAATAAAGAAGCAAGGAGAATAGTTTTTTTTTGGAAGAAGAACCAACTACGACTACTCTTCTTCCAGGTTAGGATAATGAACAGTGAGGCCTTATGAATACATGCCTTAGGGTAAGATAATGACCTTTGACCAACTTCCAAGAGAATTTGAGGAACAATTTAAGTCTATCTTTAAGGAATGGCTACTTGCAGAACAAGTAAAATTGCTTTCTCTTGTGAAAGCAGTGAACACAGGGGTTAGACTGTGTGGAATCTGATTACCAGCTTCAGGATTCCCAAGCAAAACTCAGGCAAGCATTTAATGTTTAAGAGGCACAAAAGGTTAATTCATTGTTACATTTTTGAAGGAGTTGAAGTGTTCTTTGTGATGAAATATTGTAGACTCTTATTTAATATGACAATTTTTAATTCTGCTTTACCCGTCTGGATCCTTTCAATTTCTCACTTCCTCCCACTTGTAGATTAGATAATTCTGTGCATTAAATGTCCAGAAGAAGGAAATTTCTTTCATTTGTTATGTTAGGAAGAAACTATAAATTCAAAATGTTGCCCTTTTCACTTTGTTAAATGCGTTTAGATTATTGACTAAACACTTTGTAGCACCAGCTTACATTCACTAACAAAGTTTCATAAATACCCATGTCTTCGTGAATGGCTAATATTGAGAAAAAACATGTGTCCAGCTTTCTGCAGCTTCCCTTGTATGATTCATTCCAAAGAGTTACTTTCCTAAGGAGAGGTTCCAGAATGTGCAGTACTGTAAACTATTCCTCCTCAAGGCGAATTTCAGATCTTCTGTAAAGCTTTTAGACACTGATATGGCTCTTCCTTGCTCATCAGTAAATTATGCCTAAAGCCATAATACAGTAAAACTTGATCTTTCTTTGTGCCAGTAATTGGAGAGCAACACCATGGAAAGGGGCCTGGGGGTTGTGGTCGATGTCAAGTTAAACATGAGTCAGCAGTGCCCTGGCAGCCAGGAGGGCCAACCGTGTCCTGGAGGGCATCAGGCAAAGCATCGCCAGCCGGTCGAGGGAGTGGATTGTCCCACTCTGCTCTGCACTGGGGCAGCCTCACCTTGGATATTGTGTGCAGTTTTGGGTACCACAATGTAAGAAAGATATTAAGCTCTTAGAGGTGTCCAAAGGAGGACAGTGAAGATGGTGAAGGGCCTTGAGAGGAAGTCATGTGAGGAGTGGCTGAGGTTGCTTTTTCTGTTCAGCCTGGAGAAGAGGAGACTGAGGGGAGACCTCATTGCAGTCTACAACTTCCTTATGAGGGAAAGGGGAAGGGCAGGAACTGATCTATTCTCTGTAGTGACCAGTGACAGAACAAGAGAATGGCCTGAAGTTGTGTCAGGGGAGGTTTAGGTTGGATATTAGAAAAAAGTTCTTCACCCAGAGGGTGGTTGGGTACTGGAACAGGCTCCTCAGGGAAGTGGTCACAGAACGAAGCCTGACAGAGTTCAAGAAGCATTTGGACAAAGCTCTCAGGCACATGGTGTGACTCTTGGGATGGTCCTGTTCAGGGTCAGGAGTTAGACTCAATGTTCCTTGTGGATCCTTTCAAATTCAGGATGTTCCAAGATTCTGCGTTGTCAGAGTACCTGTCTCAGGTCCTGCCTCCAGCCTTGTTTCCTGGATAGATATGTGAGGGTTGTGCTGCCATCTATTATGGCCTCAACAGTCTGTAGAACTGGGCTGACAGGAGCCTTAGTTGAGAAACAGAAGTTCAACTTCTCTAATGCTGTTTGCTGCTGAAGTAGACATTTCTTATCTCTTTCTGAAGAAAAAAAAAAAAAAAAAGGCAATGGGTGCTTATTGGACCACAGTGAAAATTTGAGGAGTATTGGACTACTTGCACATGCTGAATTGCTTCTGCAGAGTACTCAGCTGAATGATAATGCTTTGATGTATAATCCCAGAGAAAATCAGTTTCACCTTCTTTCGGCCTCTGAAAGGATTAGCCAATTGTACAAAGATGGTTTTAGACATTAAGGTAAAATCTCCAACTAGTATTATGATCCTGTGCTACTAGATTATAAGCTCCCCTGGCAACATATTTTAGAAGAATTCCCACAGCCACGTGGAACTCATACATTTTCTCACAACTGCACTTTGAGAGCCTTAGGGTCAGACATGTAGTTTGAATGAGATACTTCAATTTTGAGATACTTTTTAGTTTGAATCTCCACTGTGAACTTCTTGACGTCATCCTAAACAAGATACACATATACACATACTCAGAATTTGATTACTTGGTTTCTTCTGAATGTGAGGATCCCATGATTTATCGTATTTTTTTTTCCTTGGAGCTTTGGAGTCTACTTATATGAATTCTGAGGGATAAAGCAGTGGCTGGAGTTCCTCCAAGTTTGAGACTGGAGATGCGTGAAAGTATAGAGGATGGGCAACATGTGGTCCCTGCTGGAGGCTAGGGTGAAAACATGCTGAGCTCCCACTTGAAGGATTGGGTTTTTATTTAAAATGAAACCCATGTGTACAGTACACTTAAGGTAGCTACTACTACTGTCAAGTAATACTTGGATTCTGAAGAACCTCAGTGGATCTGTTGGTACTGAATGGTCTCTAAACAAATATCAGAACACTGGGAAAAAGTAACAGAATACAAAGAGAAGGGGTTAAAAAAAAAGACAATGTTGGTTTGTAGGTATTTTTAAAAAAAGAACCACATCAAGCAGAATTAAATAGACTTATTTGTGGAAGTATACCCTTATTCATAAAGATGCATACCATTCCAGCATCTTTCTCTTATAAAGACAGAAAACATATTTCATTTTTTTTCTAATATTCTCCAAGTTCTTTTGCAACATAAAAAGATACATATTTTGGAACGGAGACTAAAAGATGTACAATGGAGAACATAGGGAAAACTTGGCTGTTTGCTGTCCCATGCAATTACCAGATGTTTGTCATGGTAACCTCTGAAAAACTGTGACCAGAAAAGCATTCTTAGGAGGCTGGACAACATGCCAGCTGGCCACGTCAAGCCTGCAATATCCAAAATAATTTTGATCACCACCTGTTGCTACTTAAAAAAAAAAAAAAGGATAAAAAAGCCTGAAAGAAGAGAACTCATAAAATCATATATATATATATATATATATATATATATATAAAATATCCTATTTTTTCTAGGATTTTTTTGTCCATTTTTTTCCATTGCTGTGATACTGGGAGTTATCTGGAGTTAATAGACCTCATAACAAAGATTCTACTGAACTCTGTGGAAAGTTTAATTAGAATAATTTTTCTAATGTCTTTTTAGAACGGGATTTTGAGGGGGAGGGGAAGTAGCTAAACTTTTAATAGAACATATATCCTGATATAATGGAAAAGTTGAACAGGAAAACCATGAAGACAATAGAATCCAGGGTATTGGTTATTTCTGTGGCTGTACTAGCAGAAGGAAAGAGGCATTGTCTTATGACTCATACATTGCTTTATATTTCTGTGGTATAGCAGAGAAAAGAGCAGTGAAAGCCTTGGAATACTGTTACTTTCTATGTATCCATTTATAGGTGAAGCATTTGAGTTACTGGTCACAAGCACAGAGTCGTCAAATTCTTTTGAAAGGAAGTATTTTGCAGCATTTTATTGGCAGACTCTTCTGTGAAGCAGAAACACCCCATTGAGGAAGTTATCTTTTACAGCCCCTGCGAATGAGGTCTTAAACACTTAGAAGTAGTCCAGATGACCAATGCTTTACTTAAGGAAGAATGGCCATCCTGAAGACACATTCAGGAAGGACAGCGGATATATGAATTTTATTTATTTTTCTCATTAGGAAATTTCTTTCACAAAATTCTGATGTATCTTAGAAGTATAAGATTAAAAAGAAACTTTTTCTTCAAATTTTCTATGAAAAGAAAAACCTCTCTGAAATTTGTAAATAGTGCAACTGGGACTCTGGCTGAGACAAGAAAAAATATGATTAAGGCTGATTTGTGGGAGAGACTTACTTTACAAAATGAATAATGTTTGGTAGGAGCTTAACTGAGGGCAAAATATTGCAATGCCACATCTGACAATGAAGAGGAACAGCAGACATATCAGGCTTATGTTTTATTTCTCTCTGTCTAGGATATTTGAAAGAAAGGTGTCCTCAAAGTTGCAATAATGCCTTTGCTGCTTCATCACAGTATTTTATCATGATTGTGTTTGGAAAGCACCTTGGGAAGTCACCTTGTCCTACCACCCTGCTTCAAGCAGAGGCACCTGGAGTCAGTTGCACAGCATTATGTCCAAGTGACTTTTGAATATATACAAGGAAGGAGACACCACAACCTCTTCTGGCAACCTGTGCCAGTGCTCATTCACCCTAACAAAAAAAGTGGAGAAGTAAAGAAGTGTCTCCTAGTGTTCATACAGAACCTCTTGTATTTCAGTTTTAGCCTATTGCCTCTTGTCCTGTCACTGAGCACCACTGAAAAGAGTCTAGCTCTGTCTTCTTTAAGGTCTTCCTTCAGCTCTCTGATGGCTGATGTCATTGTGAGGATACTGTCAGGTATCTTGGAAAGATCATGATGATCAGGAGAGAGAGTCTGAAGACTGAAGGAAAGTGGCATGAAGGAGATCCAAGGGAACTGAAAGACAGCCTCACCTTGATCCCTGGAAAGGTGACAGAACAAATAACTCTGAAAACCATTTCCAGTGACTGAGCTCTGGCACAGGTTGCCCAGTGAGGCTGTGGGGTTTCACACCTTGAAGATATTCAAAACCCATCCAGTCACAGTCATTGGCAACTGACTGTAGGTGAGCAGAGTAGCTGGACAAGATGACCTCCAGAGATGCCTTCCAACTTCAGTCATTGTGTGATTCTGTGAAAACTGCGGCATGGGAAGCATGGGCTGCCCTTCATGTTTTCTTTCACTACTTCCCAAAAAATAAAGTTTTTTGAAAGTATTAATCAAATATATGTTCTATGATGTGTCCTCCATTGCCTAACCTTTGGAGTCATATGTGTTAGAATGCAGGCTATGAAAGGAGACTGAGGTAGCTAGTATTCTCCTTTACTGTCAATATGAAGTTTGAGCAGAGGCAGGTTATGCAATAGACCAAATGTGGCCATTGCTTATTGAAAGTCTCTGAATATTCATTATAGAAAACTGATGTTGAAAAATGTTTTTACATCTTAGTCACAGTAATTGATTGCCTTTATAAGTTGGTTTTCTTTAACTGTAGTGTCCTCTTAAATTGGGTCATTTGCAGCAGTTTTTGGGTAGAACTAGTTTGATATGAAAGGTCTGGTTACTGTAAACTCAAAAGTTCTGTTGATATCAGTAGCTTTGTTATACATAAATTCAGCCATATACATACTATAAAGTTCAGAGTTAGGCTCTGTAAAATTTTGTCTTTTCAAGTGTTCAAAAGTGTCTCTTCTGTGCTTTAGTAAGTAATAGCAATTGGATCAGTCATAAGGTAATGTTTTTGCTTAATTATGCCTGTTTCACCTGGGTGAATGAAACCAACTTGGCATTTAGTGCATTCTTACACATATATGTGTGTCTACAACAGAACAATGTGGTATAAAAATGTAGAGCTTTCTGCACATGGGTTCAGTCAATTGAATTTACATAGCTTCTGTGCTTTCCCTGGCCAGGAAAAAGTGTATGTCACAGGTGTTGGCAGGAGATTTTACTATTTCAAATTTGTTCCTGGACCTAGCATTCATTAAAAAAAAAAAAAAGAATATGTGACAGCTGCATTATAATGAAGTATGTGAATTTGTTTTGTAAGGAGAAAGGTAGATTGACAGCATTCAGAATAAAGACAAAAGAAGAACACAGGTTATTATAAGTATGTTTTGAAATGATACCTTGGGTATAAAAAGAAACCTCTGAAATGAGGTCTATATATGTAAATTACAGTTCTGTACTGGGTTGAAACTTGTATTAAAATATGTTTTAATATTGAAGAAATTCTAAATAATGGGTTTTTTTCCCCCTTAGTTTTGTATTGACTGCAAAGTTATCACAGTTTTTTACAACTGTGGGTTTTTTTTAGGTAGATATTAATCTTCATCTCATTAAAAACATTTTTATTATTAAATAGTCCAAGTGTGCTTAGCTACCAAAAACTTACTCCACAATGCTTCTTACAATATTAGCATGAAAAACAGGAAATTAATTCTTTGCATTAAATTTAAATGCCTTCCTTCCTTTAGACTGTATTAATGCAGATAGGTAAGAATTTATTTACAATTATAGGCTATATATAGCTAGATTTATCAGTTTGGAATGTCATTTTGATATTGCCTTTCTTAAATTACCATATACAGTAAAACAAAATTTAAATATCCAGACTTGGTTGTAAGAAAAGCAAGCAATAATTATTTATGTTATGATTCCACATACCATATCTTCATTTGATATAAATTACTTGAGGAAGATTTCTAAATCTCTACAGAGCAGACTTCCACAACACCTTCCCCTTGATGCAGGAGTTCAGCTTTCCCTTCTGAGATGGCTACCTAGGGGAGCTTAATGGTAGGCATTACAACTCCTAATTTCTAATTACTGATGATGTTTCTATCTCTGTAAACTAAACAAGGCCAAAGCATGGGTTTGGTCATTGTCCTGGGGCAGTTTTTTGTGTTCTTTTTATTTTTAGTCATTGATGTTTTTAGCGTCTTTCAGTTTTGTCAAAATCCTACCGCAGAAATATTTAAAACTTAATTAGTGGCTTTTACTTAATCAATTTGTAGACTAAGGAAAACGGATGAGATTTCAGTGGGATTTCATGAAAATGGCAGTCAAAGATGTAATTTTTACTTAGTGTTAATAACACTGAAATTTCTCTGTAGGTGTGAACGTCGTTTTGAAGGGCACAGTAGCCGCTGCTATCCATGTGGAATTGCAGTATCTCCTTGTGGGCGGTTTATAGCCAGTGGATCAGATGACAAATATGTAAGTGATGTTTTTGCTTATTTTCCTCCTAAACTATAGGAACTACTCCTATTGTACATAAAAGAGACTTTTAAGCGTGTTTCTAGGATTCATCTTAATGTGTGAAACTTAGGTCTATGATACTTTCACATAATTCATTCATATGTAGCAGTTACATATGATTCATGATCTTTTTGCCTGAAAAATCCCTGCACAGCTACATCTTAGTGCTCAAAGTAATTGTTAAAAGCTTGTTTCTACAGGGTTTTATAATTCTTGACTCTGAATTGTCATGTGCCATCAAAGATGAGGAGAATGGTGTTCCGTGTAGTACAGCTGTATCTGTTCTGTACAAATCTGACCACTAGGCAATATGTAGCAACTACATATTAATTTACTTAAGCTCCCAAATACAGGGTGGTAAATCTTTTTTCGTGGTTTTCTTAGGAACCAGTCAGCTGAATACAGAATGAGAAGTCATTCAATTGGAATTAGAACTTTCCACACCCTTGGTGTGTGTTTACTCCTCAGACAGGTTCTCTTTTCAATGTCAACCATATTTAAATTATTACACTTAGAAAAGAATCCTGACTAAATGTGTGTTGCTACCTTTTTAAACATGCACCTAATTTTAATTCATTTGTGCCTGCATTGTTCGCAGAATGTTTTCCACAGTGTTTGCTAAGAGATAGATGATTGCTAACTTGTACTATAGGCGTTTGGAATCAAACTGGAATTGGGTTCATTGCAAACACAACCTTTCAACTGAGCTGGGTAGGAAAGTTTTAATTTTTTCTAGGTATTTCTAGGTGAGTCATCAAAATGTGCCACAGTTTCTGGTCAACTTCAAAATCAGAATGAGAAGAATTTGGCTCAAATCATGTATGAAGGTTAGAGATTTTATTGGCAGATTTCTGGATGTCTGGAAATAGATAGTATGTTCTTGACATTTCCATGATAAAATATACTTTTCAAGTTTCTTGTAAATTGTATTTCAAAATGTAATTTTCAATTTAAAAGAAAGGCTTTTTGTTTTGTCTGTGAAACAAACACATCTAATATTCATCTCAGCCTATAATGTATATGATACAAATACATTTATTTAAGGTTACTAATTAAGGCTGCTTTTGAATTGTATAAAAAGAGGTGCAGTCACAAGATCTGTTATCATTTGTGTTAAGGTGTTTGTTTGTAATTAGTGCTGATACAAAAAAAAGAAAGACAGCGTGATTTTGCCCTTACTCCAAAGTCTCAGCACATGATGGGTCATCAAATGAAGCTGAATAGCTGGAGTGCATCCTGCTCCACTTGGCATGCAGTCCCTGGTGGGCACAGTGCCAGTCAATACTTTCTAGTGTGGCTCCTGGGTTAGAATTTTTTGCATAATTTGCATCCTATGTCTGTAGAGAACTTTCATTGTCCTTCTTGTCCCCTCAGGAAAAGTAGGTCAAGTTTGGATGATGCTTACACTGTACTGTTAGGACAAAATGCAGTTTTTGGTATTTTTAGGAGGCTTGCCTTTGAAGTGTTGAGACTGAATATACTTTTGTGTTTCCTTTTGAAACAGAAAATTGAATGTGGCATTGAATAATCCATTCATATTGTTCAATTAAAAACGTCCTGACAGATGGGCTAATGTGCAACTGGAACAGTTTTGATAGTATCAAGAAGTCACATATTTTTGCAGATTGAATGAGTGAATGTCCATTGGAATTTCAAAAAAATGTATAAAAAATCAGCACTGTGAATACAAAGCACATTCTGGAAATAAGTTATGTAACTTTCCACTGGGCAGCAACTGTATCTTCAATCATCTTGGAGTTTACTTTATCAAGTGCAATTCTTGCACTCCCTGGTTAACAAATGTGAATGATTTTAAAGCCAAAGGAGGCATAATTGGAATATAATTGAGAGACATTAATCTTAAACTGCCTTTTATATTTCACAATATCTGAAGTATTTGAGATAAATATGTTGTCTACATCAATTAATAGCAAAATCACAGTCCTTCAGGTCATAGAAACAGGAAACCAAAATGTGTTATTGTAAGAAAAAGAGATAAAAATTCTGTCTGCCTTTTTCTCTGCTTAGGAATTGTATAACCTATTTTACATATGAAAAGCTTGGTTTAGCTTCTGTGTGGCTGAAGTAGCCACTTGGTTTTATTTGAACTGCTTTCGTGTGTGTTAGTGTGAGATTTGTAGAAACTGTAAATTGAGGGTCGAAAGTGTTCCCCTAACTGATTATTCCAACTTCTTTAAGAGAACCTTTATCAAGACCTGTGTAGAACCTGATAGCCTGACCAAAGTGGGTAACCAGTATCCTGGTTTTGAACTGTGATTTTTCTTTCCATAATTAATCATGATTAGAAAACATAGAAAGTTAACATTTCTAATATCAGATCCTTTCTTCATTTTAAATAGAAATTGATTGACTTTTTCTCAACTGAATATACCTAATATTTTAATTTCCAACCATTTTACAAGGGGACAGTTTAAGGTTTCTGACTATCAAACAATACTTGTTAAGGATGTTGGACAAATATACTCTAATTCGGTTTAGATTTCCATATGTCTGGGCTCTGTACAGAAATGTTTACCTAAACATTTGTTGACTAAAGAAATCTTAGTGTAAAAAGACAAAAAATATCTGGAGAGTGTGAAATGTTACTTTATAGTTAAGTGTTTTACTTCATGTTTAATTAGTTTCTTAATTTTTGTCTTTAAAGACCTTAGGGCTTTCTGAATAAATTTCAAGTTTCCAGAAATGAAGTAGGGAACACAGAAATAAATATTTGGCTCTTTAATTGTTTTCAGACTTATTCTTTCTAGCTCTCTTTGAACTGTAGACTCTAAGAGGCACATTTTGACCCTAGTGCTGAAATGGAATTTTCTAACATAAAACTCTCTGTTCCTGTCAAATCTCAAAGCCTGGGTTCACAGTTAACATAGATTGACCCATACTACAAACCCAGAAGTTTTTCAGCATAACAGGTTGTTACACTAATAACAAAAATACATGGGTAATATATGACATTTTCTTCCCTTTTATTTACAATTTCCACAGCCTAGGATTTTGCCCACTGCCTACTGCATTGTATGAAACATTCTAAATCCGAGATTAAATTTATGCCTTTCAACTGTGAAGGCACCAAAACTAGAGAGAGTAGGAAGATTGTTTATTCTTATCCAGAGGGCATCAATACTGAAAAGTGTAACAAAAGACAGGATAAAGGAATTTCTTGATTATACATAACTCCGCTTCTTGATACCCTAATTCTTTTTTTCAAAGCTGGTTTCAGTGTAAATTCCCATTATGCAAGTGATACTGGAAAATGACACTGGTCGGGGCATATCGAAAGAGTTCTGCAAACCTGTGAGTGGCGTCTGGATGCAAACCCAGACCTGATGTTGCTTGCTTGGTTGTTTTCTGATACAAGATTCTGCATCAGGCATAACACAAACTGTAGAATTTGTTTATGGTTGACACCTTAATTTTAAATAGCTACAGAGTTGATATTCCAAATAGAATATCAGTCCTCTTGAGCAATAGAATATCAGTCCGACTGAGTAATATATTCTAGTGGTTTGCTACCAGAAAATACATTTGGAAGTTGGGTTGCCAGCATTGTTCTGTTCTGTACATCTTTCACTGCACTACTTCTTAATGTAGTCATTGCTGTAGACGTTTATGTTATAGTTCTTGATTCTCATAAATATAGTATTAGTCACACTGGTCTTTCTGTGGCTCAGTTCTGATTTATGAAATGGAGATTAGCAACGATATGTTTCTTCTCTCCTTTTGTCTTTAAAAGAAGAATTTAAACGTGGCCTATCTCAGTTTGTTCCTGCGATTAGTTGATCTGATCTCATTTATATGAAATACTTCCATCCTTGTGTGTCTGTAGTGTGATAAGCTTTAAAATTTCATCTGATTAGGTCCAGAGTTGCATAAAATGATCTAGATATCAAAGAAGAAACACCTCAAGAATGCAAAAATGTGAATGATAAAATAATGTGGTTGGTTGTTCTCCCTTTGAGACTCCAGTTCACTAGAACTTTTTACATATGAATGAATAGAAGGTGAAAGAGTAGAGATGAGGGAAAAGGCAAGGGATTGGGAAAGATATTCTGGTATGGATGTATGCAAATGTAAGAGATAGGACTTGTTAACAACTCAGAATGTTTAGTTCCATATCTCTTGGGCATGTATGTTGGAGGTATCACTGATGCTTAAATTGGGTATCTTTGGTACAATAGAGTATGCTTTAATACTTGGTTTGAAAACAATAAGAGAAAATTTTCTTTACTTCTTTGCTGGAAAATTACTTTTAGAAATGTGTGATAGTGGTATTGTATAGTATTTATTGTCATGGTCTACACTTCATGCCAAAGGGCTTGCAGAACAGAATGTATTATATGAAGCAGTAGTAGCAACTATCTGAAGTATTTTGGATTTCAGTGTCATTGGTATCCCAATTATATATTGCTCAAGTTTTATTTTATGTGTCCAAACTGTTTAACTAAGATAGGCTTTAAGAGAAAACATCTGGAGAAAATACCGTTAGTAATGTTTACTGTGGAAAAGGCAGGACTGACATTGTTTGGCAGAACAAAATCCAGAGAATAATGACAGCAGAGAATGAATGACAGAGACAGACTGCCTCTCTGCCAGCTATTGCTAGAGAAAATCTATCCCTTTCCAAAGAAGAACAAAAATCTGTGTTACTCTTGAACCTGAGTTTCTTGAATTCTTTGGTAGTGCAGTTGGCTCTTACGCTGATTGTCCTAGGAGTGAAGAGACAAATATTGCTTTCTTTTTAATACAGTTATGATTTTGGGTATGCTGTTACTTCACTATCTCTTTGGGTGTATATTTGAAAATGACTGAAAATTGTAGCCTTGGTAGATTATTTTATGAACCACGGAATTATGTGAGTATGAGCAGATTAATTGGTTTAATGTGCTTTTTGGTCAGTTCAGACTATTGCTTTGTCTAGGCTGCTGCACCTCAGACCCAACCACCACAAAATCAGGCTGACACTCAAGAGAAGTGGAGAATTTTCTGCCAGCTATATATGTATTGTTATTTAACTAGTACAGAACACCTTTTTTTTCCTAGCCAAACTGAATTTTATTAGCCTGTAATGTGTTACTGTGTTAACATTTCAGTTTGGTAATGTTTTTGAGAGCTGAGCGGAGGTATGAGAAATTAATCTTTTTGCTAAAGAAAACTAATTTTATAGAAAATAACCCATGTTCAAATGAAGGCAAAAAAAGAAGTCAAAGTAGATATGAATACCAGAGGTTAATTTTTGAATGCATGCAGCAGCAAGGTGCTAAAAGTGGATATGTATAGTTTTGTACACACAGGGCTTGTGTTTTCTATATGTGTACCACTTGGTCTACAACTCTGACAGTAGTTGAATTTTTGTGTATCATTGGTACATATGACTGTAATCCTACCAGCTGACTGCATTGTGCCTGCAAATTTATTAAGATGGGGTAATCCTTTCTAACGGTACTAAAATTCCCTGTTATGCCTAAAAATCTGATTAAAGATCCTCTGAAGCATCTGAGTCTTTCAGTACTTCTCTCAAACAGTCAACACCAGTACATAAACAGAGAATGTGTTTATTGATACACTTGATATAGAGAAGGATCTTAACAGCAGTCAGAAAAGAGCCATTTCCAAAGTGAGTGGTGGGTGTGATCCAACCATGCTGTTTCATAATGAGAGGTGAGGTAACTTTTCTTACAACAAAATCTTCAATTAATAATTCTTCACTCTGACAACAGTAAGTATATTGTAAAAGTAAAAGCAACCTAAATACAATAGTGGTTGGTGCTACATAAATTTCTTAGGCAGACAAATGAAAACAATCATATACATAAGGCCTTGAAATTGACTAATGAATGGACAAAAATTACAATTTGGATGCTTTGAAGAAGGGTGGCTTACAGAGGCAAGTCTGAGATATGGTTTAGATCTGTTTCTGTAATCTATTTTTAGTGAGGAAAATTCAAAATGTGTTAGCTATAACTGCCATCAGATTGATACATCTAAAAAGTATCTCCTGCATCTTGAAAGATGACTGATCTTGATAATATTGACTATTTTAATAATAAATAGCATTTTAAATGTTCACTGATACTCCTTTTGTAGTTATGTCAAAGGAACTCATGGAAACTGTAATCTTACTGTACTGAGAAATTTCCTGTGAATAGCACAAAGACAGCCTCCATAAGTGGCATTATAGTCATAAACTCTGAGATTATGCATCATTTGATGACACTGATGGAGACAAATGAAGAATAAAGCCTTATTAATAAATGCAGATACCTTTTATGAAATCATAAGTCAGATTATTTATTTATTTTTCTATCAAGGAGCTTTAACACTTCTATCTTCTGTAGCTCATTTGAAATATTAGAAAAAATAGTCACAGAAAAGAGATGCCTTTGACCAATCTATGAAAAACTTTTAAAGAAAAAGTTCTCTATTTGCTTAAGGCCAAATTAGGTATCTTAGATATAAATGTCTTTTTGGTTTTTTTTAGTGGGGATTTCTTTCTGTGATCTGTTTGTAAAATATGTACTCCAGTTTGAGGCCACTGCAATTACAAAGGGTTTTCCTGGAAGCTGGTGTTGCTTTTCTGATCCCTGTCCAAAAGCTGATAACAAGGAGAATTTTTGTGTTATTCTTCAGTGTTTCTGTTTCTGATTTGCTTCCCCCTCTTTCCCATCCCAGGAGGGGCTAGGAGTATAAGTAGTTTGACACAAATGCATATGGCCATGGGTTGGATTAGGGAACAGTGGGAACAGATGGGGGCAAGTTTCCTTTGAAGATAAAATGTGAGAAAATAGAGGAAAGAATTTATAGCGAAACTCTGCAGATAAAGAGTCAATTTATTTAGCACACTCTACCAATGCAGTAGAATAAAGTAGTTTTCCATTTGGATATGAATTCCTCCACTCAAGGAGGGGCCTTCACCCTTCTTTTCTGTCTCTTGGTACAAATCTGAAGAAGAAAGCACAAGTTTATATATGCTTGTAAGGTGCTAAACACACTGTCACACTCTGGGTTAATGAAAACTGACTACTCCAAATTTTCTTCAAACGTCAAGTGAACAGAAATACAAGTAAGTATGTGGTTATGGGTGCAGGAAACTTGTTTGGAAGTTATGGATACAGGTAAATTATTTTTACTTTTGGCTGACCCTTAGCAAGAAATGGAAAGGAAATACCAATATCTACTGAATCAGTATTTTTATTAGAAGAAATTGGTCTTAATATATAAAAAAGGGATTGACTCTGGCTGAAGTCTACGACAGATTATATGCACATATGTATTTTGTGTGTTGCTGAGTACTTCCTAGACTGTTTTTCTTTTTTATTACATTTGGTTTGCTGAAAATCTGTTCTTCCTCTGTCTTGCTTTCATATTTTCAAGGGTTTTTTAATTCCATGGGTAGTGTTAGGATATAATTTATAACTCAGTTACTAACTTTTTTTTATTTTTTTTTACTGTAGAGAAAAAAATCTGTTAAGTATAGAACAGCAAAAGAATTTGAATGACACTAGGAAATACAGTAAAACTAAAATGATGGCAGACTATAGTAGAAGAATGTTTATACTGGAGTTATTTCTCTTCTTATGAATGTTATTTCTGTTAAAATACAATTCTCTTTGGGTTTGGGGTCTTTTTTTAACTACTGAAGTTAAAAATAAATGCACTGAAAAGTGCATAAATGCACAGAATTTAGACTATCATTAGGTAGTTTAAATATCTGTGACTAGAGTTACTTAAACAGAAGCTGATTTTATACAGTTTATGTGATGGTGTTTTTCTTTTAATCACATTTCATTGTCAAAATTTCTCTGATTGAAAATTATTATTACTTTCCCTGAAATCACTGTTATTGGAAGAGAAGATGATAGCTGCCACAACATAATAAACTATTTTTGGATGTAGCTAGAGACTGTGCCCCTTCTTCTGTTGAAGCTGAACCATTACACCTAAATATTTAAGATTTATAGGGCTATAAGTACAGTATCAGAAAGACATTTATGACTAGTTCCATTAGGATACAATTGTAAGAATGAAGTACAATGGGCAGGTTGCATTCCCAGCCATGTTCTGTGTGTTTTGTCTAGCAGCTGTTCAGTATGAACTTAGTCTTTGTTTAAAGGTCAGAGCAAAGGTCTTTCCCATGTCTTCAAATGCTTTAGTGGTTGGCTACAGGTGTAGTTGCTTGTCATTACTTTTCTCTGGCTCAGTGAATCTTCTTATACAGTATGACTATTCAGAAGTGTGCTGCATCCCAGCCTAATCTCTAGCTCAGGGCTTAGAATCATTTCTTGAAAGGTGGGAGGTAAGATTTTGTATGCTTTTTAGTTTGAGAAGTGTGATTAGACCAAATACACACTTGCTAGATTCTACTGAAACTGCACAACTGCTTCATAGCATTTTTTGAAAGAAAGGTATAGCCAGACAGTTGATTTAGGAACTGTGTGGAAGACCATAAATTACTAGAATACCTGGGCTTCACAAACTTTGGACTTGTCTTCAAAAAAATAGTGAAATATTATCACATGTATTTTACAGAGTGGAATGGGAACATAAAGATTTAGCCAAAAATGAACATGGTCCTTCCTGAATTAAACTGAGAACCTGGAATGGAAAATTAATTTTTATTGGATAATTTTGGCAAAGTTCTGTAAGCCACTAGATTATGATGGAAAAAAATTCAGCTTCACTAACCATGTCTCCCTGTGATAGGTTCTCTTGTTTAAAAAATGGAGCATGTTTCTTCTTAGTTCAGAAATTGTTGGAAGGCATTGTAGATCTGTGAATCAGAGCATTTCGTGTTCTTGACTCTTGCTGTCATTGACTTTACCTCTTCATTGTGCCTCCTTCCAATAAAGGGAAGGAGAATAGGCTTGAATAGGAGCAGTTTGAAGCCAGAAAGAGAAAATATGGTGAGTGATAGAAACCATAGTCTTATCTCCTGCCTATACCTTTCTGCCAAAGACTGGTCTGAGTATATGCAGAAGAACTGATGCAATTGCAGACTAATTAGCTTGTGAAGGGAAATAACAGCTTGCAATATAAGTTTTGTAGACCTATTTTACTAGCTCCCCATGTGTCAGTTGTGCAGAGTCCAGATAACTTACAGTATGTGCCAAGCACCAGAACTTTTATTTTATCTTCAGTACAGTTCTATTCTGGTTAAGTTCTTATATCTAACAAAGTTCTGTAGTTTGTTAAAAACCACAATTTATTTCTCCTGTTTTGGTCATTCCCACAGTTGTAGAGGGGATAGATGTGCTCAATAGGTAGGAGGAATAGGATTTGAGTCTTTTATGATACAAACACTTCAAACTATCATGACATTACTGAATATTTTGATACTATTAAACCATTTTGACAAGAGGTCCTCGAGATTTTGGAGGGCTGTTTGGTAAGAATGATTTCTCCCTGCTTTCACAAATACTCTTTCTTTAGTTAGTTAAATGTGGAGGAACGTCCAGTTCTGGAGAGTGCAGTGCAGCTTGTAATACTTCTTGCTCACCTCTCACTCAGTGCACCCCTTTCCTTTCTGGAGTCTCTCTGGAATACAGACTTCTGTGCCATCTTATCTCTCATTTTCTTGAGATATGCATGTTCCAATTAATTATGTGAGCATGACTGCTGTATTCTACTCTGGAACTGTGGTGGTGATACTGAAGTACAGTCGTATTGCAGTCGCTACCACACCTCATCTTTGCTGTAGTACAAAGGTAATTTCTAGCACTCTGTTCATGAAAGAAAGACCTGTTGGAAATCTGGACAATAGGGCTGTCTGATATAAAGTGTGACAAAGCTTGGCTAAGAAGAGGAGAGCGCAATGTTACAGGTACTGAGATATCGCATAGGTGTCAGCATCTGATAATTGTGATACCATTTGGGTCATGGTATAGTATCATCCGAGTGAAAAATGGAAAGCCACTATGTAGGGAGGAGAATGGATGGATGTTGCCTTACAAAATAAGGGAAATTTGAAAGGGTACTATTATGTTAGAACTCTGAAACCTTCTCTGTTTAAGCCTAATAACTTGTCAATGTTGCAATCTGTTGAAGATGTGAAATAAATAACCAACACTGCCTTTTTATTCTTTTATGTCAATAAAAGATGGATCATGTCTAACTGGAGGTATTTATAAAGAGCTGTTCTTCAGTTTCTGTACGGTGACAGCAAGAACTTGAGTAGTCCTGTATACAGACTGACTTTACTAATACATGGTCTTGTACTTTCTATTAGAGCAAATACTTTCCTTTGTGTCATTATATCACTTTTATCTTGTTTGGGTTCCCCTTAGCTATCCCCTTGTGAACTGATTGTGTCCCAAGTGGTACAGCTGTGTTATGGCCATATATTTTAAAACAAACAAACAAAAAATTGCTGCTTTCATACTACTAGCAATGACTACTCATTATTATAACTAGTTTCCTGAGATGTTTTAAAGTAGGGAGAAAGGTCTTACTTTTTAAGGCAGGATTTGCAATTAACAAGCATTTGCTATATCCGTTTAGGAAGGACACAATGATTTTACCACATTGCTGGAGGCAATGCTACTTTCCCAGATAGTATGGCAATATCTGTGTGGAATGCTACAAGAGATCCAGAGTTTAAAAATGGATACCTACATTTCTGTCTGTATTTAGGCACTCCATTTGTGCCAGTAGAGGGTTTTAATTCCATATCCTGGACAGAATCCAGGATGTGTGAGGGTTATAAAGTAGATACAATTAAGTAGATTTACATTTGGCTTGTTGGTTTGCCTCTCAGTGAATTTGGTTATGAATGAAATACTTGACACTGAGGACAATCCTGTGTTGCTTCAGTGCTGCTTAGGACTGCGGAATCTTTGGTGTTGAATCATAAGACTTGTTTTCTGAGTAGAACATGTAATGTTCAGGACCTGCATTGGTCCACGAGTCTTTTCATGTATAGGGAAGACTGTCAGTTGAGTCCATACGTTTTTTGGACACGTACCTTGCCTTTGCTATCTGCTTGGAGAAGCTCAGCTGCCTTAAGTCTGAATGATTTAACTTATTTTAGAGTAGTATCATCAAAAAACTTAAGTCACAGAGCAATACACTGTTGTAATAGGATGTATACACAGTATGGTTTAGTTTGTCAGTCTGTGTTCTAAATTCCACAGTTCATTAACTGCAGAGATGACAGTGGAACTTCAGTTTTTTAATTGAAACTCTAAAGTTTGGATTATCATTTGAATATTTTTGCATGGTTTACAATTTATTCTATCTTTTGAGATACACATTTTATCTATAAGGTACCAAATAAGTCTACATATGTTATGTGTCTGTTTAATATGCTATGCTTTGTGTATGCATAGTGTATCCTGCAAATAGTTGTTATTTTACTAGATAAGGAACAGTCTAAAACAATCTTATGTGCCTACATGTGACTTTCACAAGGATTTCCTATGTGGAGGACCTATATTCCGGGATTTATTTTCAAACCTTTTTATTAACATGTAAGATAACGCTGATTTAGAATCACAATGCAACCATTTTCGTAGCATCAGTATGCCTATGACTTTCACCGAATTTTGGATTGGTTTCTTGATGCAGGTTTGCATTTGCACTTTTTCATTATTTGAAGCTGTACCGATAATAATTTAATCTTTTTCTTGGAAAGTGCTTTTCTCATTTTAATTTCAAGAAACAAAGGTAGGCAGTATATTTTTGCTCATTGATGATACCTGCATCACTTGTAGTATTTTGAATTGTTATTGAATTCTATGTTATTCAATTAAAAATTGAAAAGATCCATGTAGAAACTGAAACATTTGTTTTAACATAGGAGTTTTAAAATTTAGAAAGGTCTTAGATTCTACCCAAAACAAAGGGTTTAAGTTCCAAAGACCACCAATTAAAATGTATTTTAAGAGGGTCACTGTTTTACCTACCTACGTGAAATATACCTAATGTTTAGTTATTTATGGGGAAAATATTCTAAATATTCTCTCCAAATATTTTTTTTCATTTAACTTAAGCATTTGCTAAATTATAGAAATCAATTATAAGATGATTATAGTGAAAATATGATCTCATTTTTTTAGGCTTACATATATGAAATGCGTTCAAGCACTTTCTTACATAAACTGGGGAGACACACAGAATCTGTCATCAATGTCACCTTTAGTCCTTCATCTCCACGGGTAAGTCATTGCTTTTTTTCATCTGTAATTAAAACATGTAAAGTCTTGTAACTTTATAATTTTAAAGTTACAAAATTTCAAAAAACTCCTTACTGTAATCTTGCTTTTTACTGCTCTTTTATTTAATTGCCAATATGCTGTGCATCTGTAAGGCTGTTCATCTACTTCCAACTGTAGTGTGGTTATTGTGCCAGTTATAAACTCATGTAAAATACCTCATGCTACAGAGACAAATGCTCTGACTAAGGGCCTACAAAGAAGACTTCTGGCCTGGGAACTATAATGAGCCTGTATATGTTGAATGTTGGGAAAATGCACATCCACATCAAATTATCCAAATAGACTACTAATTCAAAGAACGTAAAGGAAAAATAAGTAGAAACAGGGAAGTGACAAAGGGCTCAGGCCTGCTGTCATTACTCAAAGGCCTGAAAGATTTAAAAAGCAACATTATTTTAAGTGTGCTGTGTCAGAATAAATAGTTATCACAATATTTTAAGAAGCTGTTACTGTTGTGCTTTGAGCCTTTCAGATATCTACAGATAAAAAGTACTCCAAAGAAGCTAGGCATTATGCAATAACAGGTTCTATTTTTCACTGATCATTAATACTGTGCTAACAGCATTATATTTTGATGTAATGGTTTAATTATAGTACAGCAACATATACAAAGGACTTTGCTAAGTTTTATCTTGATACCCAAGCTTCCCTGCAGCTTGTTTATCATCTGAATTCTTTGTATACTCTTTTTAATCATATGGATTTTCCTTCTTTGTTTTAATATATTGAATCTTCAATGAAGTGTTATACTTTCTACTTTTTTCCTTACTTAAAAGACACAATGGTCACTATATATACATAAAAAAGTACACAGTAACTCCAGTTTACTCCTACCTCCTCACCACTGGCTATACATGCTACTATTAAAAAATATTTATGGGTAAGTAAAATTTCTTTACATGCAGGAGTATTGTCACATTTATGCATATCCTCCTATTTTTAAATAAAGATTCTAGCTTTTCCCTGATCTTAGAATTCCTGGAGGTTTCGTTCGTTGTGTATGTGTTGTTTGAACCACGAAATTGTTGGTTGATATCTTGTGGTGAACATTATGTATTTCTTGGTTTTGGATTCAGCTATCAAATGGTATGTTTTATTAAATTTTACACCCAGATTAAGACTAGTAAAAGGTTTAGCACTGAACACATTTCTGCAAAAAGATATTATATACTGTAAGAGTAGACCTCACTGTAGTCTTGCAGCATCTTGATCTGTGGTCCAGCTGTTGGAATGCAGCTCTGTGGGAAATGTCTTATTAGAGTTCATCTGTTAAAAGTGTAGTGGCTGAGTTGCAGTAATATTATGGAACAAGACTTTGAAATAACTAAGTTCAGGCAAATCAGCTGTTGATCAAGGGGGGAAGGATCCATATATGGTGTAAAATAAACATTGGCTGTGGCTCCAAGCCAGACTGGTCTGAGAGTGTGCCTTGGGGAACAAATTCTGAACTTTATGAAACATCATACAGTCAATTTAAGAGCCAAATCTGAAGTTCATGGGCCACGAATCCTTTTCTTGAAGAGTTCTTTCCTGAGAAAGTCAACCTGTTGGATTTGAACCAGCTAATGAATCTCCCCATAGATATGCTTCTGGGGGAAGATTTGGAAGCTGATATTATCAGGAACACTTTACTAAAAAGCAAGAAATGTGCAAAACCCGCTCCTTTAAAGTATTACAGTTAAAGTATAAATTTGATTAACCAAGTCATTATGCACAGTAAGCACTTCAAAATGCTCTCTGAGGAAGTATTTTGGGGAAGTTACAGTACAAAAAAAAAAAAAAAAAAGAAGTTACATGGGCTTTCCAATATAGGATTTAGCATGAAGTTACATTCAAAGGGCACTAGGAAAAAAAACTAAGCAATGCAATGATAAGCTTGTAGAGTGGAAAAGAAGAAACCCTCAAATTAATCAGAAAAAGATAAGCCTTGAAAGAGAGACTTTGTATTAGGCAGCCAGACTTTCCAATACTGGAATACTTTTATGCCTACTGCTACCACTAGTTAGGGATTTAAAATTGACTTTATTCTTGTTTCATCCAGTGTTTGAATGAATACAATTAAGAGTTGTATTGGGTTCTGAATAGCCGCTGCACAAAGCCCCATTGCATTCAGAGGGATGCACTGGCAGGAGAAGGAGAAAGGGGTTAAAAAAGAAAGTGACTGATGAGTGCAATTCAAACATTATGGCTAAGTTTTTTGCTGTGGAAAGACGCAGCCAAAAGTGAGGTGTACTGGCAGCACTCCTGTTCAGTCATTGCTTGCCCAGCACCTCTCCATGAGGTAGCTTATTCCAACCATTTTTATAACTCTTACTTGCATAAATGTTCTTCCATAAAAGAGGGGAAAACCCTGAATGGGTATAGTAGTGATTTTTTTTATTGATGGGGGGCATAGTTGCTTTCATCATATGGTACTCTGAAATGATCTATAAAATTATTACTATGAAAGCTGGAGAAGGGTAATAAGATGGAAACTTTGCATTTATTTTAATTCTCAAGATGATTTCTCAGTTTTTGCTCCTTATTGTAATTTCCTGGTTTTCAGACAGTGTTCAAAACTTATGTAGGGAAACGTGTTTCTCTTACCGTAACCACTAATAGAATTTCAATTTATTTTAGAGAATATACATTATAGTGTTTAACTATAACAACTATAGTTATTAACTATAACACATTTGAGTCAGTCTAAATTAAAAACCAGTAGGAGTCTTATCTTCCAAATATGGAAAATTTTTGAAATGTTTTTGAAGCAGGATAAAAGCAAATGGGGACATCATTGTCAGCTGCTGTTTTTTGGTTGTTTCTGTGAAGCTGAGTATTAGTATATACTGTGATAGCAATTATTTTTCATGACAGAATCATGACTTTGAAATCAGTATGCATTGCTACCACCCTACTGATATAGTGAGAGGTAGCTCATCCCTTTCATGTGCTGGGGATGCATATGCCGTCAGTCAACTGGCTTGGCTGAGAACCTTCTGATGCAGAAGTGTGATTAAAATTGGGTGACAAATCAGAAGAAAGAGAGAGTCTATTTAATATTTTTCCAGCATGTTCTCATGTGTCTCAGTACCAAGTCTTCAACTCTTTACTCATTTCACAAAGCTGTTGTCTTTCCTTATGCTAGTTTAAGCTGCTGAGGGAGAAATCTCACAAGTTTTCTTTACGAGCAGTAGTGTGCAGTAATGCAGTCTTTGTATGAAGACTGTCTTTGCCAAAGACTATACAGCAGTTTATGTCTGGTAAGAAGATATTTCCTTTACCAACATCCAGCCAAAGGAGATAGTTGTACTAAAAAGAACAAAAAGAGCCTGCTGCTGACCTCATATATGAGATTTTTGAGTTTCAATGTGTTTCTCTCCTTGTCTTCTTGAACTGTTAGCTTAATCTGTGTACTCACATTTGTGTCATCTCACAGAAATCATAGAATATGCTTAGTTGGAAGGGACCCACAGAAATCATTGAGTCCAGCCCTTAGTCCTGCACAGGACCATCCCCAAGAGTGACACCATGGGCCTGAGAGTATCACCAAACACTTCTTGAACTCTGCCAGGCTTATTGCTGTGACTACTTCCCTGGAAAACCTATTCCAGTGGCCAAACATCCTCAGGGTGAAGAATCTTTTTCTAATATCCAACCTAAACCTCTCCTGGCACAACTTCAGGCCATTCCCTGGGGTCCTGTCACTGGTCACCACCAGAGAAGAGATCAGTGCCTGCCCCTCCTCTTCCCCTCACGAGGAAGCTGTATCTGCAATGAGGTCTCCCCTCAGTCTCCTCTTCTCCAGGCTGAACAGACCAAGGCACCTCAGCCACTCAGTGAATTGAATGAGGATTTGGAGTGGATATTTCTTAAATTTAATGAACATATCTGTTTAATTTTTTCTGAAGTACTGATGTATTAGTCTGATGAAATTTTATTAATATTTTATTAAAATATCCTTCTTCTTTTATCCTCAGATTTAAAGATTTATAATCATGGTATTAAGTGAAAAAAAAGGGATGGCAGTTAATGCAATTTGTCTTAATCTATCATGAACTGTTTCAGTTTGATCAACTTGTAAATGGTACCAAGTAAAGTAGGATCATGTAAAGTAGTCTGAGGCAGCTGCATGTGCCCTTTCTTTTTCTTCTAAGACTAAGATTTGTGAGAGGGAGAAGCTGGGGAGAAAAGATCACTTCAAAAGATAACAGCACCTGGACTATTGTTGAACAAACGAATCACTGTGACAGTGAGTAAAACCTTTGGGGTATTTTATGTAAGATGGTGCTTTTTAAAAAATTATTAGCTGTCATTGACTGATGCAGCTGTGTAGTTTACAAGCCTACAGCTTGTTAAAAACCTTGAGATAGTCTTCAGATGTAGAGAATTGCATAACTTTCAACAGTTAAATGGATTTAGAAATGGAGCCAAAGGACAGAAGTGCTAGTCTAAGTGGCTTGGGGGAAAAGAGGAACTTCAGCTTTAGCCACCTTTGCGAGATTCTCAAAGTGGGCTTGGTTTCCTACAGTGCCTAGTTTGGCTGCTGCCTTTAAGTCTCTGGTTACATTTGCAAGTGTTGGCCCTTGTCATTTTAAAAACTGCTTTGATGGCAAAGAACATAAAGCTCTGGGTTGTACCACACTGCAGCTACAAGGGTGGTTGAGCCTGTGGAGACAGAGCAGATAGTCCTACTGAGTTTATTCCAACCTCTGAGAACTCAGACTTAGCGTTTATTACTGTACATGTATGTCTCTGTTTATAGCAGAAAGACAATTTCTTTTCTAAGAACCTCCAATAGTGCTGTGTACTGATATAGTAAAACAGGAGTTTGAGGTTGTTGTGAAAAAAATTGTTTATACCAAAGAAATTCTTTCAAGTATGTATGACAATTCTGAAGAAGGAAGGCAGATTTTAAAAGAAAAAGAAAAAACCTCTATCTAGAAAAGATGATACAATTCCGTTTACTCATTGAATACTCCAGCCACTCTGTGTTGCCAGCAAACAACAGCTGTACACCACATGATTTTAGATGAACATGCTTGCACAGGCAGGCTTCTCAACTCATAGCACATTCATCATAAAATCTTTATGGCACTTCTTACGAGTAGATATTTTACTGAATGGCACTACTAGGTTGAAAGAGGTGGTACAAAACAATTGGTTACTCAGCTGTTCAACATGAATTCTCTTTACCAGTATTTAGGCAGTATTCCCTGTGGACTGAAAAGTGAGAGAATTGGCTGGGAGTGGGAAGGAATGACACTGACTGTACTGATAGGGATAATTTGGAGAACAAACAGGTTCTTGGACCCTGTCAGATAGAAAGTGAGAGTGAAGAGGGAGTGCTGGAGACAACTCTAAGAACTGGAGGGAAAGAACATATGTATGGGGAAGTGATGATATTGGAGACATGAAGAGAGTGCCTACAGGGAGGGAACGAAAGCCCTGAGGAGAGAAGTAAGAGATGATAGCTGCAAGGTTAGGACTTACAGTTTCTGCACTTCTAATTAAGCCTTTTTTTCTCAAGAAGATAGGAAAAGTGAGATGTCCATGGACTGGTTTTCATAGCTGCTGAGAACCAGACTTAACAGTTCTGAAAATCGATGTGCTCAAAGCCTAAGAAAAAAAGCTGATTTTCAAAGACCATAAGGGGAAGTTTCCAGATGAAATCAACCTCTTTTGCTCCCTTCACACACTACACAGCTGCCTTCAGGAGCCAATAATGGAATATTGAAAGGAATAAGCAAGCGAGCATCTACTTTTCATGCTCCATGAAGGGACATGTAGAAAAATATTTTGTGAAGTGTCCTTTGAGTACACTCTCCCCCCCGTCCAGACAAGCTGAAGTGAGGAAGCTTTTCCAAACAGGAAGAACTAAAGGACTAATGATTAGGACTTTGTTCAGCTACGTTTTTTCATACGGAAGTTATTCTATAGAAATTGGAATTTAATTATCCTACATAGCTCTCTAGGAAGCTGTCAAGGTACCCTATTTCGTTTTTTTGCCATCTTGAAAACTGTTGCTATCATGTATGTAACTCACTCAACAAACAGTATTCATAGAATGCAGCTGAACATTTGCTGATACTAAAAACCACTCTGGAGAAAGATTCAGTCCTAAAATTCCTGAGCTTTTCAGGTGACACAGGTACAAAGCTTCTTCCCCCACTTCAATTAAGAACCAAGCATTTGTATTCCAAAGAGATTCTCTCTTCTCACATGGTCTTTGGGAAATTTAAAGCCAAATCAATTGGCAATCATGATACAAATGTATAGTGGATGTATAACAAATCAGAATTCAGCCATTAAAAATATATTTAGATGAAATACAAGGACAATTAAGTGTGAAATAAAGTACCTTCTAAATGAGCTTTTGGAAAAGGGAAAGCTAAGTCTTAGCTAACAGATCAAATATGAAAAGAAAAACAGACTGAATTCTGTCTTAAATTAAAATAGCAACAGAAAGTGATTCCAGCTGTCTGATGGAGTATGATATAGCCACACCAAACATTTTTGCCCAGCTCCTGGCTGTATCTGAACTGTGTAGAGAATAGTAGGGGGAAGGTGGAAAGCAGAATTCTTTAAAGCTGCCTTTTGTGATTTTTTTCTTCCAGTCCACTGCATAAAGTACAGCAGCCTCAGAAGTGCTTGATGCTGCCCTCCCAAACAAGTTTTCCCTGTGAGCTGATCTGGCAGCTGGGGGGGACTTTGCTTTGCCTTCTTCCTTTTGGGCCTGTGGTGTGTGCTGGAGTAGGCAGGGAAGAGTTCCTGTTGATAAAGGGATCCTGTGCCCCTTTTCCTTATCTCATAGAAATGTTCAACATCTGCAATCACCCAGCCGCTGCTTCTGAAGAGTGGTATTTGGGGTATTTAAAAATTATGGTAATGCATGCATTAAAATGTTGGTATTGGCATCTGAAGGGATTGGTTCATCTACGCTTTTTCATAAATCATTCACATTGTATCTACTTTGTCTGGAGTAGGAAGTACAACTACATATCGTAGTAGCTGAGACACAGTGTGACATGTTTTTTTACAAAATGTATCTGTATTCTATCCAACTAGCAGCTTACTCATGAAAGAACATTTCTTGAAAGAAATAGATGATTTCCCCACTGATATACCATGCCATGCCATGCCATACAGTGCCATACCACACCACACCACAGACCCACATTTGGGACCTATTCCAGCATTTGCTACTTTCATTTCAGCTTCTCTGCTAATATCTGGAGAGCATGACTCTGACTCTGCCACTGCCTTTTTCTTCTCTGACCAGGAAGTGGATGACCTACATTGTTCACTGAAGAGAGAAGTTAGATCTAGAGAAAGACAAATGACAATGATGAAGACTATCTTTCAAAATGTCAATTTTAAATCTCAATATGTATGTCATTCTTTAACCTGAAGCACAGAATGTCTTGGGGTGGGAGGGACATTAAATACCATCTATTTTCAATCACCCTGCCATGAGAAGGGATACCACCCACTAGACCAGGTTGCTCAGGGCCTTTATCCAACCTGGTCTTGAACCCTTCCAGGGATGAGGCATCCACAACCTCCCTGGGCAACTTGTTTCAGTGCTTAACTACCCTCTGAGTAAAGAATTTCTTCCAAACATGTAATCTAAATCTCTCTTCTCTTAGTTTAAAACCATTTCCCCCATGTTCTATCACTATCTGCCTGTGTTAAAGATGCTCTCCTTGTTTATAAACCCCTTTCAAGTACTGAAAGAACACAGTAAGGTCTTCCTGGAGCCTCCTCTTCCCCAGGTCGAACAACCCCAATTCTCTGCTTGTCTTAAGAGAGGTGCTTACTCCTCTGATAATTTTGTGGACATGTTCCAACAGGTCCACATCTTTCTTGTGCTGAGAACCCCAGACCTGGGTGCAGTACTCCAGGTGGGGTCTCACAAGAGCAGAGTAAAACTGGAGAATCATATCCCTTGACCTGATGGCCGCACTTCTTTTGATGTGGCCCAGGATGTAGTTGGCCTTCTGGGCTGTGTGCACATACTGTTGTGTCATGTCCAGCTTTTCATCTACAGGAAACCTCAAGTCCTTATCCACAGGGCTACTCTCAGTTTCTTCTTCTTCCAGTCTATACTTACAGCTGGGGTTTCCTGGAACTGTGTCCAGTACCTTGCTCTTGGACTTGCTGAACATCATTAGGTTCTCGTGGTCCCACTTACCAAGTTTCCCCATGTCCCCCTGGATGGCGTCCCTTCCTTCTGTTGTGTCAACGACACCACTCAGCTTTGTGTCATCTGTAAACTTGCTGAGGGTGCACTCAATCCCACTGCCTTTTAATTGATAAAGATATTAGAGAGCACCAGTCCAAAGATGGAACCCTGAGAGACATGACTCATCACTGGCCACCACCTAGACATAGAGCCACTGACCACAGTTCTCTGGCTTTGCCTGTCCAGCTGATTCCTTATCCAATGAATAATCCACCCTTCAAATCCGTGTATCTCCAATTTGGAGATAAGGGTGCCATGTGGGACCATGTGTAAGGTCTTACATAAGTCTGGGCAGATGACAACAGGCAATTTTCCCTTGTCAGCTGTTGCAGTCACTCCATAATAGGAGGCCCCCAAATCCCATGAGGAGCAGCTAAGGACTTTGAGCTTGTCTATTTTGGAGAAAAGAGGCTAAGAGGTGACCTCATTGCTCTCTACAGCTTCTTGAGAAGGGGACATGAACAGTCTTTTCCCTGGTATCCAGTGACAGGGCATGTGGGAATGGCTCAAAGATGCATCCATCAGAGGGCTTTGCACATGATGTGATGAAACATTTCTTTACAGAGAGGGTGGTGAAGCACTGAAACAGACTTCCTGGAGAAGTGGTCAATGTCCCATACTTTAATATCATACTTCAACTTTTGGTCAGCCCTAAATGGTCAGGCAGTTGGACTAGGTGATCCTTATACGTCTCTTCCAGCTGAATTCTGTTCTATTTAATTCTAATTCTAATTCGATTTCAAATTCAAATTAAAATTTGAATTCTCTTCCTACTATGGTGATTATGGGAGCCGAAAGAAATGAGGCTTCACGCCACACAGTTCGATTTTTGGGATTTGTCCTCTGATCTTTCTGGTGTTCCCCTTTCATTAGGGTTCCTTCATAAACAGCAGCTGGTGTGTGTCTTTTAGTTAACCAAAATTCCCAGGATCATCCTAAACCAGTGCCTTGATCCCATTGCATTATTTGGTGGCTGTGTTCAGCCAGGAGAGAAAAACACACTCTATCATGCAGACCGTTCAAAGTGGTTTTTGCTTTGAGAACACATCCCTTTATCAGAAACACCAGTCAAGGCAAAACCACTCATTTTTGATCCTAATTAACTGAATGCAGGTGTTGCTGGCTCAACTTGTTCCCACATCCTCTTTTCCTTAGCAGTACATGCTGAGATCTCTGATATTTCTTCCCAGCCCTGCATTAGCAGAGGGTGCTGAGTGGCTAATCATGTCCCAGCCTAAGCATCACCTCTGTCCCTTTGTAGAAGGCGTGTACCTTCTGATGGGTGTGAGAGCTGTGGATATTCATGCAATCGTTTGACCAACTGAACAAATTTGCAAAAAACGTGTGCGAAGTGTGTTTTTGAAAGTCTTTGTTCTTCCAGTTTAGCTGGGTTTCCAGTTTTCCTGTGAAAACAAGATGTCAAACCCCTGCATCTCTGACACTAGAAAGGCTCTCTATCTATATGCTAGCAAGCACTCAGTCTGAAGCAGGGTGTGCTCCTGAACTAAATGGTTGCAAGTGTTTTTGAGGTAAACAGTACCTTTTCATTTCCCTGTGGTTTTTTTTTTTTCTCCTTGTATTAAATTTTTGAAATGCCTGAGCTGTTTTCTGTGGGAAAAATGCTAAAACAAAAGAGCCTGAGAACAGCAGTACTTATCAGAGTGAAGGTCCATCTGGCCCAATACTGTCTCCAAAATAGTCAACCATCGTTTTCTAAAGGAGAGCACATGAGCTGTGCAGGTGCCAAGGAGTGCTTGTAAGCCTCAGTGGCTGTGACTGGCATTCCCTGGGCCTCCACCAACATTGTCTCCTGCAAAGGGCCCAGAGGATGTGTCTCAGCTGAGCTGGGACCCTCAGTCCCTGCCTGAGCAATGTTGTAGATGTGTCTGTTTCTGACCTCATTTCCTTGGTGTGCCTGGGACCTGCACTGCGACTTGTTGCTATCCTGGATGGACTCCTCAAGCTAGGTCATAGCTTGTGAGGCATAACTTCTATTCTGTTCTATTGTATTCTATTCTGTTCTAGTCTAGTCTATTCCTTGTGCTCCCCATGAATTGAATAATGATGAGACTTGCCTGAAATGCCAGGGGTTTTTCAGCTCTAAAACCACTTTCAAGGACACATGTCACAAAGGTTACAAGTAGAAACAGGATTCTACTTATTAAGGAACCTTCCTGTTCTCTATTTTCCATGATACAGTTCTGTTTTCATTTAGCTTTCAGTTTTTTGTTGGTTTGTGTTTTGGGGTTTCTCTCTTTTTAAGCATTTGAAAAAAAATTAAAGAGGGACCTTTCAGAGTATTGAGATTTGCTGGAGATATTTTAGCACCAGAAACTTTGTGGGCAAGGTGCAAATTAGTAGGACCACTATCAATATGAACATCCTTCACTAGTAAAAACGTTGAAAGAAAAATTATTGGTATCCTGATAGCCTATTACCCAGGATGAGTGATGGACTCCGCAGGGAGAATTGTTCCTGTGTATCTACTTCAGTTCAAAAGTTTTGAAAGCCAGCCTTTCCCCACCATTTTCCACCCTGGTTCTGTAAGGTCTGGCATACTGCAGGCAATGAAAAATTGGATATAATAGGAAACCTTTTATTGTAGGCAAGGGATTCTGGTACAGATGCTGATCACATGGAGGCAGTTTGAGTCCATTAGCCTTTACTAGCTCTGTTGCAGCAGTAGCCCTGAAAAGTCACCGGTTGGTCGTTACTGGTTTAAAATAGTTTATACTGAAATGTAATATGTGCTATTGCAGAATGAGATTATGTTTTTTACAATTAAAATTCTAGGTTTGAGATATAATAAGTGTAGTATAGGAGATTCTGTAGAGCAGAATAATTGCTCACTTTGGAATTTGGACACAACACTGGGAGTGGGAAACCTGCAGCAGTGAAAAACAACATCTGATTCCAGTTATCAGCTAACCTTCCTATATTAAAGAGTTTTTCAAGTCAGTGTATAATGCCAGATATAATAAATAGTATAATAATAAAAAGGGAAACAGAAATCATAGAGCTATCATTCTAAGAAAAGGCATGAAGTAAGATTACTGTTTATACAGAGTATGACATAAATGCTACTCTTTCAAGGGTACATATTTCTATTAGAATTTCTTAAGAATAATACACATGGAGCCAGCAGATGAATCTTGAGAACTTCCAAGAAGATGTACTGTAAACTAAAAGACACACTATGTCTGGCAGCATTTTATTGTATCTGGAGAACATAACATTTTCTCCTGTGATTCTACCTAGAAGTTGAATTCCTCCCATTTTATTTTCAGGACTGTTTTAATATGAAGTCTGATACAAAATTGAGAAATATTTTTTTCTGTTTTGGTTTTGCTTAAGAAGCAGTCCAAAAGTCTATAGGAATACATTAATTATAACAATAGATTACTATGAATGCCTGTCATGCCAAGTAACAATAGTTACAAAAAAAGTACTGTTCTGGAAAAAATCACTTTTTCATTGGGCCATTTTCGAAAAATATGTCTTAGTTCTCATCTTAAGGTTAAAAAAGTACCTAATGAAGGACACCCAAGCTGTGATTCATTAAAAAATTCATTAGGATTTCCAAAATCCCTTCTCTGCCTTGAAGAATACTGCTTTAGTTTGATGTATGAACATGGACTGTTATTTTGCTTGTAATCTAGATGTGATCTGAAAGTTTTGTATAGGTTCCAGCTAGTACCTGAAATGCTGGCATACTTATCAAGAGAAGTGCTTTTCACTTCAAGTACCTTTTCTTTCCAAATTTCAGACTTACTCTATATTTGAAAGTTGGAACAAATTCTGTCTATGAATGACTCAACTTCAAAATGTTTTGTTTGCACTGCAGAATATGATACACTCTCCATTGGGAAGCTGCAAGTCTGGCAAGTTTAGCTAGTCTTCCCACTGACTTACCGAGTGTTATGCAAGCACTCCTATCCCATGACTTGAACAGCTTCTGTTACTTTTACTTTAGATATGGAGAGTTCTAAAACATCTTATAAATAATAAGGTCCTTCATTAAAGTTAAGTGCAATATTTCAAGATACAAAGGTCTGTATGAAATAAATATGATTCCACTTTCTTTAAGTGTGAGTTATATGCCTTTATTATTTTTAAACAGAATATCATTTTCTCTTGAAAATATTTAAATGTGCAATATGTAATTTAAGACCATGGTTTGGCGTTTGAATTTGCTATGATCTGAAAAATAGTTTCCTGAGGAAAAGGTGGATTACCCAGCAATAAAATGGACTTTCTTTCTGTAGGCATATAGATATAGGTTGAAATAATTAATGAACAAAATAAATTTTGGGTTCCGGGCTATATCATCCAGGCACATGTACACATTATAAATCGGTCAGCCATGGAGGATGAGTACCATCCAGAGGAAAACAAAACCTTTACAAAAAGGAAGCAAGGTTGAATTAATAAAACCAGTTGTTACCTAGGTCATTCAGATTGAATGATGAGGTTGTGTATTATGGAACCGTGGAGTTTGTTAGAATGGCAGAAATACTTCTTCCAGCTACAGTATTTTAAAAGGCAAATCACTATTAAACTTCCAGGAAAATCTGCCTAATATATAACCAATAAATTAAAATTGACCAATGTGATGGAGTTTTATATAACGAAATGAGTCATACTATCTCCTGTTTGCATGCAAGCTAAAGCTAGCATTTCTGACCTCTTCAAAAAGGGAATGCAAACAAAAGAGACCATGATAGAGTCCGAAGGAAAAGAGGCTTTTCTTCAGGAGCAATTTCAAGAAAACAAATGTTAATGTATTTATTTAATTACATAATTAAGACTTGTACTAGAATAGGGAGAGGCTTTTCATTAACCTATTACACTACATGGCAAATTGTAAAGAAGCAAGAAGTTCAAATTTTTTTTCCGTAAACAGTTTTGTAAATAAACTGTATTATATCAGATCTGGAATCCATTTGATTGACATCACTGCAGCTGGCCAGCCTGTCATAGTGCTTACAGCTGAACTGAAAAACTGTCATAGTTTCTAAGCTCCCACTTCTGTAAACATCTCCTGTTCCATGAGTTATTTTTGGAGTTTTAATGTGCAGTGGTTCCAAAGAAATGGTGCCAATGAGTAGAGTCTAAAAAGCAGTATTGAAAATCACTTACTTTAATTTAGTAAAATATTATATATTAGAAGGCAAAGTGCCTTTCAACTTAGCTATGAATACCTTTTGTCTGACATTATTTGATTTATTAAATGTTTGCTGTTTTGTACCTGATGGACACCAAGTATGCCTTACAGTTCAAAAGGAGAACAAATGAGATGGTCCATCAGAGTTATACTCATGATATATAATGCAGGGCTTCCTAAGAGCTAAATTTAAGTTACAGGTCATTAATGGACAGTATTCAAACCATATGCAATGTGCATCCTTTTGTTTTCATTTCCACTATGTTTCTATGCTAAAAAATTCTAGATTTAAAATTGGAAAGGTTTAAAAGTAAAAATAAATACTGCTACATTTAAAACAGGATGTTAAAGTGACTGAGATTTATACAGTAGGTGGGAGGAACAATATTCTGTGGAATATAGAATTTCTATTTTCTATAGAAAATAGAATTTTGGCATGTAGCTAGATCATATAGCAATGTTCATGGCAGAGATGCTTGCAAGACAACAGTGGCTCTTTATTAGTAGTGATATTGGAGCCTGGAAGTAAAAGTAGATTGTAAAAACATCAGCCCATAATAATGAATCTGATTTTGTACTTTTCCAGGATTTCATGCAGAAGGGTGTGAGGTATCTGCTACAGATGTTGGTTTATGGACTAAATAGTAGGATGTAAAACCACTCAAGTGTTTTAGGCTTTTGAGAGCATAGACATCGTTTTTGAAGATAGAATTAGAACCTGCTCTTAAGTCAATTATTTATTTATCATTTATTAATTTGTTAGATATTTTATTCAGTGTTTGAGCTTTTTGTCCTTTAGCTCAGCTCATGGAGGCTCTTCCTGATTGTTGAATGGCCTGAGTTGAGTTCCTCAAGCAAAACCACAATGGGTGGTCATAATATGTTGGCAGTCAGGGAGAGTCCACCAATAACAAATAGCTCCTAAATAACATGTGTTGTGGGTGGCCCAAGAGTTTCTGGGGAGGGACAGTTTCAGGAAGACACTGTGACTTGAATGGAAGTAGTGCTCTCTGTTTTTAGATGTGTTCTTTAATTCTGCTAAGCATGGCTAACCTTGTGACAGCCACTCCTACGGGAAGGAGACATTGTAGAAAAAGAAGATTCTGCATACGTAATAACTCCATATGAAACAGTCTCACCAGTTTCAGTCTCACTTTTAGGCTTGTTTTGGTTAACTGGCTTTCTACTTTTCAGTGAATAAAATCAGAGTTTACAACTCAGTTTGTAACTATGGAGACAAGTATGGCTACTGGATTGTGGTATGGTAGTGAAAGATCAGTATACTTGATTACACATCTTGTGATGTCTTTACATTAATTAATATAGTTGCATGCCTCTGGAAAGAACACAGTTTTACTACACAATACTGTATACAATTGCACTCTTGCACTGCTCTCTTGCCAAGCCATAGAATTTTTCCAAACCAAGGTGAAAGGAATTTGTGTGTGCTGTAGGGAAATGTTATTCTGAATTAAGTTTGCTTAGTATGGAAGTGAATCTCTTCAATTACCTTTTTATTACAGCAGAGTTTCTTTCTATGACCCTACCTCCAATAGTACAGCTCTTTTTGTTTAAAAATCAGTGATGCTGTTGGTTTCAATGCCTTCCATGTATTCTCCATCTGCCTGTGCATTTATCAGTTCTTAGTGGTTTATATTAACATATTTATATCAGACATGGCAAACTGAAATTTAGGCATGACAAATCAGAAAAGGAGACATTTTTTTTCTTTCCAGTCTGGATAGTATATGCTTATTCTTCATTAAATGCAGACTTAAGTCTTTCTTTTTATAAAGTTCAAATGCTGCAATACCAAATCCAATTGTTTTAAGTGGAAAAAATTAAGAAAAACCCGAAAAAGCATGTTGCTATAAACAGCTATTAGGGTTGAATCATGCTAGAATTGTGTGAATGTTTTCATTTTAGAATGTCAGTTATTTATTAATTTCTGATGTTTTCTGCGTTTTGGACAAATTATTAACACATGTTTTTTGTCTCAGCTCTCAAGAAAAAAGTGTTTTCCTATTTTTAAAGTAAAAAGCGAGCAACAAGACATTATTTGCTCTGATTGTATGTGTCTGCCTTGAAAAACACAAATTCTTCAGCAACATGAAATAGATGATAAAATCATATGAAAGATCTAGTATTTTCTTAAAGTATTTTTAATTTTTCATTGGTTTATGAGAACACTGTTGCAGTTCTGTACTGCATTATGTTGTATAAGTGCAATAAACTTGACATGAGTCTTTACACTGCTTAATTTTTGGGGGAAAAAAAGGATCACAAAGGAAGAAGCAATAAACTACACTGGATTAGTATTGATTAATTTTAACACACAAAATATCTTTAAGATCAGTTACAAGTAAGCTGTTGGTAATTTCATAGTTAGTTATGCAAGCATATAAGCCAGTCTATTTAGTTATTGAAATCTATAACAACTCCATTTGTTTTTATTCCCCTACTTCTTTGATAGTATGAGAATAGAAACAGACTGGTGACATATTTCTTTTAGCTGTAATTAACATTATTTTTTAATTTTTTTTTTTTTTTGTCATTTGGTATTTAGAAATCCATAATGGTTTAGGCTTCAGAGCTGAAAGTTTGTTTCAAGATCAACATCAGTCATTGAATTTGCAAGCAAAAATTTAACAACCTATTGGAATTTACTGCAGTCTTGGTGAAGAACTCAGAAAAATTGACTCTTGGTTTTGTTTCCAAAATTCATAGTGTGAATCTGAAACCAACTGTTGCCTCATAACAGTTTGATGTCACAATTGATTTCTTGGATGGTGTGGTTGCTCCTCTGTATATTAGTGCTCATGAAAAGAGTAAACTGTCCCTTTTTGATTTTTAATTCACATAATTGTTTTCTAGCACACAAATAAGTAAGACTTTCCATGTGTACAAATGCTAGTAGAGATAGCCAGAACCCCTATAATTTACCACCCTATTCTGAAGAAAACTTCAGGTCTAACTGATATTGCCAAACTACAGAGAGTCAGACATGTTCAGAATTCTTAGCTGGCATTTCAGTGTCTCTGGTCAGCAAAAATATGTGTCTCTGAAGATAGTGAAGGAGGAGTGGGAATGCAGTCTTGTAAACTAACATTCTTTGTAGGAGGGGTACTAGTAGTATGGAGGAAAAAAAACTGTTATATACCTTATTAATGGCCCAGCTCCATCCCAGATCCTGAAAGTGTTGACCTCATCTATGGTGAAATAATTTTCATAGATTTGAGCACATTAGGAAAATTGTTTAGCTCACATATTTGTGTACATTGAACCATTTGTGCCTGCTGTCACAATCTGCTTATAATTGTGATGCTATAAACATTGTTACTTGTTGCTGAAGACATTTATTCCTTCATGCTATCTAAGAAATGCAGATATTTTTAAAAAGTAAATTAATTCATGGGGCAAAATAACCCCTTTTTTTTTCTGATGGGTAATGGCAAAGAAGTCTTTTATGGGATTGCAGTAAATGAAAGCAAATTAATTATCTATTTGTGCTTTCACATGTGTTTGAATATTTCTAAGTGGGAGTCAATTCAGGCAGCAATCTCTTCCTGTCAGTACAGCTGAAAAAATATTTTTACACAGCTAGATCCCATATATAATCTGATACCATGTGGGGATAATTAAATCTTGTGGAACTGTTGACAGCAGTTTTTGATTTCCATGTGTCCTTATCCAAGCTTCTCCTCTGTAATTTTAGGGAGTCTCTTATTGGTAGGCAGCTCTGCTTGACAATACATAACCTTGGCCTGAAAACTACTTTGCTTTGGATTTGCTTTGGAAATTCAGTAATGATGATATGCCATTTTTGGCTTACTTTTGTAAGTCATTGCAAATGCTCCCAAATACAGTTGAAAAGAAAGTATATATTGGCTTGGTTAACAATACAGATCCTGATTGTAACTGTCCCTATTGAAAATCAGCTCAATATTAATCTTGCCTGTGATAGGAAGATGCAATATTTTGTTTTAAGAACTGCTGGTGACATCTCTTACCAGTTCAGTAGCAGGTTTTAAAAGTTTTCAAGCTAACAAATTTTTCAGAAAGTGAAATATCTGCAGCATAGCTCATGTGTCTCTGTCTCATACTAATGGACTGTGAATGCTGAGGATGAATAATGACTGGTAGCCTGATGTTATCAACACACTGTAATTTTGTTCTTTGCCTTATATCAAGTAACAGAACAAGATCAGTCATAAAAGTATTTGCAGCAAAACCAAACTGTTACTTCTGTCTTTGCTGGTTTGGGGGTTTTTTTAGGACTTTCTATGTAAAAGTTATAATGGAAAACTCACGAGTTGCCAGTTTTCTTAAGAAATTGTTATATGTCAAGAGCTGCATGGTTGTCAAAAGTATTGACACGGCAGTGACATTGCCAGAAATATAGTCACCATCTACTCTTCTGCACAGCATTTGATCTGCAAGGTAACTGTGCCCTTTGGAAACTGCAAGGGGGCCAAGTCAGCAGAGGTGTGGAAGGGAAGTGGGAAGGAAGTAGGTGTATGAGAGTGAATTAAATTTAGGTAAGGAAACAGTAGCAAGGAAAAGAAAACACAGCCACGTGGAAGAAAAGTGGACAGAATTACCTATTTTAACTGAATCCCAGACATTTAATTAGCATATATTTCTTTGGGACAAGCACTAGCGAATTTTCTAAACCTGCAGCAGATGAACCAGAGAGTTTGCAAGAAGGTAAGAACATATATATTTTAAAGAAATAACTACATGAGCATCCATTGTGTGTCTGCCTGATTCAGCAAGTTTCTTGTTACAGCATTTAGAGATTGCTTACCCTGACTTGTTATAGGTTGTCTTGTGCTATAGAGGAATTTTACAGTCAATGTGTGGCTAACTGCAACTGTTGGAATTTCACATCAGTCCAACATTCAGCATGTCCAAAGCTAAATATCCCACTTTCCAAAGAAGCTTAATCTGTGCTTGACACTAGCAATTTTTATCGAATGCCCATTTTAAGCTATTTTTGGGCACCTGCAAGTGATTTTATTGTAGTTGATGTAATATGGTCCATTTTTTTTTAACTGGGAGGTTATATAAAGGTTATGTTATATATAACTATATATATGTGAAATATTTTGAAAACAGTAAAACTTTTAAATTTTAGGAATTGTGATACTAATGAACAGTAGCTGTCTGTCTGAATTTTTAAGTCAAAGTTTTTTCCCCTTGCCTGTAAGGCTTCTTTATGTTGCTCATAACATGTTTATGAGTAAACATATAAGAATATAACATATAATAACATATTTTTCCATCTGTAAGTCTGTGCAGAGTCTTTGGTCATTCTGTGAAAGAACTTGGACATAGACATTTTCTATTAATAACCTTCAAGATATAATACTCTGGAAGACTAACAGTATACCTTACATTCTTTTACTTTGTACTACCATAACAGTAGACCTCAAAGATTATTACAAATATGTTTATAAACTTTTCAGAAGTAATTTCCTTTGTCACGAAAACATAATCTTTTTAGTTTTCCCATTGTAGCTGTTAATTTAGTTTTGAAACAATTAGATGGATTTCTATCCATTCAAGTAAAAATACATCCTTGCAGTACTAATAATCACTGCAGCATCCCACAGCAACAGTTTGATTCTTTTAAATGGAAGAGCAGGCTGAGGAATTATTCACTGCAATTCTGCCTGATGCAGATGAGCTGTGCTCCTGTGTAAGCAAGATGCTCAAAGCTTGATGCAGAAACAAACTTTGGAAATTTGGTAGTGAAAATTATTACCTTAGGTCTGCTGCAGAGAAAAAAAAAGAAGGAAAGGTGATGGCATAGTCACAGTTTTATTTTGAATCAAGGGGTGACAGTAGTGAAAGAAAGGAAGGATAAAAGCAATTAACAAGCTCAGGTAACAGGACATCGTTGCAATCATTATGCAGACTTAGATATGTATTTTAGCCATTTAAATGAATCTGGAAGACCATACTGTTAAGATCTGAAGCAGGAAGAATTTTTAGGACTGATACATAACCTAGAGGTGATGCTGTAGAAGGAAATTGAAGTTGTAGGTAATTTTCAATTTTTCTGTCCCAGTAACAAGTTACTGTCTACAATGATGGGGAAGAGTTTGAGAAAAAAATCGCAGTGAAAGAGAAATAAGGATCCTTGTTCTAATCTTGTTGGACTTGAAATAATGGTGAGTCATTGGACTGGTATGGAGATTGGTCTGGAAGAGAGGTTTAACTGTAAGTCATGCTTAGAGAAATAGTGGTTTGACATTAGCTGAAGTTAAGATGTGAGGGAGGCAGTATAAGAGAAAAGTAAGGGCAGACTTTTGTGAAATGTTGTTGGGAACTGACTGGGAAATAAGAATGCTCTTCTGAAGGACTGATAAAAGATAATCAGAACAGAGAAGAATCAAGGAAGCCAAGAGAGATCTGAAATCCAGGAAAAGCACTGTCAGCTTTATTGAAGGCAGCTTGATAGATGGAAGCATATCAGGATGACATATTTATTGTCACTTATGTCTAGGAAGAGATCATTAGAAAGAATGTCAAACATCATTTCCGTGAAATTCAAGGGCAAAAGGTATATTAGGCAAGAGAACTGGAAAAAAAACCCCACCAAACTTGACTGCAAGCAGCATATGCTTTTTTATGAAGTAAATGAGAGATGATCTGTAACTGGAGAAACAAATGTGGACAACAGCAGGCCTTTTAAGGACACAGAAACTAAGGAATGTTTACACTGGAAGAAGGAAGAGTCAGATTATATTGATATGTTAATAAGTAATGGAGAGAATAAAGGAAATAAGTTAATGTGTGAGATTGGGCCTCTGAAGAAAGGGAAGGAGAACAGAAGAGAAATATCTCAACTGACAAGGAAGCACTGCAGTAGGGGAAAAGAAAAGGAAGACAGAAGTTGGAAAATACTGTGGAAAAATGAAGATAGTTTGGAGAGAAACCATGGGGATTGCAGACATGAAATTTCATGCTAGAAAAAAAGCATTATTTAGCCAAGGTAGTAACATCACAAAGAGCAGAGAAAGAAAATTATCAGAATCATAATTGAAATGCTTGCTGACAGTTCCTGCAGTTGGATCTTTTCAGTTCATCTGCTCAACTGAAGCAGCACAATTAGCCAGGTTGCTCCTGGATCCATATACATATCGAACAAACTTATTCTGTCATTAGGGCAGGGGTATTTCTACTGCAGTTCCTGATATCTTCAGTAGAACTTGTCTTTGAGATCTGTACTCAAAAATTTAGAAGAGATAACCTTCCATAGAATATGCAGAAATCTTTACAGAGGTTCTTTAATTAATCTTTTTTGGTAATACATATCTTCATGCAAAGTGCTGTGAAACTCATGCTTTTGGGGAAGAGGATGGAGTAGAGTTTACTTTAAAAGCCTTTAGAATGCTTTCCTCTCAGTTTTAATATACATCAGTTTGAGTCCCTTGAAGTTTCTTTAACAGCTGTGTAGGGCAATATAATATTCCTTATGGGCTAAATTTTATAGGAATGATGGCACCTCAAAGATATGCTGTTCCAAAGTGATCCATCAGTCTCACAACACCTTTAAATTCTGACTTTTTCAACTGTAAAAACAACCAAGGGAAAAGATTTGCTTTATGGATAAAATTCTTATTCGTGTTACTTTATAGCATTAATGTTTAGATATTTACATGCCAAAATAGTTATACTTTATGTTCTCCCATATGAATTGAAATGCTATATTCTTAGAAGGCTAATTGCACCATCCTACCCTACATTTATATGGAACATATTATTATACTGATTGCTTATGTTTATTCAAAAAGTACCTTTAAAAGGTGAGGCATTAGCACTGTGCATGCTTTCAGACCTTGACAGTTTAATGGTCTTGACTTTGTACTGGCACTTTGAAAAACGAAGAGAAGAAAAGATGATTTATTTCCATTTGCAAATTCTTTTGTTTCTGAAAGAAATACATCTACTGCATAAAAATGTAATAAGATTCCTCCTGTTTCTGGTCTGTCTATGACCTAAAGGAGAAATCTTACTCAGGCAAAACTACAGAGAAAAATAAAGCTGGATCACAAGCTTATTCTTTGGAATATATTGGAATATATTTGACAGTGATTTGAGTAAAAATTAATCTTAAAAAGAAGTATTATCAATTTATCACATCAGAGTACTAAATTATTATGTAAAATAATTATATACAATTAAACTCACCAAGCATAATAAAAAAGAAACAGAAGTAGAACAGAATCCAGAAGGAAAGAAAGAAAAAAAGAACACTTGTGCACTCACACCATTTTCTTGCAAAGCTTTAAAGTTGTACTAAAGGGTAGAATTGACTTTTTTTTTGTAAAATAAAAAGTTCTTAAAACAAGAAAGAGTAATAAAAAATACTAAAAAAAAATGAGGTGAATTAAAAAAGGATATGCCTTGTATTTGCAAGACACTGACATTGGAAATGTAATACACTTCACCAAGAATAAGAAATAATTGCATTATTATTATATTATTAATATTATTTATATTGTTATTGACATCATCAACAACAATAATAATAATCAACAATTAAACAGAAATGGAATTTGCTCTGACAGCCATATGGGAGAAGGCTTTTGTTAGGCAGCATTGGATTATCTCGTTATTGTTTGCATGTAATATGCAGAGGATTTTCTGAATCAGTGAACATAAGGGTGAACTGTAGTTGTAGTGTCACACGTTCTTTTCTGAGTAGATCCAGTTTTCCAGACTTATTACTTAAAAAAATATATTTTTAAATCCCAGTGTTCTGGGAAGGAAATTGCTTTAGTACTTTATTTTTAAAAGATATAGCATATTATTAATTTATACCAGAGCCATTTTCCAATACCTGTTAAAATTATAGAAAAACTGGAAAATAGCTTAATTAATTATACAAGGAATTTCAGTCCTTTATGATATATAATATACTCACAGGATTGAAAAGTCTGGGTTTGACAATTTTTCATCAAGTGTTTATAACAGATCCACAGTGCTATTTTGTTTGGCTATGGAGTCTGCTTTTTAAGCCAAGAACTTGGGGTTTGATTAGCCTAAATAGGACATTATACAGTATGTATGGTGAAAAATCTTGATATTTGGGGACAGGATCTCTTTCTAAATAGAGAACTTTGTTTAAAGGTTAGTCATTGTAGTTGTACTTAATTTGACGATGATTTCAAAATATAAGCAAGAGTGGTTTTGTGTTTGTGTGCTCAAAGTATAGGATTGAAACTACAGACCTTTCTCTGATTGGCATCAGTGGAAACAGCCCTCTGTTTCATTTGGAGCAGTATTGTGTCTGGAGGCTGTCATGAAATAACAAATAGTAGCAAAGCCTACTGGAGTAGTATCTAGAACCACAGTCACGATGTTATATAACATAATAAATGAGGAACCCAAATACAGAAACTAACACAGCTTGTTGTGGAAAGGGCTTTTTTCAGAACTTATTCAAGAAAATGTTAACATCATGAAAATCTGAAGAAAGATTTTTGTAATTATTTTCTGTATCAGTATTTCACACAGGTGGGTGCAACTGATTTCCCTAAGTTTTCATACACATATCTGTATCTGCTGATTAAGTTGATGGACTTGGATGTATAAGGATAAAATTAAAAACTGACCTGCAGACCTCAGCAATAAGAAGATCTCAGGCTTTTGTAGCCTCTGCAATACCTCGGGACATGTTAATTTTTTACTGTTTGAAACTCTTAGAGGATATACTACCTCTCTTTGTAGAACTGACCTGTTCTACAAAGGTAAAGTTCTTCTGGTGTAGTGCTTTAGTTATATTTAGCATGTTGATATTCTATATTAGTTACTGGGTCTTGGTTTATGTTGCCTGAGTGGATATTTTAATTTTGTCATTTTAGTTTCACTGTTGACTTCTCTATCTTCTCCTAGAAGTCACATAATCGACCTTTTCATGTTTTTGCTATATTGCTAGCTCTTCTGCTAAGAGGACCCCCTATAGGAAGATGCCAACTTTTCTGTTCCAGAACCAGTTTAAGGTTCCCTACTGGATCTATCTTTTGTCTTTATTTGAGGCTCTAATACACGTCATTTTTTTTCTACTTTTCCAAGCTGTTTTCCTTTAGCAAATACAGAGGAAAGCAAGGCAACATGTTTCCAAGAAAATTACTTCCCATGCATGGTAGAGATAAGTTATGACTTCAGGACCTACTCTGCTTACCAGTGCAGTCTTGAACTTCGGTGACATTTGTTTAATGGATTGGAATGAATCTTCCACATAAACTTTATAAATCTGGTCCAAGGAATATTGTATGACTCTTAAAGGAGATTTACTCGGTGCATAATTAATAATGTAAAGGAACATGAAAATACATAGTGCAGTGGACATGGCTTCCTTTTATCCTCAGTACGAGGAGAGAGAGGCACCTCAGCCCCACCACTCTCAACCCAAAAGTCCAGGGTAAAGGAATGTTGGAAAAAAGACTTTTCCTTTGTCAAGGAGGATTGAGTTAGAGAACACCCAGGCAAACTTAACATCCACTTAAGTCCACGGGCCATGACTGCATGCATTCATGAGTGCTGAGAGAGCTGCAGACACCATAGGCAAGGCTGCTCATGACCATGTTTGAGATGTGACAATCAGGAGAGCTGCCTGTGGACTGGAAGAAAGAAAATGTCACCATTTTCAAAAAGGGCAAGAAGGATGACCCAGTGAACTACTGTCCAGGCAACCTTGCCTCAATTCTTGTAAAGGTGAGATGCCTTATTCTGAAGGCCGTCTCTCTCCACATGGACAACAAGAATGTGATCAGGAGTAGTCAGCACGGATTTACAAAAGGTAAATCATGCTTGACCAACCTCATGGTCTTCTGTGATGAAACAAATGCCTGGATGGATGAGGGGAGAGCAGTTGGATATTGTCTACCTCGACTTCAGCAAGGCTTTTAACACTGTATCTCACAACATCCTCATAGGCAGACTCTGGAAGTGTGGAGAGTGCGGCAGGTTGAGATCTGGTTGAACAGAATATGCCAGAGGGTTGCAATCAGTGGCACAGGCTGTTGCTGAAGGTCTGTCAGTAGTGGTATCCCCCAGGTTTAGTACTGGGCCCAGTATTGTTTAACCCATCCATCAATGACTTGGATGAAGAGGCAGGTGCCTTCTCAGCAAGTTTGATGTGGCACAAAGCTGTGCCAATACTCCTGAGGAGTGACCGATACCCCTGAGAGCTGTGCAGCCCTTCAGAGGGACCTCAATAAGTTGGAGAGGTGGGCAAAGAGGAACCATCTGAACTTCAACAAAGGCAAATGCAGGGTCCTTCACCTGGGGAGAAATAAGCACCAGTAAAGGCTTGAGGCTGACCTGCTGGAAAGCAGCTCTGTGGGGAAGGCCCTGGGGGTCTGGTAGACATCAAGCTGTCCATGAGCCAGCAGTGTTTTCTTGTGGCCAAGAATGCCAGTGGTATCCTGGGGTGCCTTAGGAAAAGCATTGCCAGCAGGTCAAGGGAGGTGATCCTGCACCTCTACTTAGCCCTGGTGAGGCCACATCTGGAGTGCTGTGTCCAGTTCTGAGTTCCTCAGTACAAGAGACATGGAGCTCCTGGAGCAGTTCCAATGGAGGGCTTCAAAGATAATTAAGGGACTGGATCATGTCTCTTATAAGGACAGGCTGAGGGAACTGAGCCTATTCAGTCTCGAGAAGAGACAACTCAAAGGGGACATCACCAATATCTATAAGTATCTGAAGGGAGGGTGTTAAGAGACTGGGATAAGGCTCTTCTCAGTGGTGCCAATCAATAGGACAAGAGGCAACAGGCAGAACAGGAAGTTCCATCTGAATATGAGGAAGAACTTCTTTACTGTGCAGGTGACCAAGCACTGGAAGAGATTGCCCAGAGAAGTTGTGGAGTCTCCCTCTCTGGAAATATTCCAGAACTGTCTGTACACAATATTGTGCTGTGTGCTCTAGGAGTGCTCTAGGATGATCCTGCTTGAGCGGGGAGGTTGGACCAGGTCATCCACCCATGCTGTGATTCTGTGGTTCTGTGATATTTATGTAGGTGTGCATGAGGGATCCAGCCTTGTTGTAGTCACACCAGACTTAAACTCATCAGTAGAGCTGTGACAAGCCAGTTTGTGGCCTGGGACAGTTAAACTGGTTTTTTCCAGTGCTGGAGATGAGCTAATGATTCTTGCCATCCTTACTAACTCTCTGGAAGATCACACCAAACTAATGTGAGCTCACACAAGTGAGACTGCATAGCACTGTGCTAAACCTTATGGACATATTTCCTTGATTCTCTGTTGATTCAAGGCTAACCACACCATGGTCCATTTCACAGTACAGACATGCCCTAAATTTCATGCCTTGAAAGTTCTTTGGTTTTGTTTCTACGATGATATAAATAGAAGACTTCTCCTTGTAAGACTTACAGTTGTTTTAAAGCTTGGGTTTAAATTTAATCTATTCAGTCTAACCACACACCCGCTACCCCCGCCCCCCTGAGTTGCTTAATGCAAATGTTTTTATATGTATATTCGAGGTACAGCACATTGAATGAGCTTGTTACTTGACATGCTACATTTAAACTTCTCATTTGGCTGTACAAATCATACACTTAGGAAAAACACGTTATAAGAAAGCTATTAATCTAATTTCTCTACTGTTTTTCTTTTGTGAGCTAAGAAGTTCCAGGAAACTAACTCTGGTTAGTCTTCAGTGTTCTGGGTATTTTGTGAGTGTATATTATTTTAGTAATTGGTTTTGATCCAAATTGAAATTTGGTGTTGCATTTTTTCCTGAAGAATATTTCTCCATATTTACAATTTTGAAAAATTTACAGAAATTGGTTAATATTCAGTGCTCTGAAAACTAGAATATTATTGAAATTGTGTTTTCACTGTGTTGCTAGAGGGAATATTTATCAGGGTTCATATTTAGGACCTTTCATATTTTATATGATTATAGTCAAAAACATATGTAGGAATCTACATACTTGCCAGTGATACGATAGAAAAGAAATTAAAACATGATTTAAAAAAGAAATTTTACATTTTTGCACAAAGATATTTTCATTTCAGCTTTTCTCTGTGATTATATTTATGTTGTATGTGCTGTTCTAAAGATATCAAATTAATGAGGAACTGACAAACAGCAAGTTTATCACTTGTAAGAACTTCAGATACAGTCCTTATTTCCCAAATGGCAGTAAGCAACATTAAATAGTTTGTTTATAAGTAATCTTCATCTTATGAAAGAAGTAATTCCACATGTAGAGCCTACCATTGCATGGTCAAATCACAACAGCGAGGAATCTTGAAATTGCACCTTTGGTAAGTTTATTTCAGCTATGAGAAAGATTAAACTTTCTAATTTAACAAAGTTAAATGTAAAGTGAAAAGCAAAATCATTTCATGTGGTCCTTCTGGTCCTTCTATTCATGCTAGCTTTTGTGGGTGGAGGAATGAAGAGTATTCCATATGCTATGACCTACACTTTGTTAAAGTGGAAGGTTACAAAGAAAAAAATATGTACATCCTCATCAAATATTTTGCACAGGAAACTATGGAAAAGACATCTATATATTTAAGTATCATTAAGATTTAGAATGTGGATTTAAAATATTTAAAGGTGAATCTGCACAAGATTTCAATAATCTTAAAAATTTCATTTTAAAATTACATTTTCTCAAAACAGGACTACATTTTTTTTCATATTCTGTATTATATTGTGTAACTTAGAATATATTTATAAGTTCAAGGAAACAATACTTCTAAAAATAGCTTACCTATATAACACATCCAAAGTCTCCCTCTTTCTTGCCTGCAATAAATCTTAAGTGACATACCAGTTCTTTCGTTCTACGTGTTTTCACATCAGCTCTAAGTGGTAGAAAAGTCTTCTTATTCCTATTTGCAGACTGGGGAAAGCACTAAGAGGCTGGTTTTTGTACTTGGTCATGAAGATTTGATTTTCCTGATGAAAGCAAAATGAGCATGTTTACTCATAGTAGTATTAAAGTAGATATTCAGACCTATTTCCTAATCTGACTAGTTTAGCTCAGCCCTGAAGACACTCATGAGCTGGTAGTGGGAGGGTTTCATGAGGATTGTTCTTGAGAATGGAAGTGCTTTTTGACACTGTTCAGGAAAAGACCTAAGTGTGGTCCCAGAAAATGCATTATCTGGGACGGTTTTTTCACCGAGGCAGTACAAGAGAGAAGATGTGCCTATGACATGTAGAAAATGCCTGTAAGCACCATGAATCAGCCCACCCTGGTGAGCTTAATTTTCAAATTAATTGTGAATCATTAGTCTGAGCGTTCATCTAACAATCTAGAGTTTTGCAGCTAATGAGTACTTGCTATTCTCCACCAAAGAATAGAAAATAGAAAAGCCAGAGGCAGCCTTTGTTGGCTTCAGATAAATGGCATACGCGCTCTTTGAGAAATTCCACTTAACAAGAGTGATCTACATTTATGTGTCCACAGTTGTGCCCTAGTCTGCCATTGAATATTTGCATCTCAGCACACTTCTTGTAGTTACTAGTGTCAACAATTATAATCTCAAAATATAACACTATTTGAAAAATTTTAGAATAATAATCTGTTGCATGACAAAAGTACAATGAGTGATGTCCTTCTCCTCAGGATGATTATACATGCTGAGGTGAACCTGAATGGAAAATTCATGCTATACAGCTGATCCTGTTGTGGAGTCTTGTAGATGCCTTTTAGCTTTTTGCACTGTAAAAAATAATCTTTTATTTTTTGAAAAGAGAGCTTTCCCATTTTAAGGCAGGAAAGCACTGGGATTTAGGGCTCATCCATGCTTTTTAGTGTGTTAGATTCCAAGTGACAATAGCCCATGACTCTCAGAGTATAACCTGTGGAGACTACAAAGACCCATTCACATTGCTACTAAAGGGTCACCTGGACTCTTTCACGTACAGACTGTTGTAATGTGTCACTAAGTAGTGGGAAGGTACTTTTTTTTCTCGTGGTGACATCTCATTATGTTTTATCGTCTTTGACTGCCAACAACTGTACTTCTTTATATATGGAAAACACATTTGGCTTCTCCTTCTCTTCAGGGTTCATCTTAAGAATTACTTTCAGCAGTTGCTTCCAGACATATCTTTGACACAGTGAAACCTGTGTCATTCTTTGGGAAAATGATAATATAGTACTAGTGCAATGATTTTTTCTGAAATTACATTTCCATTGCCTTGATCAGGAAGGTGCAATTCTGCAGTTCATGTAGTTATATTTTAATCTCAGGTTAAACTTTGTTGCATACAAATATTTATGGAAGATGCAAATATAAATTTCATTGTTTTCAACCATTTTAGGCCAGATTCATAGACGTCTGAAATTATTTTCATTTAATCTCTGTACATTCACTTTAATAAATTTCAAAATATATGTGTATTAGTCCACCTGAAGGTCATTAGTAAATAGAGAAGCTTTAGAAAATTTAACTTACATAAAAAGATCATACTGTATTTTGTAAAGTAGAGCAGAACTGAGGTTTTTTTAAACATTTCCATTAATTTAATGTACTTTAAAAATTACATTGATAGTATTTTTAGAAAAACAATGTGTATTTAAACAGACTTACTACATCTCAACAATTTTTTTGGTATAAGCATATAAGAAGGTTAGTAACTAATAATAATTGTTTATTTTCTTTATTTAAATTGTTAACCCAGAAGTAAACTAAAACCCAGCAAAATTTAGGTTTCCTCCAGCCACTGTGGTAATTTGCTAAAATTTTTTATGAGCTGTCTGCTTTTATACCTCTTTCTTTTAAACAAGTAATCTGAGAGATTTTCTATGAATAAGAGGTCTTATATTTTCAGATCTTTTAAACTATTGTGACAATTTGAACTGTATGTTTAGGTACCCTGAAGAAATACATCCATTGGCAGTTATTTTCAATTGGGTTTAGACCTGTCAGGCACAAATGACTTTATAATGCTGCTTTTTGCCTTTTTGGTCAGTACTTAAAACTACTAGGAAAAAAAATGTTGCTCTTTCGTAAAGCTTTTGCAACACACAGACTTTTTGCTGCTTGGAGAAAATTTGTAAATACAATATGGGGATAGAAATGACACTACTTAAGATGACACATGCTGAAAATTTCCTTTTAGTCTAGCTTTTTTGAAAATGTTGAATGCAAGAAGTAATAGAAGTGCCTTCATACAGAAGGTTTACTCTTTGCATAGTTGTCTGTCGTTCGTGATACATTGTTTCATGATGAATTTACTATTTTAAATATGGAAATTGCATGAGAAAATCTGGCTTTTGGGGAAAAAATAGCAGTATACTCTAAGTAAGCTTCAGTGTGGACTAATGAAAGAAGAAACATGAGCCTGTTAAATTCTAGTATAAACTTCAGTTTTAGGAAGAAAAATCCATTTCTCTGGTGGTTCAAGGATAATTAGGGGTATAAAACTGCTACTTTGAAAGGGATGCCTGACTATGCTTGTATGGCTAGGTTTGCATGAAAGAATTTTGGTTTTCTACTGTATTTTGCTGTGAGCTAATGTCCAGATTTTGAAGTGGAATTTGAAATTATACACCTGAGTAGGACCCTAGTAAAAACTCTTTTTCATGTTTCCCTCAGTTTTTTTAGTTACTGAGTGAAGAGACAGGATTGTAATGACAATGATGTCATGCAAACATTAGTAGCCTCAGAGATTATGGCAGGCGTTTGAAGAATGTCTGAGATTACATTTAAGTTGTTTCAAACCCATCATTAAAGCAAATGGTCTGGAAAACATTCCTGATCATTTGTCCAGCCATGGGATTTCTAAGTGTATTTTGCAGACTTTCAAAAATTGCTATTGTAAGAATATAGTAAAAGTGTTTTCTACATTAAAAATGTATTAAAAATACCACCAATTATATATTTTCATTTTTTAAAATTTAATTTGATTTCACTTTAATCTACCAAAGTTTGACTAATCTTTGCACCTTCTTTCTCATATAATAGTGATTAAGGCAAATAACATACTCTGCTGCATTGCCCTCTTTGTTGTTGTTCATCGTGCAGTATCTTCAGATCCCTGCTTCGCCAGTCTAGTTATCACAGAATCACAGAATGGTTGAGGTTGGAAGAGCCTGGTGGAGGTCATCTAGTCCAACCCCCCTGCTCAAGCAGGACCTGCTCAGCAGGTTGGTCAGGCCCATGTCCAGTCAGTTTTTGAATATCTTCAAGAATGGAGATTCCACAATCTCTCTGGGCAAACTGACAGTAATCTGACTGCTCCAAGATGGCCTTCAATATGCTGTAATTATGACAACCCCTTTATTACAGTGCCCCACATTTAAAGTGGAATAGGTGAGAGATATGTATGGATATGTGGCTGAAAAAATGAGCAACCAGGGGCACCTGGAACAACTTCTAATTGGAAGAGTAGGGACAGAAAAACTTTTAATTGCAGAATGGATCTTGATGATACATGAAACAGATAAACGTTTCTTCATCTAGAATATTCTTTTCATTCCACGTCTTATACTCACTTTGTGGGGAAATGTCAGTGCAGGTTACTATTTACTTTGTCTGGAGATGAATGACTCTGCCAATTCCTGCCCATAACTGCAGCCACATGCCATAACATATACTGGAGTTTCCTTTCCTAGCTTGGGTTTCTCTTATGTGGGATCAATTCTTTGATAGTACTCAAAATCATGGAGTTCTGTTTCTAAAAGAGTTTCCTCGTTGAACTGCATTTATATATCTAAATATCTATACCTCTGTATCTCTGAAGTGAATATTGAATAAAATATTCAGAAGCTAAAAAAAGAAATCCCTTGTGAATTGCAATAGTCAGCCAATAGTTACAGCAATGCAGGCCATAAACAACCATTTTCAGAAAAGTGTTCTAGACTGTGAGTCCTGAGTGGAGGTCACTTCCCACTGCCTAGTTCATGGTAAGGAGCCAAACCTTGGGAAAGGATGGAAGGCATATCTCTGATTTCGTAATGTCTTAGTTAGATGTGTTGGCAAATATCTCTCTACTCAGCATGCCGCTCTTATGGATTCCATTCTGAGGTGTGTACTTTGTGCCATTTTATGGAGAGCTGAGGTGACCATCTGTAGTGGGTTTCTCTGGCTGGATTTTGGTAGCAGGGGGTGGAAGGTCTACAGAGGTGGCTTCTGTTCGAACCTGCCAGAAGCTTCCACTGTCTGATGGAGCCAATGCCAGCCAGCTCCAGGATGAGCTTCCTGCTGCTGGCCAAGGCTGAGCCAATCAGGAGTGACAGTAACACCTCTGTGATAACATATTTGAGAACAGAAGATTGTTGTGCAGAAAGAATTCCAGCCAGGGAAGAGCAGAGTGAGAACATGTGAACAACAGTGTAGACATCAAGGTCAGTGCAGAAGGAGGGGCAGGAGGTGCTCCAGGCATGGGATGTGAGGCCCTGCAGCCCATGGTGCAGCCCGTGGTGGGGCAGCTGTGCCCCTGCAGCCCATGGGGGACCATCGGGGTGCAGAGACCCCCCTGCAGC
>JAWWES010000115.1:41014046-41044320 GCA_035583135.1 Lophotriccus pileatus | reverse complement strand
TATATTTAATAGACACCTCTAATTTGTGCATATAGTATTTAGTATAAATAGATAAAGCTATTTCTGTAAGTTGTTTAGTTTCTGTAACAAATGCTCTTTGGTAAAGGCTTTAGCAGTTTTTTGCTGAGCAAAATCATATACTGTCAGTATGAATCATATCCAGATATTCTCCAGAGCACAAAGGTCTCATCAATAACTAAAGGAGTGTGGTGCAACCAGATCATACCCTGCAGGACTCTGAATGTCAGAATCAGGTTTGGTATGATCAAAGCAAATGTGGAATAAGCCACTTCAATACTTTTTAATACTTGTTCAGATCAAAATCAGATTAACCAAGACATAATCTTCTATGCTGCAGCTTCACACTGGTACACTACACTCACAAATTATCTGCAAGATTTAAATATTTATTTCCACCACAGGGATTCTCAGGATGGTCTTCTTCAAACTTCAGTTATCTTACTTCTCTGTGTGCTCTGGATTCCACATCAAGAGTCACTGTTCAAATACAGAAGAACAGCATGGTCCATAGCTGTATTTGCAGGTAAAGGGTTTCTAAGCCACGTGTTGTAACTTGCTAGTGACTGACCCTTCAGAGAGGTTGAAACATCTGCTGAGGAGGTATGAACTGTAATTATTACTTTTTTTTTAAGGAACCACATTTTTTAAACAGAAGAGTAACATTCTCAGGCTTAAGGCAGAGGACACACTTAGAAAAACTATGAATCCTTGCTCCAAGCACGGAGGTTGTCACAATCCCCACAGGACTGAAATAAAAGGAAAACACTTCCATTTTCTATAACTCCTACCTTCTAGGACTAACTACTGTCAGTCCCTAGGCAGCCAGTGTATATACCCAAAACCTCTCCTAATACTGGGCTAGTTTGATCTCTGCAGGAGGAGCTCTTCTTCCAAATCTCATGTTCTATCTCTCTTTCCTTCAAGTGAGACTCAGCTGTATGGTGCTTTCTGTTTACTTTCATCAAGGACTTTTCCTGGACAGAAAAGCCCTTTGGAGCATTTTGGCCACCACCACAGCATCATCCATCCATGCTGAATAGAGACCTTCATCTGTTCAGCCCTTGCAGATGTGCAGCTCTTCCACACACAAGAATTTGTTGACCCCTTTTTCCCCTCAGGGGACAGAGAGAATTTGCCCTTCCACACAGGCACTAAAACTTTTCAAATGGAAATTCACAATATATTTTTTTTGTATCTAAAAAAGAAAAAAGGAAAAAAAGAAAGAAAAAAGGAAAATTCCCCCCTGGATTCCTCATAAATGCTTGAATGCTTGTGGTTTTGAGGATGGAAAACTTTAGCTGACACACTTCAAGTCTGGAAAAATTAAATGCTTGAAAGCAGGTTTTCTAATAGCAATTAGGAGGAAAAAAACTGTTGTGGATAGTGTTACCATCTTGTAATATTATATTTAGAATTTTTATCATTACTAGGTTTTCCTTCTAATGTTTCTTTGATAGGACACAGGAGGCTATACTTAATTGCGAAAGAGGTACAGTCATAAAAGATTAGTCTTCAACGGAAGAGTCTATCCACAGAAGCACTATCTACATCTTTGTTTTTTAACAGTCAAATCTGACTGTTTATATGTTCACTTTCTGCCATAAATACATGACTAGTAGAAATTAGACAGTCCCAAAAGCAGATAGGAAATGTTCCTGGTTAGCTAAGGTGGATAGCATGTCTCAGCTATAAAAAATTGACACAGACAGCTGTAAGTGTAAATATTTATTAGGTCACCATGAGGAATTAAAAGTATGCTTTCAGACTGCTTTTGGGGAAAAAAAACTTCCCAAATATCTTTATAAAATTAAAAGTCTTGCTTTGAAGGAATATGTAGCAATATGTGAGGAAAACAACTGGCAGAAGAATAGTCTAGCTTCATTAAATATTTGCTGTGTCATCTGTCCTCAAATGTCCTATATGCTAGGAGGAGGAGTGATGTGACTTTTTGTGTGCTGTTATGTTGGGGACTTTCCTAGCTGTACATCTTCTACCAAATGCCATAGAATTCTTAAAATGGATTTACACAACAGTTTGTTCTGGTGCTCTGAAGGTCAGAAAGCACAGCAGGGTGGCCATCATGGTTCTGAAGTGGATGTTGTTAAAAACTGTTTGGGATTAAGTGGCTTGCAAAAATATCAGGTACTACTCAGTTTTCTGTGTAGAATGAAAGATATGGGCAAGTTTGGGTTATACTGTCTAGAAGAGGGGAAGAGCAAGTCCACATATGAACTCTACTTTACACCATGAAAGAAGTGCTCTTTGGATGTATTCTTCAAGACTATATTGCTTTCCATTATAAAGGATGGTTGCATTTAAGTACAAAGTTGTATACTCCTGGAATATCTGGAGATAGTCAGTGGCACTTGTTCTTTTCTTTCTTCCATTATTTCTTCATTTAGTCATACCCAATTATCTTTTTAAAATTGTGTTGTTACTCGTATTTTCCCTTTTAAACAATGAATAGCTCTATTTTTTTCATGGTATTTTATTGCAGAAAGAGAAAATATCAATAAAAATGCATAAAAATATTTCAAAATATTTAGGAGCATGCTTAATAAATAAAAATGAAGTGCTATGGGATTTCTATTAGAACATAATTTAGGATGCCTTGCTTCGATGCATGAGCAGCAGTTCAAAAATATGGACAAACAGAAATTGAAGACTAAAATAGTACTTTCCCTGAAATCCTTGCAGGTTTAAAAGTGCAATCTTTTTTAAGGACAGTAAGACATTGTTCTGGGAGATACTACTTTTTACCTAATTGTCTGCATTGGTCTTCTACCCACTGGCATTCCCATGATCACTTAAGCCAAATTCTACTCTTCACAATTCTGCACTTCAGTAAAGCAAGAGTAATTCTGCTTATTTTTGTAAGCATGGTACTGCTAGGAGTGGACTCTATCTCAGGCATTTTAATAACTTTTAAGGTAGAACAGTATACTTGTATTAATAACAAATATTTGGTGACAAAAGAGTGCAAAATCTGAAAGGTGGATACACTTGAGAAGGCCTACAAAAGTTACTGATGATAAGCAAGTTCTATGTTAACTGGTTTATGTTAAATCCTTAGTTTTTTGGTGTGAATATTGTATCTTTAACTGAAAAAAAATTTCCTCCAAAACTTAGTGTTTAGCTGAGGGCCTTTCTTGTATATATTTTCATGAAAACTGAATGTTGCTAAAGGAAGGTGTTGGACCAAACACAGAGCAAATTATGTGGTACAAAAGAGGAGAATTACAGTTATGATGAATTTGATTTCACAAAGTGATAGGCATTCCATTCCCAGATTAAGACCTTCCAGATTAATTTTACATTGTGGCCGAAGTTAAATGAACCACAATGAAACATTTGCACTATCTTAGGTAATGTAAACAAATGAACTCATGCCTTCTCTTCTGTCCGGACAAGAGAGAGTTTGTGATTTCTTGGAGTTCTTTTTGCTTTGTTTATTAGTGGACAAAAACCTGTTCTGACTAGAAAAGTATTGTAAGATAACGGGACAATGAGTTTAGTTCTCTCATCCTGTCACAGAAGAAAGACAAACCTTTTGGAAGACATCTCCAAAGGCCATCCCACCAGTCCAAAGCAGTTATTTCTAAATCATTCATGACAGATGTTTTTCTAAATGGCCCCTCAAAACCTCTGGTGACAGAAATTCCACAGACTCCCCAGGTGGGAAATCCCCTTGCTGCAATTTAAACCCATTTTCTCTGTCTTAATCCATTAGGTACATTACTTTCTTGTTGTAGCAACCCTCTGCACACTTGGCAGTTGTTATCCTGTCTCCTCTCAGACTTCTCTTTTCTACTTTATTAAACAAAGTCAGGTATTTCAGTCTGTCTTCGTAGGTCATGTTTTCTAGACCTCTGTTAACTTTTGTTCTCTGTATTTTCTTCAGTCCTGTGTTCCTCTTTCTGAAAGGGCAGTGTTCTCAGGAGGCTACACCACTATGTGCTATGTCAGTGCTGTGTAGGCTGAAGTCATGGCTTGCTGCATCTTAAACCTGGCACTCATAATCTGGCATTACACTGTGGTATTGAGTTTGTCTACAGACATGGTGTTACTGACTCATGTTCATCCCTGGGGTTTGCTGGATCCTTCATTGCAACTCATTTTTCCAGTTGGTCACTACCACATTGAATTATGATCCTGTGCTCCCAAATGCCTCCAGCCCCTCCATTATTATTATTTTCTATAAATTGGATAAATTATTATTCTAGAGAGTGTTGGAAATGAATTGCCTCCTGATTCGGTTCCTAGCTTATATATTCACTGCTAAAGAAGGTGTTCATTTTATTGCACTTTAGATGTGGTCAGAGGGAGAAAACATTCAATGAGACTATTACCTGAAATTACTGCTTTCTTTGAAGGCAGGACATTCCAGCTTTTACCGATGTGGTTGAGATCAACAACATGTAAGTGTCATTGTTACTTTGTAAGTGTTACTGTTATGTTGCTATGTCACAGTGCAGATTTCTTGTTCTTTCACAAGGGCAAGGACTTTGCATTATTCCTCTGCTGTAAAAAACAATCATGCACACATTTTAGTCTTACCTGAAGGCATGGGCTTTGAAACACTTTGTGGGTGTGACTGTTTGAGAAGGTTCATAGAATTGTAGAAAATTTGGGTTGGAAGGGACCTTTAAAGGTCACCTAATCTAACCCTCCTACAATAAGAAGGAGCATCTTCAAGTAGATCAGGTTGCTCAGAGCCCCATCCAGCCTGACCTGGGATGTTTCCAAGGATAAGGCATCCACCACCTCTCTGGGTAACCTGTTCCAGAGTTCCTACCATGAGAAAGGCAATTGGCACTTGGACCAGCTGTTTCGGCCACAATGACTCCATGATTGTTTTACGCCTTATCTCTGCATTCATTTTCAAAGAGCCGTTCCTCATTTGCACTGATAGAATTAAGATCAGTTAAATCTCTGACTTTGCTTCCCTCCAGAGTCCTTATATTGAGGTCGCACTAAATGCTGCTGCTTGGCTGTGTTGATACAGCCTCGGGGAATTTGCATCTTTTGGAAAGGGACAGAGTAAAAAAAAAAAGGCTACTACTCTCATCTTCAAGAAAGCATTTTCTAATGTTTTATGCAGCTTTCATATAAAGCCTAAACTGCGCCACTTCAGGAACCTACTGGACTACTGGAGGCTCCTCGCTGCTGTTTCTCTCATTAGCCATGTACAGGGAGCTTGGATATTATTGCATAATATTTCTCTGAGCAGTTGAATTAACAGAAGAAAAGAATTACAGAATTTTCTTAAAGCCAGAGGAAAAATGAAAACTATGTGAAGTAAGCAATTTTCCCATTGTTTCAGGCTTTTCATGTGGCAATTAATAGCAATAAAAGCAAGGGATAAAAGTCAACCTGATTTTGCTATGCCTTGTTTTAATTTTAAAATAGGACAGTTTTTCAAAATTCTGAGCCTCATTAGCCTTAAAGCTCTGTTAATCCAGAAATTTTTAGTCTCTACATGAAAGAGGACTTCTAATCATCTACAAGCATCAGCCAGCATCTTTCTGCTTGGGGACTTCAATGTGGGAAGTTGGGCTGTACAGGGAGTAAGCTTATGCACTGCCAGATCTTCATGACACATTCCATTATTTCAAGTCACAGTAAAAACACAAGTGAAAAAGTAAATAAGAAAAGGACGCTATAGCTTAAATACAGGCTCAAATTAAGGGATCACTGGAATATTGTTTGAGTATTTCCCATTTGTTTGTGGAGTATGTAAGGGCAAACCTACCCTAGAGCCGGCTTGTAATGTGAGCTGTAAAAAGTAACAGCCCATACTAAGGTAGTTGTGGTTCTGCTTTCGTGCTGTTACTCAGAGATCTGCCAAAATGCCTGTATGAAGTACTTTTTGTTTTCCCAGGACAGCACCTGTCCCAGATTTACCATTTAAGCTTTCATTTTGGAAGAGAGATGTCTGTGTACAGTTTACTTTCCCCCAATGCCCAGAGGTGTCTCATTTTACCAATGTATAGACAGGACTCACAGGCAGCTGCCAATCCCTGGGTAAAAATCATTGCCTCACATCTGTGCACGCTGACTAACCGATCTGAAAGCCATGCCTTGGGAAAGGATGTCTGTTTCAGGTGGTAATGATCCCGGCAAGAAGGAGACCAGAGGTTGAAATTGTTCCTGGCCTGATGCCACACGCGTGGCTAGGGTTACACCAGGTGCGAACTTGACCTAATGAATATAAAACACACCCTCCACAATCACAGATAAAAAGACATCTTGAAGAAAGGAAATAGAAGCTGAAAAAAAAAAAGAATGAAATGCCTTTCACCATGTGTGATCCTGGGGTGTGAAAAATTGAATTGGAAGGAGCTTTTTTCCCTTCTCTAGTTGAAACCATTTTGTTCAGTGGTCTGACAGAGTGGTATGTTTCATTTTACCCATTCTTCCTCTTTGCTCCCACCCATGAAGTCATAACAGTGCATATATTCAAGTGAAGCCTGATGTGTAAATAGGGGATTCAGTAAATGCAAAACATTTCTTTTTTGTTCACTCATCAAAAGGCTTTTTAAATTTTTTTTAATTTATTTTTTAAATTTTTTTATTTCATGATAGCAAGATATACTGAAAGAAAACAAAGTTGTGTAATAAGATAGTGGTAAAAAAATAATTTCAGGTTCCTTCCAAGAGACATACCAATGTGCTTTTATTATTCTTCTTTAGAAATATTTATGCTTTTACACTTTCCAGATTGCCAGTTGATACCTTAATGCAAATAGTCATCTTTATCATCTCACTTTTAAGTACCTACTAAAATGATTTGCATGCTGAGAAAAGGCAGAATAATCTAACATCCAGTGATTAAAATAAAGCCTGTAAGGATGATGTAAAAGCAGCATAGTTTGGGTGGAGGAAACTGGAGATTTAAGGCATTTTTCTTCAAAGTGTAGACATTCACTAAGAATAATGAAGTTGCACACCCATTATATATGTCATAATATACACACACCATCATGATCCTTCATAGTCCTTTGGCAGACAGACTGGAAAAACATTTGAAAGCAACATATGACAACTGGAACTAACACCCAGTACTATCCCTATGAATTTCATATTTATTGTGTAGTTAATACATTACTTAAGAATACGTCTATAAAATATAATTAGGAAGGGAAATAGCTTTCTCCCAAAGGGAAGCCTGGGAGAAGGGTGAGGTTTCCTCTTGTAGTGCTTTTTCCAAATTCCTTTCCAGTAGGTTGTCAAATTATGTTCAATTCCCAACCTTCTCTGAGATTCCCTAGGAAGATATACTCCCTGTATTTTCTCTAAATGGAGCAGAAGAAGTGATGTCCAGAAAATGAGCCTGGTTAACTGACTAATTTTATGTATTTTGACCTATGGTGCTACCAAGGCCATATGTGATGGAAAAGCTATAGCCAAAACGGAAGAAGTTTTTTGTTGGTAACACTGGATCCACGTTCATGGGACCCTCACATCAGGTAACCCAGTGGAGAGTTTTCCCCATAAAACTGGCCTTCTGTATGATAAAAAAACAATATTTCTATAAGATATCCTAAAAAGGATAAATAAAATAAAATAAGTTGCTACAGCCACTTCCTTACAAATCCCAACTCCTTCACTAATATTCAGTTGGGAAAACTTAACATAGAAGTCCTGATTCAAAAGTCATGTCAGAAAAAAGACATTCTGAGCTTTCCTTGGTCCCTTGACCCTTCCTCTAGATGCTTGTCTGCGTCTGCTTTTGTAATTTGCCATTCACTACAAAAAGGATTCTTCTATCCTTAATTTTGAGTAAAAGAAGCCTCAAATGAAATGCCTCAGACTCCAGAACTCATCCTTGGCATTTTTTCCTTAAGGAGTAAAGCTCTGCAGAAATTCAAAGCTCCAGTCACAGTTAGTTCTTCCCTTTCTTTGTGTGTGTACTTCGGAGAGGGGGAATGTGTCTCTGGATTCCATCTGAAATTGAACTAACAAATAGCCCCATCCGTGGTGCTGACAAAATGAGAATCTCTTCCTGGGAAATGTTGCTGTGTTGTTAAAAGGGCTTTGTTCTAAATGAGGACAAAATGTCAAAGGGCATACTTTGGGGTTTATTTCCCAACATGGGGAGGTTTCCAGGAATACTTAATGAAAGAAAAAATTAAGTGCTCTGCTCTCCTTGCTGTCCCTGTCTCCTTTGTAAGCAGCCTGTCTCCACATTCTTGCTGTTGGGCAAGAATGTATAGGAGGGATCATGGAAAAGTGGTTAGTTGACAAGACAGATACCTGGTAAGGAGACCCCAAAGTCCTAGGTGAGCTCTAGGAGACAGCGAATAACTGCTCTTTTTCCCAAGCAGTGCAGGGAACAGCAGAGCCTGGAAGCCTGAGAATCAAAATTGCTGGATGGGCATGGAGCTTGCAGTGGAGTCCACTGCTTGACTGACAGGCTGGCCCATACACTAAGGGAGAAAAACTGGAGAACTGGTGAGCTGCTTACTCACCTTGGAGTAGCCTCTGGCACCTGGAAAACCAAAGGCTTTCAGATTCCTGGAATGTACTTGGAGAGCCTGAGCAAAAAACTGAGAGGTGAAGACCTTAAACAGGTGATTCACCAGGATGTGTACAGAGAAACCAGAAGTCCAAAGTATAGTTGTGCTGAATTGACAAACAATCAGCCAGTCCTCTGCCTTTTCTCGTGGAAAATTGTCTCCATGGAAAAATTTCCACAAGAGCTAGTTAGCTGTTCTGAATCAGCAAACTCCAGAAATGTACAGGTTTTCAAGGGACTAGGACTTAGAGTGCCCATTTGCTCTGACAGGATGTGTCTGCAAATCCAGCCTAGAAAAAAGTCTTACTACTCTGCCCTGTCAGAGTAAAAAAATCTGCTTGTCCACATGCTATTTTAAAAAATTAACTGCTTTCCTTTCCACTAGTGTTCTATTAGATGGTCTCAAATTCTGAATTTCCAGTCTGGGAATAAGCTACACTCCCCAGCTCATCTCACTTCCAGTGTGTATTTGCAGGAGAAGAAATGATTGCATTTTTCACATTTTTGTCTCATAAATCAATGTCTGTTAAACCATTTATCATTTTAATGAAGGTTGCAATCGGAGGATGAGGTTACGACTAGACTAACTGGCAAAATCCCAGTGAAAGTAAAGATCTGAGGATGCATCCTAATGCACAGCAACTACAGGGGATCTCCAGGCTACGAGAAACACATTTTCTCAGTGCAACCCCCTGGACAGCGGCTAGACCTGGCAGATCACTTTGTGTTCAAGTGACCTAAATTCAGTAGCAGAACCACAGCTTCAAATTGTTTTGCTGAACAAAGCAGGAAACACAGTTTTAAAATCAGTGCTTGCCTGATTCAAGACCTGTCACTGCTCCCTCATTTCTACCCGGAGATCATGGACCACAGGGATTCGCAGAGCTTGATCAGCCCACTGTGATGCTTCATTCACCTGAGAGCCTGTGTGTTTGGGAGAAGTCAGTTGTAGCCCTGACACATTGCCCTGATGCTCTGTGCAAGCACAGGGTCTCTGCCTGCAGCATTAGTTGAGATAAGACTATGATGGATTTGTGGGATGTCTGCTGGATATCCCAAGTCCCCCTATTCTACTTAGACATAGTTTCCAGGCAATATGGTAGGAGATCTAGTGCTGTGGACATTCTCCCAGATCAAAGTCAGGAATCTCTCACATGCAAATCCAAAAGCTGTTCCTTCAGGCTGGAAAACAAAACTCAGGCATTAAGGTCTGAAATTTGTCCTGCTTTACAGATGAGATTAGCTCAGTTGGTTAGAGCGTGGTGCTAATAATGCCAAGGTTGCAGGTTCTATCCTAGTATGGGATATTTAGTTAAGAGTTAGACTTGATGATCCTTGTGGGTCCCTTCCAACTCAGAATATTCTGGGCATATGGAATGTGTGGAACTCTGCCTTGAAAGGAGTCAGGAACCATTCCAGAGCTTGCAGGTCAAGGTACTGGGCAATCTGCTTTAGTGGACCTTGCGTGAGCAGGGGGGTGAATGAGATGCTTTCCAGAGGTTGTCTGCAACCTCAGTCATATTGTGGTTCTGTAGTGAGCTAGGTAGGCATGAAATATGCTGCGTTGCTGTGATTAATCAGTCACAAGGAGGCTGGAAAATACTCATGATGCTAAGATAAGAGGACTAGACATTAGCCTTTTGAAAGGATGAGGCATTTCAGACTCCAACTTGACTTAGTTGCTCTGGCCTAAGTGCTACCTAAGGGGTTTGTCAGCTAAGCTGAAAAGCTACATGCAAAATTACTGCCACATAAGGAGTAAGAGTTTTGGCAGTTCTGACAGACATACAGTATGCAGAAAAACGTATCATGTTTCCTTCAAGTTCAGTAAAGAAATTCCAGTGCCATTTCTACTTCTGGGTAGCTCAGTGTGCAGCTGAGAGAAATTTGTTTATATGCCAGAAATAAGAAGTAAGTTAAGTTTGAATATTAATTCTTTGGGTTAGATTGTTTTTGTGACTTGTATGTGCTTTTTGGACAAAGAAGTCAAATTTGTTAGTAATTGACAATCAAATACAGAAGTGATTTATTCATAGCCCTTACTATGTTTTTTAAATGGGAAGAAAAATCATACTTCAACTCCCTCTAGCCTGTGGCCTTATATCACTTCCATTTGGTCTCTGGAGAACTTTTGGAAATCCAAATTAAGAAGTAAAATTTTCAATATTACTATGTTAGGAAAATAAAAGCATTAGGTCTCTACTGACATGAGTTTCAAATGCAATCTGAAATATGAAACAATATTCTTGATAGTGTTTTAAGTTTCTTACCACACAGATTTTCTATTTCCAGTGTTATCTATAGGATGAGTACATGTGAGTGTGAGGGTTGTGGTTCTTGATCATTTTCAAGTAAGGGACATTCATAGCACAGAGGTACTCATGTGATGTGAATTTTCAAACTGGTACAAATGCAGAGACACAAAGAACTGAAATTCTTGGGTCTGTTGAACTCACTGACCTCAAGGCAACCAGGGTAACTAGAGGCCAGTACTTGTGGGTTCTGTTCGTGTCATGTGTTGAACTCAGCATGCTGGGGCATGAGTTACCCTCAGGTTTTACTGTCCATTGTTTGAAATTCCTCTCCTAGAAGGTTTTAAACTGCTTTAATTTCCTTTTGTGTCTGAACTCCAGATAGCAAGATGATTCAAAGATTTGTTTTTACTTTGGTAGTGAAAATCAGTCCAACACTGAGTAGTCAGGCTGGCTGGGTACAGTGTGTCTGAACTCAAAGGCAACATGCTGCACAGCACAGTCAGAGCTGCTATGTAATGTAGGATTTACCCCAAAGTACAGGCAAAGCACAATGGTTCAGTGTTGCCATCTGGATATTCTTGTGTTGCTCCTTACTGGGATAGCTGGGCTCTGTTCTCCCTGCTTCTGTGTAGGCTTTGCTCTCTGTTTCTCGAGACTCCGTCCTCAAAGGCTGAATTTTTTTGCTATGATGTTCTTCTTTGTGAAGATTTAAATATGAAATGCCAAAATACAATGCATGCAAAAGAAAGGTTGTCACTTCCAGTTCCAAATGTGAAGGGTGATAATGAAGTTCACGTAACATATGGGAAACAGTACTGCTTTGTTTAACCACTTGGCTTGAAATGTAGACTCCATGGTGCTTGCTATGCAAACAATGCTCAGTTGATCCATCAAAACAAAATCGTGGCCATATATAAAACTAACAATTAAATGCTTATTCTCCATGATCACATAACATATGGCTTTGTGCTAGAAAGTACACAATCCCGAAGGATATTATGTGAATATAAAAGATTGTTGACTCATGATGCCCCATTTCTGTTCTCTGGCAACATCTCATCAAGAACAGTGAGACACATACACAAATATGACCCTAATGGGATTTTTTTTTTCCTTCAGCTTAATGCATTACTGCCAGCAGTCTTTAGGATCTTTGTTAGGAAAATTACACATAAATATATTGCTAAGTTTGAGCTCCAGGTTGCATTGATGATTCAAAAAGCCAAATTGAAGGACAGGATATTGACATATTGCAGCAACTTTGAAAATGTGTTTTTTTTGTTCTGTTTTGCATTATGCTTTTCTTCTGATTTTTAATTCCTTCATGAGATAATAAGTAAAGAATGGGGAGAGAATAACTTGTCTTGGTTCATACAAATCCTAAGAAATACTGTTGGTGTTAGATACAGACTTTAAACCTGCATCCTCTTATTGTCTTGGCTTCTTCTTGAGTAATTTTTTTATTTCTCATTCCTTGGACTCCCCTCTTTTGGTGCTAACTTTGTTTCATGCCCTGCATCTTTTTCTTATAATTCTTATTAGCCCTGATTGGCAACTAGTAACCCTTTTATTTGCTGAGATAAGGAAGGATGGGGATGGTCCCCACAGTTCTGTTTATCTTGTTTCCTCTGCCTAGACAGCCCGGACTGGGATCTGGACCCTGGTCCACATGTGTGGCCTCTGCTGCTTTCCACCAGAGTGGAGGAGCACAGAGGAAGGAGCGATATGATTGGTACAGGGGTCCAGGCAGGTCCTCTGAGGTCTTTGGGGACAGAAAAGGAGAAAATACCTCTCCTGGATGGGAGCAGTGACAACCAGGGTCAGACAAACATGCTATTAGTAAGTGCACAGTGGTGCTGAAACCTCCTACCAAGAAGGAGCAGTGTGCCAGGCCGCCTTCTTCGCGGTGGGAGTCATTGCCTGGATGGCTATGCCAGGGTCCTGATTGCAGCACACTGCTCTGCATCTGACCGTGCCCAAAACCTGGAGTCACCTCTGTCCCTCTAAAACAGCGGATTGCCACCTCTCCAGGTGTATTTAACACCTGAAGCACAGTGTGGAAGCATTGCCGCATATTTTCAAAGGAAAGTTGGATTAGCAGGATTTACCCAATAATTTGTTCACAAGTCTTGTCCCAGTTCTGTTATTCTGAACACATTCTGAAGTGTTTCTATCTAAATATAGGCATTGCAAAAGTGTTTTTTCCTTTCTTTTCCATTACTTGATTGTCTAAAAAAACCAGGGTGTTTGAGTATGTGAATTACACAGGTGACTTATAAACTGAGTCACCTGCAGCTATTTCAGTCCTTAGATTGGATGAAAAATTAAATTTCAGTAAATTTTATGTCTTCCAGCACAAGCAGTGAATACTTGTTCTGACTTAGAGGTCTTCCTATCTGATTTACAGATGGATTTTAGCAGGAATAAATAAGTACTAGATGAAGTTCTGCGTTTGTGTTAGTCTGTTGGTGACTGTCCAGGAGGAAACATGGGTGTTACAAAACAAAAATCCCAAAGTTTATGAAAATAATTTTTAAATGCTCAACTCTTTCTGATTAAGGTATTATCATTTGCAAATCTTGTTCTTATTCTCTAAGTATGTTCCTGTTAATCTTCCTGCTCCAATGCTTTCAGTCACCTGCCTTCAGAATACCCTGGAGAATCAATAAAGTCCTTTACTTGTCCTCACTGTGGCAGTTTAGTTTCTCCACAGAGGTGGAAGTGGAGGTGCAGAGCTGTTTTACACAGAAAACCTGTAGCGGGTATTGGGGAGAATCTCAGATTCACTGTTCTCCCTCCAGCCGACTCACAAGCTGCCTCACTTCAGTGCTATCTCAGCTGTGAGTTGGCCATGTCACTGGGAGAACAACCATGATGGTTTGTCCAGGAATTAAAAATCCTGTGCTCCACAGCAGTTAATATTTTACTTCCTGAGCCAAATTTAGGCAACATATCAGTAAAATAAACAGTAGTTTATAAAGCAAATCTTTCATCTTTCCTGCCTCCGTTCAGCTAAAGCTGTAAACAGGACACATTGTGTAATTTTTCTAAGCTGACCTGGGCTGAACGTGGCTGCATCTGTTAATCAAACTGAGTATCTGTAAACATTTGATTGTCTGAAATGTACTGAAAGGTCTGCTTCGCTCTAAGTTGCAATCAGCCGTGCTGACCCACAGTAGCATTGCAATATGTCTTCTGGGCTATCGTCTGAATTAAGAGCTATCAGATGGACAGAAATCCAGCTCTGACTTCTGGCTCTGACAGTAAGGCTGCGGGTAAGGCAGCAGATCAATTTGCCCAGAACTTTCCAGCTCACCGGGTAAAATCTCATTTCAGTATAAAATATCCAACGGCTGAGGCAGAAAGCTGTGTATGAAGTGCAGACATCTAACTGGCAGTCGGCCGCAGCACGCTGGCCAGGTCAGAGATTTATACTCGCCTGCACTGTGATTAGGTCACTGGCAACCTGTGGAAACAGAGCAGGTTGTACTACAAAGTGCAGGAACTGCTTTCCACATCCCAAGGGGAGGGTTTATGTTTGCCAAAACATTCAGAAATCTCAAAAGAAGCCAAATGGAGACTGACATACGTTCTTTATCTGAGATGTTTTATCTTGTCTGCCAAATCCTTAGCTCCTGAAACAAAGAAACTCTGTTTTTGCTCATGCAGATCATGGCATCTACTGCCAAAAGCTAGAGGGGACTTTGCCCCATCAAGCTATCAGGCACTGTGTGGCTACCAGGTCCTTCCCAGAACCACACTCCTGGCACACGCTCAGAACCAGGACAAGCATAAGTGAAAGGAAGGGGCCACTGGCATGCAGTGCTACCAGAGGTGATAGAGAGGGTGAAGGTGTTGGCCACACTGGTCTCCAGGTGCTGATTTCTTAGAATAAAGGCCAATTCTGCTTGGGGGATGCAAGAACAGGAGTGGGAATTGAGAGCAAAAATCCAAAGGACTCCAAAAAGGGACAAAAGTGTCAAGGGAGAAGAGAAACACTGGTCCTTTTCAAAGCATAAATCAGGCAGCTGTGCATGGAGAAGTGTTTGTGAGGCCATATGATTTACAAAAGAAATCTGTGAATTACAGAATCACAGAATATGCTGAGTTGGAAGGGAACCACAAGGATCATCGAGTCCAACCCTTAGCCCTGCACAGAACCATCCCCAAGAGTCACTCCATGTGCCTGAAGCCATACTTTGGGCTGTGTTTAGCCAACATATTAAACCAAGCAAACCTGCACCCACTGGGTTACTTAATACAGAGGGTGAATTTTTCAGGTCATTGGTCAAGCCCATGTTAGCTGTAAACATGTGCATACGGATTGAGGACAACTAGTTTTGGGGCCAGAAGAAGATGGCATTAATTTTCTTCATAACTGAGAGGGACCATTCCAGGGTCAAATGGAGACACCCAAGGGAAAGGACACCAGCGACCCCTTTAGTACTACATATTTCCTTTACCGTGGTCATCAGCACCCTCACCATTATGTTTTACAAGTGATGCTCTGAAATACAGCAGTTCACAGTGTGAACAATTTCCCCCCATCTTTTATCACTCTTTCATCATGAATATTATTTTGTCTTTGTTGGTTTCCTTCCTGGATTTTTTAAGTGCTTCCAGACAACCTTTTTTCTCAGCCCCCTCGGCATATGTCCTGTTGTATTCCCTTGGAGCAGCTAGCTGTTTCTTTGCAGGGACACAGTTGGTGTTCGTTAGTGGATTTCTCTATAATGCACATTTGAGATGATTCCCTTCTCTTTGGAAAGTTCCTTTCCATTCTGAGGCATTTTTGCTCTTTCTCCTTATGCTGACAGTCAGTTGAAAATGCATGTTTGCCTTCACAAGGAGATTGGTTTCTATTGTTTTCCTTTTGTGACTGAAGGCATATGCTGATCTCACAAGCTGAGCCCTGTATGGAGCAGTGTCTTTTAACCAGACAAAATAATATTGATAAAAATTATCATTTTTAGAGATCTGAATTATGAATCAAGTTCTATTTAATGGATGCTCTTGGATGAGCCATACTATATAAACCAACAGCAAATTAGGCTCAAAAAAAAGACAGATGTTACTTACAATATTATGTTGCATTTAAAAATAATAAAAGAAAATATAAATAAGTTGACTGTGACTCTGATCCTCAGAGCCATTGTTTCCTATCATAATTAGACTAAGAATTTCAGAGCTGAAAAGAACTAATCCTCCTTTCTACGAAGTTCTCAACAACAAACAGTTCAACTAGGCAAATATAAGACCTGCAATGAGTGCACCACTCATTTAATACATCTATATCAGGTGGGCCACATTGTAAAATTGTACTAATAGTTATGTACAAAAAGCTTCAATGTTAATAGTGCAAGAGATAAAAATTGAACTTTTCCATCCTAACACATCTTAACTTTGAACACGTAAATGTACCCTTATCATCATTATGGAACATGCTCTCTGAGGTTGTTGTGTCCTGTATGCAGCTCCCCTATGGAATGAACTCAGTGTTGCTGAGTAGGAGGGTACTTTTAGAAATTAGATGCTTCTAGTCCCTGAAGAGATGTGTGTTGACTACATGACTTACTTGTACCATCAGAAAAAGAAGGATGTCTCCGGCCCAAACCCAGTGGCAAACTCACAGAATTGATTAAAAAGGGAAAAATGCCATCAACAGAAACTGTAAAAGGAGAATATAGACAGAAATCAGTATATTTTTATTGCATCCAATATCATCAGACACAGGCAACTTATGTCCAGAAATTCTAAAGCTGAGAATACCATTGGCATTCTGATACTAGCTTTAAATAAGTCTTTGAACACCAAGAACATTTCAGAAAACTGGAGCATGCTAGTGTTCTGCCAATATTTAAGAAAAATACTACGCTGTGTTCAGATAAAAAAAACCAAACCGACTTTATATGAGTTAGGTCTTGGGCAAAATAATAGTTAAATTGATACAGTTGTCACATGATGGTTTAAAACCAAGACTATACATTCTGACAGCATAATGCATGAAAAGTTATGGTGAAACAAAAGTTATAACATCTTTGACGTACAGCATAATGGAGTGTATTTAGACTTTGTAAAGCTATTTCCTTAATATGGCATGATATTTGAAATTAACACTGCACAGTAGCAACACATTTTAAATGGATTAAGGATTTTGTGTTAGATGAATCTCATCACATAATGAAAAAGTAATAATCACTGAAGAACTATCATCAAATTAATCATCTCATGGGGTGCTCTCCAATGAGCCATTGTTGTGCTAGCAATCTTCAACATATCCATAAGATGGAGGAGGAAATATGAAACAGATAAAATTTGCCAGTGGCAGTCCTAGACAAAAGTGAGAACACAGCAGTTGGAAAAGGGGTCATAGTAGACTTATAGCTAATGATTGATCTGTAACATGAAACTGAACTCATCAGACACTGAAGATGCTGCTGTCAACCAGTCATCATGAAAGATGAAAAAAAGAGAGAGTGAATGTAAAAAAGAATACCAGAAACAATTGAAGAGATGGAGAAGTTATTCATATTACAGTATTTAAGCCTCTTCAACTGTTTAGATTATCAAAAAGAAGATGGGTCTTGATTGTTCTGTTTGAATACCTTCAAGTCCGGGGCAAAGCAAATACTAAATTTTTATTTAATCCATACAAGAAAAGATAACAAGAATTGTAGTTATGTGGTTTTAGCACTACACAAATAAAAATCTCAAGGGAATTTGTGGGTTCTTCGTCTCATGATTTCCCCAAATAGGGGTGCCTTTGACAGTACTGAGAATGAATAAAGCGACAAGAATGGAGGAAAAGGACCTCCTCCACAACAGAGCCATGGGAGCTGAATGCCCTTAAATCCAACCTAACCCTACGTTGATGGGAAAGGTGCTTGGCCATATCCTTTCACACAGATCCTTTCTAGGAGGTAGTTAGTGAACTCTGGAAAAACCTTAAACAATCGTCTCAGAGTTGTTCTTCATTCTTCTGTAAATTATAGTAGAAGTGGTAGATTAGTAATAAAGCTTCAAGCAAGAGGACTTACGTCTGCTCACGCGTCCTTGGCTCCCCAGTTGTTGGCTTTCATTAACAGAATGTGGTTATGTTTGAGAAGACAAGGATCTGTATGCTGGAGACATTCATCACTAACATTTAACTCCATGTCTGCAGAATAGTCCAACACAGTGGCTAAGACAGAAAATGGAGTTGTGAGCCGCCTGTATCCATTCTAATCCTTTTGTCATGCAGGAGAAGTTACAAGGCCACTTGCATCTTCTGAAATTCTGCATGAGACCAGAAAAAGTCCCAAAGGTCCTTTCTTGCCCCCATTAAACATTCCTGTCTTGGCTGGTGGGTCTGAAAATGTTGATTCAAGTGTAGAGGTGGTAATTTCTTAAAGTGGCAGAGTGGTGGGAGTCAGTTAGATGTTCAGAGACTTCCAAAAATTTTGCTTGAATCAAGTGTTAGCTGGTGTTTCAAACTCAGCAAGTTCCCTTGGGATGGGCATTTTCCAAGGTCAATTGCCTAGACTCAATTTATTCTTAAAGGTAAATTGAGCAGTAGAGTATTTATTGAGTGTTGGGTAATGGCTGAATCAGTGCTATTAGTTTCTTTTAAACAGAGAATGAGATGCCAAAGTTGTGCCTGACAGCTAATTTAGACTTATGGGGAAATTGTAGGTCTGGGTTTTTCACCTGGGTAAGCCACGCTAATTGGATTTGGGAGGTGAATGTTAATAGGAGTCCATTATAATCTCTGAGGTTGTGGGTACTAGTAAGAGTGAAGTCAGAAAGTGATGCAGAATCTCAGGGGGAGTTAGAAAAGATGTGTTTTTGGTATGGCCAGTGTTTCAAGCCCTTCAGAGGAGGCTGTGCACAGATTTGAAGGTGAGTGTTCTGAGAGCCTGGGAGGCATTAAACTTGCTATGAAGCTTTGGGTCTGGGTTAGTTTTGCCTTAGTGCCAAGCACCTTTGAGTGTTCAAGAGTTTGTTTTGGAGTTCCTGCAAAACATATTCCTCTGGTGTCAAAGGAAAGCAAATTTAAATTGTGTATTGCAATCCATGATGCCATGGGTACAGTAAATACTGATATCATATCTGTTTTGGGCTCCTTTTTTTGTGCAGTGTCCTTCATAGGAGAATGGTAAGCTTTTAATATCCCTTGGTTTGGGATTTAATGGGGTTACACGGGGATCCAGACCTCTGCTCACGGTGTCTGCTCTTTTTTTCTAACACAGGTGAGACACTAATGTCATCTGTGTTACTCTTTTCTTATGTTGGGTATCTAAAAAGTGAATTTTATTTTTACAGCTTACTTGAAAACAGAAGAGGATCAGAGTTTTTAAAGATACAACATATTTTCATGAAGTGCTGTTATTTTAAAAATTTTGCTGTGTTAGCTGGCACTTTTCCTCCTGTTTTAACAATTTACAGGCACTTCATGGGTTTTGGTCTCTGTGCAGCATGCCCACAGGGACATTTTTGGTCAGAACTTGGAACAAACACTGAGAACCAGACTGTATTTGCCACCTCCTAATGACAGGGTTATTTTAAGGAATTGTTAAATGCTAGGTACATGCTACTGGGTTTAGTTGTTTCTGTGAAAAATGAAACTTGTCCTTGCAGAATTTGTTCAGAATTGTGCTAGTGAAGACATGCTTTAGCCTTTTTCAGGCTGACAGTCTAGTCATTCTCCACAAAACGATCTCTGAGAAGTGGATCAATAGCCTCAGATCTCCGTAGGGCTTTACTTCTGTCCTGTTGGTGATGTATCACAGAGAGCATGTGGGTGGTCTGCCAGAGCCCCTGTGCCAACATCAGGGAGTGCTGCATATTGTGCAGTTTTCCATGCAAGAAATAAATGGACTTATTTTGAAGCACGGACCATTTTACTGCCAATAAGCATGCATGCACCATTTTAAGACAGTAGGCTGTACCTCCAACTCACAGGGTTGTTCCTAATGAAAGGAACAGTTTGAGACTAATCCTCTATTCCTCACTGTGTGTCAAAAACCAACAGTAAAAAAACCTATGGCTGCAACATATTTTGGGGAAAATACTGAACTCTATTCTTCCTGTCCACTTGAATTTCATCTCTCCTTTCAACTTTAGGAGAAAGTTGTCCAGGAGCATTGTGTTCGGTAATACCAATTTTAGATAGGATGAAAAATTGAGTAAGCATTGTGTGGAAGCAAAGCCCGTAGAGCAGCAGAAGGGTTAATTTCTACCCAGAGCAGGTACTGAAATTGAAGTACACAAGTTCATTATTTTCTATAATCTCATAACAAAAATGAAGTCAGAGGTAATACCATTTTGCCAATGATTCTCAGCGAACTATGGCCCATTAGTTACTCTATGTTGCTTAGCAAGGTCTGTTCACAACTACAGAAATTCAGCTAATTCAATGAGTCCCTTCTCTCCTCACAGACATCCCAGTATTCTTGCCTATCTGACCATGCCTTGTGGGTTTGCCATCCATGTCCTGTATACAGAGCTGAGAACATATGGTCATTTTGAGGAGGAAAAAAAACCCATTGAGATGCATTCCAGCTGCACTGGCACTCATCTGAGCTATTTCAGGCCAGGCCTGAAAATATTTCACCATGATTCACTTTACTTTTTTGATGTTTTTATGAGATCAGAATCATGTAACTCAGGTCCAGGCCTCTTTGAAATGCCACATTTGAAGAATACAGTTGAAATCTCTTTTCACCCAAGCCATGGCCCTTTCAGGCATTCTGTTTTGCAACAGATTAAAATGACCTTCCTAAAAGTTCTTCTTACATGTATCATTCCTGAGGTACTTTGCAGTCCCAGGTACAAAGGACTTATTGCACCCTTGTGTTGGACAACAGCTGATGGAGGACAGTGGGAGAGCACTTCGTCAATATGGAGGCTTGGGAATAATTTGCTGTGTGCTTTGAAGAGGCAGCAGAAGAGCATGGAGTAGTTGACAATCAGATTGGAGTTGCTCACAAGCAGATTCGTATTTCCAGTCTGACATGGACCAAGGTATGCCTTGGGATCAGGATTGCACCAACTTGTTTGCTCTTCTGTATATTGACCTGGTGAGGTCCCAGAGGTGCTTCCTTAGCTGACTTATAAGTTAATTGCCAGCACAGATAAATGTGTGTTACATGTTTGATTGCTTTTTTCTAAATTCAAGTCTTTATTCATGCTGATGGTAGGAATTAGCCATGGTATTTCTAACACATTCTGTGTATCTGCAGTGAAGGTGTGCATTATAAGCAGGCAGATAGACAGAAACAACCCAACTGATGTTTTCCTGGTCCTTTATGACTTTTAGGAAACTGAAAGTCTGATTTAAGGAAACTTACTCCTCAAATAGTTTTCCACTGTGATTGCTTTCAGATGTGATAACTTTCTGTTAATTGAAAGAATGAACCATTGAGACAAAAGCAATCCCAGGATTTAGTCTTACCCAAACCAGCAATTGGTATTATTTCCAGTATAGTGTTCAAAGTACACAAATCACCAGCTTAAAACTGTAGCTTAAAACTCCATTCCAGGCACACTAAATATTATGTTCACTTTACTTAAGATATATTTCCTCAGAAACACAGGAATATAGTCTTTACTCGGTCTCCCATTTCCATGAAATTCTTTGTTTAAGTCCTTCCACAGTGAATTTTGTAGACAAAGAGCCAAGTAAGTAAGTGAATGAATTGTTGGCAAATGTTTCAGTGCACTGAATGGTAAATGAGTTTAAAGCCCAGCTTCATTCTCATTTTCATATCTTTACATGATTTTTACACAAAATGGAAGGATAGTTAAAAATGCCTCATCTTCACCTGTACTCTCTGCAGACACACACACACATACACACAAACAAACACACATTTCTAGGATTTCAAGTAAGTATTTCAGCCAATGGAACTTCAGGGAGGCCCAGCTCATCACTTTAGTCCAGTGGCACATAATGGTGTTTTTTCTAACATTTAATATGTGCAATTGCTAATCAGAAAACCAGGTGCAGTGTGGTTTTTTTTTTTACCTGAAACATTGAGGATCCCCATACATGGCTTCCTCAGATTTCAAGGATGCTGAAAATGCAGCTGTTAAAAGGCACTAGACTCTGCTCAGCAAAAAGTCTTGCTTTCTTGGCACCAGAACACTCATCTCTGTCTCACCTTGAAGGTATTTGAATCACTGTAGATTTGCCTTCTCACCTAGACTATAATAACAAATTGGAAACCAAGGTGGAACAATACATATTTTCCCCTTTCCTCCCTAGTAAGTTTCTGCACATACAGGAATGAACCAAAGGGATGAAACACAAGTAAGTAATTGGGAAATTAATTAATTGACATCCTGAGATAAACAGCAAAGCTTTAAAAAGAAATCAAACCAGCCCATTTAATAAGAACGAATAACATGACTAAACTCAACTAACACCCCAACAATAACAGCAGCATCTTTCACAGGTTCTAGGCAAGCAAAGTTCAAGCCAGCAAAATACTTTCCAGTTTATAAAAGTTTTAAAAACTGCCAGGGGATATGTCCTGGCCTTCCCAGCAGTGGAGCAAGAATGAGCTCCAGCAAATCAGATGGAAAAAGCATGAGGGGACCAGATTTTCCAGACATTAATTCAGTGCAAAAGGGGGTCTCCCTTCCAATATTACAGAATACTGATGTGTTAGTAGTCTCCTTTCTCACATCACTGAACCCTGTTGGATGGATTGCAGGGGGTCTCTTTCCAAATAACATTAAATCCAAAGAAAAGGAAACTTCTTTCTTCTCTAGTATCAATCAATTATTAGCAAATGGATATATAGAAGGTCACAGGTTTTGCTGGAGGTTTGTTTTTTTTTCTGCAGAAGAAAGCAGGAATATTTGCTATAAGCACTTTGGCACATAGCCCTTATCGAAAAAATATGATAGATTTTAATAGAGTGATAGTCTTCCTACAGAATTCAAAAATCAATTTATATAATTGTATAGGAGGGATGTTGGATAAAATTTCTATTGCACTATTTGGGCTTCACTCTTATTCCAAAGGATTTTTCCACAAGTGAATAAAGCTGAATATAGTGCACTGGATGCTTCTACGGTTTATCTACTGAAATAACTGAATGGGCTTTGCAAACACAGAGAGTCTTTAAAAGGATGCAGTTACTACAGTTTCCCTTCACTGTCATATATTTCCATAACGTTGATGTGTTAGTTCTTGTGTAGTTTTCTTATAGTACATTTTCATGATCTTTTCATTTGAAAAAGCCAAACAAATCAGCAAATCAAAGAAAAAGTCTATGCCTTTTCTGATTTTGTTTTGGAAGACAGAGGCGGTTAGTGCTTTTGGAGACAACACAAACCACCTTATCTGTTTGTGTAGATTGCCACGAGATTACTCTGTACAAGAAATGCTATTTAAGTTTAGAGAAAATCACTGCAAATACCCGTAACAGCTCTGATGAGCTGTCATAGTAGGTTTCTTACACTTCACGTTCACTCTGCAGCAAGCCTTCTGCTGTTTCCCTCCAGAGTGTGCTGGGCATCCAGGCATGGCCTAGGGAATCTTTAACATTTCGCATGCCCTCAAATAGATATTGAGCACTTGATGATACTGATGGCTCTCAAAATCATCTTGTGAGTTTCTGGACAGAGATAAATTGCTAAGATCAGTGAAATTACCTATCCTGGGAATTTGTCTAGCAGTCTCCATTGTCTGCAGTAGTTGCATAGATAACTAAATAACTTAGCTTGGGTGTCTATGGTTTTTAAACTCAAAGCTAGGTGGGCTGAATCCAACCCTGAGCAGAGACAAATGCACTGGACCAATTCTGGAGGATTCCTTAGGAGGAACTCAATATAGAAAAGTATTGCTTTTTCTCAGGACCTAAGAAGGCATTTTCTCATGCACATTGTGCTTCTAAAACTAAGAACTCTTTCATGCACTTTGGATGTGCTTTATAGCAAGGAATAACCCAAAGGTCTATTTCAAACTTTCCTATCTGACTTAACAAAGTAAATAACCAAGTTAACAATTTTATTGTCTCTCATTGTTCCTATATTTCCTTCTTGACCTTTCAGCTACTCAGATATTTATGGCAAACCCTTCTGTTTACCACTGTGTTCTAGATAATATTTTTTTTAAATGTAGGCTTCCAGCTGTGCAGCTCTAATCCAACAACCAGCTGCTGAGCACTACTGTAGTCAAATATGTTTATTTTCCAGGCCATGGACAAGCTAGAATATATTTCACTTTCATAACCTGTGGATATTTACATCTTAAACCTTCCTGGGTCACAGAGGCCTCCCTACATGTGTTTTCTTTGGTTTTGTAAAAGCTGGAAGAACAGAAGGCAATTTTCATGTTTCCCCCAACCTCAAATCTCTTATTTGCAAAACAGAATGAAATCTGTCAAAACAATGTCAAAAGAGATTTTTTTTTTAATATTTGTGAAATATCCATGCTTTGGTTTATTTTTCTAGATACCTCTGTCTTCTTGACAAATCATGTGCACCAGGAATGTCCAGCTGCAACTTCTGCAAGGAGAATCCTGGAGGGGTATGTTTGTGCTGTTCCTTGCAGGGTGAGGCGTTGTGGCTATCACTGTTGGCTGATCCTTCAGAGCACACAACAGCAGGTTCTGGGATGAGTGATACCACGAGCATCTAAAATGAAAAAGACTTCATGATATTATCAAGCTACAAATCAGCTGCAGCTAAAGAAATTCCAGCAGAAATCATGGGTTGTTATCAGTTCAATGTGGGTTGCAAATTCTTTTGTTTGTTCATCTTTGGTAAAAATGCAAATAGAAGTTTGTGTTTTCCAGGAAAATAGCAAAGCAGGGAGTTTCTGCCCCTTGAAACTCTTCTATCTTGGGTGATATGAGGGCACCTGGTACAAACAGCTACGAGGGAACATGCCAAAGCTCAGAGGTCTGCGTGAGGTTCTTTCTGTGCTAGGTATTGGTGAACAGGTTGAGGCAGTCTAAAGAGGAATGTGTTGTTCATATTCCCCTTCTTAGTTAATTTGGGATGAACATTTTTAATCCATATTGGAAGACTGTTCTGCAACTGAAGAAAGCATCTGAAGGTCTAGAGGCTGCACAGAGATTTAGTGTGTTCTGTCAACTGCAGTGATGTAGTGGTTCCTTTTTGCTAATCATCCAAGTGCTCCACTTAAAAAACATGGCACTTTTTTAATCTTTATCACTTTACATTTCTGAAACAAGCACTGTACAGATTTTTTTTTTTTTTTGTATTTCCTAATTCCATTCTAATAACATACCAGAATCTGGAGTTTCCTGAAAAATGAATTAAAAATATTTCATTTTTCAGTAGGTTGAAAAAGTATTTTCTAAAATAAAAAATAGAAAATAATTCAAACCAGTTGCAAAACCTCCAAGAAAATTTGTCCAAAATGGTCATGTTTTATGTGCATGTTGTTTGCAGTGAAAGTTCCTATTGTTTCCCATTGAACCTTGATTTTTACTGCTCCACCTGCAAATACCACCGCTGTAGTGTAATTAATTTTATGTGTTCTCTGACTGGTCAATGCTGGATGATAGTGTGGTGGGGCAAGACTCCTGATTTGGAAGGTACAAAGTTGAATGCTCAGTTGACCTTTATTTGAACCATCCAAACTACTAGAGTTTGCAAAAATGGGTTGGGAATCTTGTGAGAAGACCATTTCAGGAATGATTTTTGGATGTTTCGTTTTTCTAGTCAAGATTGGGAAAACCCGTCTGAAGGTTAGTCAGAACTCCGGGTGAGTGGATCTTGATCAACTCCAAATAATGAAACCACTGTTTCTCTTGTGTAGCAACTACAAGTCCCATCTTTGTATCTGGTTTTATTTCATGCAGGAAAAATATATTGCTTGCCAAGTAGAATAGGCCTTGAGGGACTGCTTCTGCAGTTTTGAAACCACATAAAGTGCCAGAGCTGACCTCTGCTTTCATTGTATAAGTGTGCCATGAAGGTTTCTGCTTTTCTTCTTGCTGTAGAGACACCATGAAAAATGGAAACTGATCATTCAACTTTCATGCTTGTTTCTGAGACGCTAGAAAGCAGGAGCTATTTCTTGTCCAGATTTTGCTGCTTAGGGTCTGTTGCTGTAAGAACTATGGACATGTGCCATTCCCTGTTCTCTCCTCTCCTCAGAAGAGGGATGCCTGGCAGATCAGTGGCTCTGTATAAATTGTAATAAAAAGAAATCCAGTCGGTCAGGGTGATAACTTTACTCCAAACTTTCCTCCACCACAAAATGCTCTGTGGAAGTAGAAGTAGAGCTGAAATCAGAACAAAGATCCCTGCAGTCAGGAGTTGCATCTGAATTTGGGAATTACTTATATGGGGCAGATGGATGTGTGTGTCCTTATGGTGTGATTACTGCCTCTGCAGATATTCAGATTCACCACAGGAAGCGAAAAAGTATGTTGTAAGCACAGCAGATGTGGCTGCTGCAGCTCAAGGAGAGCTCATACAAATGAAGTAGTGTAAAGAAATCTTTAAGACATGGAACAGTGCTGTTACCTTTTGACAGGCTACATTACTCACTGCATAGAGACACAGTGAACAATGTCCAATCTCAACAGTGGCTTAAGGAATTATTCCACTGAAAAGCAAGAGCCACAGAAACCTCAGCAATGCAATGCTCATAATGGTGGTGTGCAACAAGTGCAAACGCAGTTCCAGCCTCACGTCATGAAGGAGCACTGATCCTAGAAGGGGGAGGTGGCATCTATTTTAGATTGGAGTGTATAGTCAAGTCAAGCCACCTCATTCCTTACCTAGGCACTGTGGCTGAGAGCAGATTGGAGTTACGTTCCCAAGGCTGGGCTCAGTGATCAATCTTGTCCTGGCTGACTTTGCATCAGGGTGTCTGGGAAATGTGTATTTCATTTTCTATAGGAAACCCACTGTCCAGGTGCAAGTTCCAGCATGTGAGAAGATGGAAACGACAGGAGAGCCTTGCCATGAGCCTTGTGGGGGGCATGGGCACAGCCAGGCGCACTGTGATGCTGATGACACACTTTGCATAAAATGAGGCTGGCTGTCCTCTTCAGAAAGGGGCTAACAAGTCCAGCATTTTGAAAGCATCATACAGTGTAAGCACTGTAATGGCACTACATGCTTTTTTTTTTTTTTTTTTTTTTTTCCTTTTCAGGGCAGAAATGGAGAAAGCAGCTATATTGACTTCTTGTTAGCCTCTTCCAAAATTTAAGGCATGTCAGACAGAGAGCTCAGACCAATTTGGGTCAGTGGCTGAGACCAGTAAATAAAGCTTCAATAGGCAAGCTTTTTAATCAGGAAAGACTGACTCCTTCACAAAAATTGCTATGAGATCTTTTTAGCCACTCTAACCTCATAATATACATTTCCAGTTAAAAAAAGATGCTGATCACTAAGAAAATAATTCATGTCCATGTGCATTTTGTAGCATAAAGTAATTTATAGCCTGAACTGGTGTCAGATCTATTTGAAAACATGTGCAGAGTTATGTTCTCAACTGCTTATCTCTCTGCTTGTCTGTCAGCCTTTAGTTTTTCACCTATGCGTGCATGCTCACATTCCCATGCTTACATGTGTATGTTTCCTGCATACACTTTCATGCCTAAATTTTGAGCTGCAGGAATATTGCAATGTGAATAATTTTAATCTCTTTGGTATTAAAACCTCAAAGTATAGCTATTATAGATAATCAATATAATGTAGTCATTTAATAAATAATGCTATTTCTAGTTTCTCTCAGTGAGACCTAGAAGTTGGAAGTAAAGGGAGGTTCAGATGCTTTTTGTAATGAAAACATTTTCAGCATTTTCAGCAACTTTGTGGTTGATCCATGAGCTACAGTTTGGTTACTAGGTGCTCTCTGTCCCAGCCACAAGGATCTGACATGTGCAAAGCCTAACTTCAAGGATGACAGATTTCTAGTACCCAGTCTTGCCTTTCCTGATACCCTTTGGGAATCCTAATCAGTCAGCTAAAAGATGGAGACAGAAGGAGTTTTCTAATTTCATGTTTTTTCAATGAAGAGGACTTTTCGTTTTACTATTCTGCACAAACAATAAAATATCATAATATATTTTTTGTTTGTTTCTGGGTTTTTATTGCTTTTTATTTATATATCCAAATGTCTGGATCAATGCAAGGAGTGATTGAGGTGAAAAAAAAAGAAGTCACATAAATAGAGAGAGAAGACAGCAGAACAGCAAAGCTGAAATAATGTACTTGACAGGAGGGAGACAGCAATGAGAATTATGGAACATTGGTGCACTCCCTGTGAAACAGATCCAATTGCTGTTATTTTGTACCACTTAAGAACATGTACAGGAATTGTTTATGATGAATGGAATGAAGAATAAGAGAAGATAGTGATCTCCTTTGACCAGAGAGCCTGATATACTTATGACTCAGAGTAACAAACACGTTGAAATCCTCAGCCCAGTCCTTGTTTTAAAGATTGTGTAATCAACAAGCCACTCCAGTCAATTGGACACATTTACTTGCTTTATTTGCATATATTTTAATAATAGCTGAATGATTCTGTGTTGTATTTTGGCATTTGTTTGGACCTCTTTGTTTTTCTTTCTTAATATATTTTAATCTTAGAAGTGCTTCAGCTGAGGAAATTCTTGTGAGGCAGTACTTGCCGCTCCACAAGGCTTGAAGGAGAGATCAAAGTTCCAAGTCTGTAAAGACCAGGGTAGAAAGCAACTGAGAAAGAAGGCACAGAAGACAGCTTTTTTCATGTAGGCGTGGGAGCAGATTTTTTATTTCAGGAAGAAATGACTGTTTGGGATGGGGAAAACAGGATGTAGAAATAGACGCTCTAGAAATCCTGTTAGAGCTCAACATCCAGTAACAACTCTCTTGATGCATGTGGCTGTGCTGTGCCCTTGCCCTTGGGGTGAATAAAATAAATCCTACCTCAGAAGAATGGGAAACGGAGTCTCAGACAATCCACTCTGTCACTAAAAGGTAGATATGACTTTGCTTCTGCTTTTACAGACCTGATGTCTGTAATGTTCTGCAGTTTGCTTGAGAGATTCTGCTCCTTTAAATGAAGTATGGCCAGAAGAGGACACGTTACTTGCTGATGTCCAACAGTTTTATTTTTGTTTTCCTTCATGCTTACTGCAGAGACAGATCTGGAGTTGTCCCTAACAAGTAAATGAGGGCATAGTTCTCTAGGGAGGATGATGAGGCTTGTAGCAGACTAGCAGGCTCAATTCTTTTCCCCTTATTTTGATTCTGAGAGGCATCAGTCTGGGTCATCTTCTCCTCTGAAGCAGCCTTTGTGACATGAGAGCACTGTCTGTGTGCTCTTGGACTGAGCTGGGGCTCCTGCCTGGACCCCACTGCCCTGTCTGAGCACCGCAGGAGCAGTCCCTGCCAGTATTTGCATGTCTCTGCCCAAGGCACTCTGTGCCTGGCTGGGCTGGGAAGCATCTCAAGGTCATGGGCTATCTCTCAGCATGAAGCTCAGCAGAGATTCCAGCCAGGTAACGCAGTGAGACAAACAGTAAAATGACTCATAATAAATAGCTTCAATTTGTAAATGAGTTTACCATTACACCCCTTCCATTCCTTCTCAGTGTAATAAATGCTCTCATTGTCACTGCCTTTTGGGGTTTTTCAGTGTGTTCTGGCAGCAAGGCACTCTGAGTCACAAGAAGAAACAGATTAATATTAATAGCAAATGTCTATGATTAAGCTATGAACATTACCCGTCTAAAGACAGATAGATAGACTCTCAAGATGTGCAGAAGTTGGAATTAATCCAGAATTGCTACTGATATTCTGGATTTAGCCTGACTCCTATCTCCTTCCAGGACCACAATAAAACTATAATGCTCCCATTAAAAAACTTGATCTTTAACTTGTTTTAAATACTTTCACACTCTGGCAAGAAGGAAATGAAAACAACCCTGAATTTCACAGTGAGTGTTCTTTGGCTTAAAGCTTCTTTTTCACTTAAGTGATGAACCATCACTGGCTACATTTAGTTAGCAGAGATTAATAATACCCCATACTCTCTAACGGACCAGTCATCTGCTGCATAATATCACAGAAGTTTTATTTAAAACCGTTGTGTACTCCTACAATAAGGATATTTTTTTAAATATTTAAATGTAATGTAAAATGTACTGAATGTGAGAGGGCAGACAAAAAATTCCAATGAATGACATTTATGAAAGCATAAGGTTAAAATCCTGTCAGAGCCAGTGGTGTGGCAAGACAATGCATGCTTTGCCAGAAATGGCTTTTGCTGGAAGATGTACATAAAGAAGACATTTCTGAAGCAGAGGGATCCTGTGCTTGCAATGTGGTAGAGAAGACCAGAATTTCCCATCTCAGGTGTTGTTACATATTAAATTTTCTGCTGGTATAAAGACAACATAAGATGATCCCTTGGCTCTACCCCATCACAGAAGGTTCATTTCCACTCTTGTGCCACAGCTTGCCAGATTGAGCTATCTGTGGGATGTCCTTCTGCTTGTGACCACTGACATACCCT
>JAWWES010000115.1:40901294-41013946 GCA_035583135.1 Lophotriccus pileatus | reverse complement strand
TTCCACTCTTGTGCCACAGCTTGCCAGATTGAGCTATCTGTGGGATGTCCTTCTGCTTGTGACCACTGACATACCCTACAATGTAAACTACAGCCTGGGGACAAGGGGGAGTGATGGATGAGGGAGAGGGGAACAAGAATGTAAGCCATATTTGCCATGGCAGGAAACCTTCCTCATCTGCCAGCAGTTGCCAGTGCTCAGTGTTGCAGAGGAAGCAAAGAAAGACGTGATGAACAAAACAGGGCAACAGCATGCTGTGACACCACAGCCACGTTACCCTGAAAATGGTTTCTCCCCCAAGTGTCAGCCTGTTTCCACCCTGAGCCAACACAGCTGGTTGTCCTCTCAGATGGTCCAACTTCCCCCCATCCTTATTGCTCATGGCATCAAGGGAACTGAGATTTGTTTCTCCCACACTGTTTTTTCCCCCTTGCCTTGCCCTCCTTGTCCTTTCTAGGCTCTCAGGTGTCAGGGGAGCCCTAAACGCCTGCAAGGAGCCAGCCAGCTTGTGGAGCCATCTGCAGTCTCCCCCTCTCAAGTTCATGGCCAGAGGAGACTGAGTTCTGACTGGGGGCTGCTGATGTCTTACACAGAGCAAGAGGATAGTCCCAAATGTGGGATCCTCCTACTTCAGTCAGAAGTTTTGGCTGCTCAGCTGATTTAATTTTGTAGCTGAAAATATTATTAGTGGTAATAAATTTGTCCACCCTGTTGGAAATCCAGCCAGTGAACCTCTACTAGCATTTGCAATGGGATGTAAAGGACTGAGAAGGGCTAAAGTCCTAAAAAAACCCCCAGAAACCAGGAAGTACAACACACTAGTCATGTGAGAAGAATGATCACCCTCATCCCGTGAGGGCGTTGCTAGAAACACCAGTTGAAAGGATTCAAACAGAAATAAATATAGATACACACAAAAGCTATATTGTTGATCTCACAAAAAATTATTACCAGGCAATCTGGCAGTGGGTCTTCTATGCACCACATCTCTGCACGTGGGAGATCAAACTTGGTCCTTACCAGGGAAACCCAGAGGAGCTGGTTCGGTCTGCATTTCAGGCAGACTTGCACAGAAGAGCTAGTGTGTTGTAGGGGACAAGTAACAAAAAGCCCATATCATCCTGCAGGCTGACTTATGATGTTCCTTTCACAGGTGACATTTGCAGAGCACCCACTTTTGGACTGTAACAGTGTAGGACTAAGTATGAGGGACTTGAAACTGTGTATTCACTATGGGTTTTTTTGTTTGTTTGTTTGTTGGTTTGGTTTTTTGTTTGTTTGTTTGTTTTTGTTTTTGTTTTTGTTTTTGTTTTTTTTCCTGGAGAAAGATGAGTATGAATGCAAAGTGCTCTGGCTTTGATTTTCTTCTCCATGCTTAAGTCCCTCTGACACATTTATAGTTTTTTGTAGGATTGCTTGTGACAATCACACATGTGAGGAGGAGAAAAGTGAAGAAGATCCTCCAGAATGATATTTTTAATAAGGTAATGGGAAAATATTTAGATACTTAACTAGTATAGAAATTATAATTATGCTGTTCAACGTTACAGCCAGGAATAAACCTGCACTTCAGAAGCAGACCCTGTCTTTATTGCAGTGGTGGCATTTGTAAAAGGGGAGATGGTTGCTTCTCTGCATGACAGGAGGACACAGGCTTTCCTGTACCTCCCTTGGCATACAAGACCACAGATTACTTGTGGGAGCTTTCTGCTGGCCCATTGAGCCTGCTGGGCTGCAGGGCTGTCAGACAAACCTCTCTGCCTCCTCCTCTTCTGCCCATCTCCTTAACTCCTCTATTTGGGAGAGGTCCTTCTATTTAAGAGAGGCCCTGCACTGGCAGCTGGGAGGGAAGAGGAGCTCTGATGAGTTGTGCAGGTGAGCTGTAAAAGCAGCCATAGCTGCATGTGCTCATCCCTCTCTTGGAAGAGGGTGATCTCAACTATACCTGTGGCTGCTGCTTTTAGCCATATTTTTCTTACTGGGTCTGGGATTCTGTTTTTGCTTTTATTTTTTTTTTCCTGGAAGGAGAAAAGAAAGAGAAATGTGAATTTGCAAGATATTTGAAATATCTAGCATTTGGAGGGTGAAGAAGATGGTTTGTTTCTTGTGAATTCTCTTCTTTGGCAAACTGCAGACCTTACCATGCCATTGGGCTTATGGAAACTCTATCTTTCCATCCTGTTGAGACACTTTCCACAGACATGGAATTTTCTTAAAACAAGAGGGTAAAGAATCTAAATGTATTGTTCTGACAGAAATATAGGAAAAAAAAAAAAGAAAGCAGAAAAAAGTGCCTTCCAGGTAAAACATGTTTGGACAATTATTCCCATAGCTGTTGAAAGGAAGCATTTTATTCCTAAGTATTATCTATTTCTCATAATTGCAAGAGAGACTCTTTTGGTAGACTAATGTTTTTTATTTTGCTGATGATCAAACTTCTGTACTGCATAAAGATGGGATAGATTCAAGTTGAAGATCTGCTGTTACCAGTGGATGCCATTTGAAGCTGGGGCCAGAGCCCCAGTTACTCTTGTAGGCAGTGTCTGTCAGCAAAGGTGGTCTCTGGGGAACAGTTCTCAGTTCCTCTGGTTAATAGATAACATGGTGCCCTGATGCTTCTTCTTTCAATAGCACCAGGGTTGGGATGGTCTGCTTTCAAAACTGGGGAGTGTTAAAAATGGGTGTAAGAAAATGGAGATTGCAGTATTTTTTTTTTCAGGGACAAGTCTCCCTTCTTTGATTAATAAATACTTGCACAGCTGAAGGAACTACTGACATTTCTAAATGAAACCTTGCTGAACTGAGCTACATCCCAAATTCAGGTGATACTACATATAGTTTCCATCCATGGCCAGCACTAAATGTTCCAGAGCACATCACAAATAGCCTTAGGGAAGACAGGTGGAGGTTAGTCACCTCCAGCAGTTAAAAGGTGGCTAAGACCCAAACCATCTGTGTCTTAACTTTTACCTTTTTTTGTGGTAGTAATTTTAATATATTCTCATAACTCATTTGAATGCCTCATTGGAGATCAGGCAAAATATGAACTGCGGTAATTTTTTCTGTCACCAGAAAACATACGATCGCTCTTGGACAAGAATAAAACTTTCCTGATCCCAAGGATATTAGGGTGAATCCCCCCTTACTTGCCTGAGAGTAGGATTAGCTACTGCAGGAAATTTTGGATGCTCACAGCTCGAACAGTCCTGAAAACATAAGTTCACATGGAAGAAATGTGTAAATGTTGCTCTTCCAAGTAAGGATGTTCTAAAAAATAATTTGAGAGAATGTCAGACACTTGATAGACTTCAAGTCTCTGATTACCTCTGCAACACCAAGCTTGTTAATCCTTCTTCTGCAGCCTTGTTCCAGCAGTCCAGCTTTAGACAACCAATATCTTTGAAGAGGTAAAAAATCCTTTCTGTCTTACCGTTTCTTTCCTTCTCTTGGATGTAAAAAGTCCTCCACAAATCACATTAAAGGCAAAATTAAGTCAAAGGTAAACCTGCTGCATTTCAGTGAGCTGCTTTAGGCAGTGCAATTGCTAGTGCATCTCTGAAGAAAGGTTACAAACATCTGTGTAATGGAAGCTACTCGGTCAAGGATTCATTCCCTGTGCACTGAAATACTCTGTTGCTAGTCTCTGCTGCAGTGACACAACAAAATATATGAAACCTGTCAAATTATTTTGGACAAGCAACGCTATTGTTCCAGGCTGCCATTACTGTCTTCATATGAGTCTGAATGTCTTCTCTGCCACTTTTCCTTGTTGCTTTGTTTATTTGGACGTCTCACATAGGCTGGGGTCACTTGTAACCTCTGGCTTTTACCCTAACAAAAAAGTTAGTAATACCTGCATTAAAACGCAATGTGAGGCTTCAGTAGATTGAAAATTTTGCTTTAAAAGAAGTTTGTTGCACTGAGGATTCATTTGCATCATGAGGTTAAATGAGCATACTGTTGTGCAGACCAAACTCTGAAGCACGTGTGCTAAAATCAATTCTATTAAGTCGTTCTTCCCTGAGGTACAAAGTGCTCCCTTCCAGACCTAAGAAAGCAATTGATGGCCCTTTCTTATGTAAGAAGACAAGAAAGCTATTGTCATATCTAAAGCTGGAAAAATAACAATTACTTGTTGCGGTAGGAATGTCAAAGAGCTTGCCTGGTTATGTTCATTTGGCATAGAACACCTTTGTTTATGCCAGGCTCAGAGAAATGACTGAACTCATCTTTTGATTGAACATTTTGCACACCAGAGTTTTCCTAGGACAGCATAAATCATCCAGAAGATAGTAACGTGATGCTAAGAGACAACTCATCATGTAATAAAACTACTGTCTGTCTGGAATTTTATTTTCAATATAGATGATGAAATTCTAGTACTGATAGTGTTTTTGTCTGTTAACATTGTCTTCTCAGACTTTGAGGCATTTGACTCCTCATGTGACAGGTGATCTTAGCAAAAAGCTTTTTACTGGTACAAGACCTACTTGCTAAACTCACACTCTGTGATCAGCTTCTTTGTTTTATTCAAAAATCTACCTTTCAGAATGTGATGAGTTGTATGATGAGGTTTTGCAGCAGTCTTGTCTCCCCTTTTTCCCTCTTTGCTGGTACAGCCCACTTTCCACCACAAAACAAACCGTTACATGTGTTCTGCCTTTGCAAAAGCGCTGCTTTTCTCCTTAGTGCTAAATTGGTTTTGGGAGTCTTTGAATCCATGGGAATTCTTGCCCTTGAAGTAGCACTAGACCCTCATCAGGAACATGTATCTGCAGTGTTCCAAGGATGTTTTCACTGCTAGTATGTCAGGTCCGGTTTCCTCTTTGACAATTTTATCCATAGCTTGTTTTAGAGTGGACACTTCCATCTACATGATTGGGAAATTGGGGGATATGCTTGGCCCATGAGCTTGGGCCAGATCTGTTCTTCTGCTGGAGTTAGTAACTGTAGCCCACTTGGAAGAAACTCTTTAAAACTATCCTGCACTTTAAAAAATTTCTTCTTTTATTTTTGCAAACCAAGGAGGAGCTGACACTCCTTACAGTCCACCTTGTACTGCCCGTTGCCTCTCCCTGCTTCCTCCCTGTCTTCTCCCACTGAAATGATGCTTTTGTTTCCTGTGACTTGGCTCTGATCACTGTTTGCATTTTCCTCAGGTTATGCTTACATAAAAAAAGGACTTTCTTATAAGAAGTTTGGATATGAAACATGTTAACCTAGATTCTTCATATGTTCTAAGACATAAGGTGGTCTGGGGGCCAGACTCTTTAGGGACAGACTGAGTTCCTGAGGCAGGAGATGTATATAGATAAGGCACTATGACATTCCCTGTGTTGTCATGAAGAGTTAGTTAGAATCAGGCATAGCATAAAAGGAAACTCTTGTAAGTTGAGACTCCTCACCTCTTCTGGAAATGGACCTTATACAGCTTTCTTTTTTTTTTTTTTAAAAGTATTATTTTATTTGTAAAACAGCTCAGTCTGGCAGCTACAACAAAGTAACAGCTTGGTGATGCAGTCCAAGCTGACCCCTGACTTTCTGCTAAAACTAGTCCACACAATGCCTCTGGTTTTGGCTAGTAGTGCATAACAGGTTCATGGTAGTCTGTGAGTAGAAGTCCTCAACATATTTCTGAGAAAAAAATACATCTTTTCATAGTTTTTTAATTTTTGGACAAGTTAGTGAGATGTTTGGGAGCTGGTAAAGATACTGGCTTGGACTGTCATTACAGACAGCTGGGAGAGAGGAAAGTGCAGACAGCAGTGAATCTCCACTGTTGTGTAAACATGTGTCATGCTTGACCTCTTATGTGGGTGGTGAGTTATGTTTTGAAGCTGAGGAGTTAAGTGTTATATTGCAATAGCAAACTCTACTGTCCACGGGTTTCATGCTGTGCTTCAGGCTGTTGGATGCCACGTCAGCTGTAAAGACTTTGCAAGCCCTAGGGATCTCACTGACAGGTCTTTACTGCTCCATGGGAAGGATTTCTTGGGAAAATCAAAGGGAAGCCTGGTGAGTTCATGCATTTCAAGTGACCAGTCATCTTGAGCCCTGTATGTTGTAGGCAGGAAGGGGCAACTGTGTCGACCATGGCTCTTTTAGTGAAAACCACAGCCTACCCAAGCTGGCCTCTTGCCCATTGGAGACCAATGATTTAATTTCTCCTGCCTGAGTTTTGCTCATTTCCTCAGGCCTCAGCTCTTGGTAGCCAGATCTCTGGAGTGTTTTACACTGTGCTAGGATACTTTTCAAGTGTCTCTATTCCCTAAACCTAAATTGTCCAGTTTTTCTAGGAAGAAAGCCTCTGTAAACATGCCCATCAAGCTGAATCTATCATACAGAAGAATACATCTAAAGTATGATGGATATACATACCCTTGGGTAGAATAAACTTCTATATTATTAGCTTGTGTTTCAAATGATGGCATTAGCATTCATCCCTAGCCTCTAAATAATTTGGTTTCCGGAAGCTTCTCTGGATTAGAACACAGTAATTCTAGTAGCTGTATATTATGTCATGTAAATACTGGAAAAGCCAGCCCCGCAGGATGGAAAATACCCCATGAGTTTATTGTGGCTTTTGTGCCTTTCATATTTTTTTTTCCTTTTGCTACTTAGAAGTACGTGAAGCTCCTTTCCTTTCTGAATTGAAAACAGGGAGTGATTGTGGTATTCTTTCAGGTACTTGGAGATATAGTTAAGGGTTGTAAGGGGCTGATTTGTTCTTCCTCAGTGCAGCCACAACTTCACATTTCTGTCCAAGCAAAATGGAAAATGCAACATAGACTACACTGAAATCTGAAAAAGATTTTTTTTCCTCCCAGTAACTGCAATTTTATTAAAAGATCAGTTTACATACTGCTACATTTATTAGTACTTTGACTCCTATCCCCATAAAACTGCATGAAAAGTCATGGCAGTCAGACCACAGGGACATCTACCTTCTGAAAAAGTAGAGCTGTACTTGGGCATGTGGAAATTGTTTGGCAACACATAAGAAAGCCAGAAACTGCCATTGTGCAAGCTGATGGTTTTCTTGGCATATATGTGCCCTTCAAACAGGATGGTTTTATGCTATACTCTAGAGCAGTGATTCAGTGTGGGAATTCTTCGTGGTGTTATTTATAGCTTTATCCCTCTGCCTTTCTGCAAACCACATTCATAGATCTCCAGTCTGGAACCCCCAGAGCAAAGATCACACATTGAACACTACTTGAGAAAAGTGTGGCTTAAAAGTCTACATGTGTCCCCTGGGCACACTGGGGAAGGGAAGAGATAAAGTCTGGCTCTGTGGCATCATTCATCTGCCTTAGCCATGAGCTCATTGTCTCCTGAATCTCCTGTCTATAAAAAGGCAGGCACAGTTCCCTACAGACAAGTCTGCTACTGCACCCTCTTGACTTCTCTCAAGGGAGAATATCTATTCATTTAAAAGCATGTGGTGAACTAGGAGGTATAGGCATCCCTATTCAACAGTTACTAATTTTGGAGAGCTCAGAGCTGGATATTTAATCCTGCAGTAAGATAGAGTTTAGATTATATATCAATAAAGTAGTGTAAGGTTTGTACATGAATGCACTTTGCATGCATACTTTGCATGTAGTTTCTTACATCTTGAAATAATTGAACTGAAAACCAGAATATTGACACATGCATCATCATTTGGCACTTACCTTTATCACTTGACGCAGACTCCATCCTCAGTAAAATTCCATGAACCTCTGTCCCAGCCTGATAGTAGCTTACTTCCAGCTTCTCAGTGCTGGTATTCAAGCTTCGTCATTCCTATTTTCTGTCATAACTTCCCAGAGTAGCCACAGCAGATGTATTTCCACTGCTTTTGTCTGCCATTGCCTCACTATATCATCTATCACTACTGCTCCAGTCTTACAGTTCTTTATTAAGCTCTTCTGCTAATTTAATTCCTTTCTCTTCATCTTCCCTCCCTGAGTAGGCACCCATAACATGGTCCTCACACTTTGCTTAGTTGTGTCCCCATGTTCACTTCTGCCACATCTCTGGTCCTCTTGCTCCATTCTCTTTGCAACCTCAGCTTTCCCTTCCCCAGTGCATCCCTTGACCTCTTCCCACCTCCCTGCCCAAGTCCCTTACCTAGTTGGTCACTCTGCTCATTGACTGATGTCTGCCTCCTTCCCACCTGCACACCACCCCAGCACAGAAGAATGCATTCACACATATCCCAGCTCAATATTTCCAGGTTTCCTTGAAGGTCAGAAGAAACCATCTACACCCACTGAATCTGTAGCAGACTGTGAAGCTGCCATATGTGTTTGGAAGTGTTACACTTGTTAAGCTGGTAAACTGCTCTGGAGTCAAGACTTTGGCCTCACCTTAGGAGAAAAGAGCTGGTCTGGCTGGACTCTGAGCACCAAAAGAGGCAGGAGAAGGAAAGAGAAGCCCTGGTGAAAAAATAAAAAGTGTTTTAGGAATGTTTGTTGTGCCCTTGCCCGGGCTCAGTGAAGCACTCTGTGGAACTGTGCCTGCCTCACTAGATGGCACTGCAGAACAGCCTGGCAGTGATTCCGGGTGAGTTTTGACAGGGAGAAAGGTAAGGAAAGCTTTCCATGTGATGGGGCAGTGTGCTGTTTAATCCTCAAAAGGGCCTGGCTGGAGTCTGAGCAGCTTAAACATTTTTACCACATGGATCGAGATGTGCCTGGGAGCAGGGAATGGGTTTCTATCATCCCTAACTGAAATTTGAAAGAAAAAACTTCCCAAAGGTTTTCCAGCTTTGAGATCTGGTAACCCTGAAGGAGGACAAACTGAAGCATCAGAGGGTGTTTGGGGCCAAGAAAGAAAGGTACGGAGAATTCTGATAATAGTCTCTGCATTCTAGCTACAGGAAATACTGCAGTGTGGGCTCTTGCAACCTCTTATTTGATGTGTTGTAGTGCCAAATTCTTTTCTGATGAGTGGCCAGGGTACCAAGGACTTCTCCCACAATTTCATTGTGGAGGTAAGAATGAATTCAACTTAGAAGGGAGAGCGCTAGAGAGATTACATGTAGACTGAAATGGAGAAATCAAGGAGGAAAGATCCTTCCCCTGGGATTAAAAGGAAGCACAAAGTACTTCCCTTCCAAACACAGAGATGAGGACTCTGGGTTTGCAGCATTTGTTTGAGTTCTTAACAGGTGAGAAAACCTGTGTGCCTCTACTGGATTCAAATAGGGGAACAAGGGGGAAAGTGGAGAGAGCTCAATGTATTTTTTTTTCATATTGATCCCTTCCTTGATTCAGACCCAGGAATGAGTATCAGCTCCCTCTTTGATGGCCTGCTCATTTTCCACATCTGTCAGTGTTCTGCAAAGCTGCTACAAAAACCTACATTTCTCCTCCCATGGTCAGAGCCATATTTTGGCTCCATGGCTGTGAACGTGCTGCCATTCTCAGTTACAAACACACAACACTACATAAAGTGACCCATATTTAGTGGCAATCCGATGGAGCTTGTATCATGGCTTAATAATACCAGAAGTGACCTGCATCAACACGGCCTGTTAGCTGAGCTGGTTGTAGGCAGAGCAGGTGGCTTCACCAGCAGTAGGATCTAGGTGAGTGGTGCCCTGTAATAAAACACTCTCTGTGTCCTGGTTTTATTTTTTGCTTTGTTGTTGTTGGTTTTTTTGGTTTGGTTTGGTTTGGTTTGGGTTTTTATTGGTTTTGTTTCTGTTTTTGTTTTGTTTTGTTTTTTTCCCCTGCTAGTCTGGATTCCTCACATAACAGCTTTGCTTAGGGATGCCCTCTCTAGTGGACAGTATCCTAGAGGGAAGAAGAGACTAAATTAACTTCTCCTATTGCTAACAGCAGCTTCTTTTCAGAAAATAACAGACAAATTGTTTCCCTTCAATTCTAGTCTCACCAACGTACCAGGAGCTAAAGGCTTTTGGCTTTTAGTCATAATAAGGCTGTGAATGAACACATCTTTCATCAAGACTCTCCCCAGGTACAGTGTGCCACGTTATTGGGAAGCTTACCTGGCTTCAGAAGGGATCACTCTTTCCCCAAGTCTTGTTCTCATCTCTGTAGGCATTGCAGCTGCCTTTTTCAGGGGAAGGTGGAAGTGGGAAATGATTCCTTCTTGCTCCTCTATCTCTGGTTAAGCAGCTGGAGTCAGAGGGGAGTCCTGCTTATAGGCTGTTTGTTGCTCCTGACAAGCCCTGTCCGGGCTGTGTGTGGTCAGTGGGCTGCTGTGGGATCCCCGGGGCAGGAGGGAGCAGTACCTTGTGTGTGATGCTGTGCTGTAGATTGTTGCTGTATGACTTCCAATCCCCAACATGACATCACTGTCCTAAAAAAGTTCAAATAAACTCCTTTGGGTTTGTTTTATTGCCTTTTTTTCTTTTGGAATTTAAGTTTTAACTACATCAAATTCTTCAGCTTTTCTCCATAGTTAGTAGGGTGAGAAGCTTCGTGGGAAAAATAAACTCACACCCTCTATCTGTAAGGCTTGAAATAAACACCAACATTTGTGACACACAAGAAAAATTCCGTGACTCAGAATAAAAGGCTAGGAGCTGTTAAAGCTGTTTGCTTGTCAGAGCAAGAATACCATGTGGCTGTTTTCATTCCGGAGCAACAAGGTTGCCTTCTGCTTCCCGGTGTCCTCCAAGCTGAGAGTAAACAGATCCTTACTCAAAGCTGTGTAGACTGTCTGATGCTAAAACTTGGCTCTGTGTTATGGATACATCAGCTGGTTTGTTGGGGAAGCCAAAACATTGCTGACCCACTCTACTGTGGCCAGAGAGTGTGTGCCTGAGGCGAGGAACAATTGAAAGAGAGTCTCAAAGTGATGCAGATAAGGCTGCTCTGGAGTTGTTCCTTTTTGTTTGGTTGAAACTCATTAACATAATCCAAAATATATGTTTACTTATCAGCCTTACTTTTTATTTCCTCATGGGTCATAAATTTTCTAACGTTATTTAATGTTGTGTTGCTCTTACAAAATGGCCCTACAGCACACTCTGTGGAAGCTGGGGTGGGGGGCGGGAAGGGGGGCTGTGTTGCCCTTGAGGGCTAAACAAGGCTATCAGCACTGTAACTGATGTAACTAGCATTATTTGCATTGTATGGTTCTGTTCTTGAAGAAGCACAATCAAACAGTAAACAGATAAACTTGCCTAGCTCAGGCACTTCAGCTAGAACACAACTGTCTGATTCCCAAAGCATAGCTCTGTCTTACTGAAAATATTGCTGCTTCAAATATATGCATATGGTCACTGGAGAAATACTGCACTGCAAAACTCACAGAGCATTATTTTCTCAAATACAGAACATCAGCTGAGTGCTGAGAACTTATATGCCTGTGGAGCAACACCAGAGGTAACATCATCAGGATAGTAGGTAATCTCTTCTTTAAAATTTACTTAAATAAAATTGGGGTTTTGTCTGACAATTTTACTCTTTTACCTTTATCCTTAGCCCATCTCATTGAGATTAAAGGGACTATTTCATATAAGCACATGCTTGGAGTTCAAGCGTACAGCATGTTCCTTAACCTAAACCTACGCTTTCTATAGCAACCTGTGTAGAACACCAGATGTTCACAGCTTCTGAAGGAATGATTTGGTTTCCTTCTTTCACAGTGCCAAGGTATGGTATGTGCTAGGCATGTACCGTACTGCTTCGAGATTAAAGAGTGTCCTAGCAGATGTGCCGCCTTAGGACTGTGACCTTCAGTTATTTCTCAGGGGTGAAATGGATACTTTTAGAGTAAAGGGGAATAAAATTCTGTTGAAAGGCTGATTCAGTGCTGAGAAATCCAGGTGTCCAAGACAAAACAAAGGTAACTCCACATGAAGGAAGCTTTGGGTCAGCTGACCAGAGTTTTCATGGTTTCATGACGAAAATTCAAACAGGACATGGGACAGGTGTTAGCATTAAAAGAGAGTCAGATGACCTGAACTTCTCATAACTGACAGATGCACACTGGGCTTGTTAAGAGAAATTCAAATGTAACTGCTTCTGATAGTGATGGAATAACCAATTACTTAGGGCTCTTGTTCACTATATTATTGTAGTAATGCTGTATATAGAGTGTGACACAGGGTGTGGGCTCTCTTCTGTTCCCCTTTCTCGCTGGTCAGGTTGCTTCTTTCTTTACTGTGAATAAGTGTCACAAACCAGGCTGACACCAGTCCATGCAATTAAGTACCTACAAGGATCAGATACATCTCATGACTTGCGTCTCTACAGCTCAGCAGGGCAGCCCTGGTTCTTCAGCAGGTTTGCTGCTGAAGTTTTCTGGTGAGAGTCCCTGTATGTCAATGCAGTGTAGTGTAAGCCTGTGAACAGCCATGCATTTCTTAATTACTTTTCAGATACCCATTGCAAATTGTCTGCAGACATCAGATCAAAACGTCCTGGTTTCAACTGGTCCAGGCTAGTGTATTAGTTATCCTGTATGTACTGGGTGTGCTTCAGAGAATAGCCAGCCCTGAACAGCTATATGTTTAACAGATACTTAGAAAGGAGATGAAGTAAACATGGTGTGACATAGGTTAGAAACAAAGGGGAGCACCCTATCTCCTGGGGGCTGACTGCTGCTTTCACAGCTGTGAATCTTTTTCTTTTTTCTTTTTTTTTTTTTCCTCTCCTGCCTCTTTTGTATCAATGAAAGGTGCCTCCGCCTGTGAGTGAAAGGCTCAAGCTGAAGCTTGTCCCCAGCTGATTTTCCTCATCAGCTAAGCCAGCTAGATCCATCCAAATCTGGGCTAGGATGCAAGCCAACACGTAGCATGCACAGTTTGACTTAGCAGGGAGTTCAGATTTCAGTATAAGCACAAGACCTGTTTTAAGGTGGCGGCACAGAGCACATGGAGTTCTCTCCCAAATGTGTTGAATATCAAGATGTTTCTGTTCATACTGCTTACACTGTATGTGTGATCTTTACAGTCAGCCTTGGTCATGTATACTGACACAGATCTAGCGATGGCTTTGCTTCTTGGTGAGTAATACAGATTTTCTCTGTATAAAGGCAACCATTTGCTGCCTGCTTTTTTTTCATTTTTTTGAATGTACTCAAGAATTCCTTCATGTCTCGTTTGTCAGTCTGTGGGGACATACTTGACTCACACTCTGTAATCAGAAAGCATGTCTGGGAGGGATAGGCTCACAGGTGACAGTTGGCAGTAGCCCCAGCTGTACTGGAGTTTGCAGGCTGCAGATACTGAGAAGAGGACCCTTTCACTCTCGGGCAGCAGGAGAAAGCAGTCTCAGAACACATATGTCAAGTATCACATTCAATTTGTTATGCTGAGGTCAGGGAATGATTTGTTTTTGCATATGAGATCATTATGTCAACAGGACAAGGATGTAATGAAATGCAAAACAAAATTCCCAGTCCTGGGAATCTTATCGCTTATCTCACAAGCCAGACCTCACGGAGTCCCCAGAAGGGGAAGCAGCTATACTGGCAGAAAAATGACTGTGTTCTCACATACCATTTTCATTTTCAAACATAAATAGACTGCAGAAGAACGAACACAAATCAGGTCCACTGCTCTGACCAGCTTCTACGCACTAACTCTCACCCATCCTGTCTGCATCCAGCAGCCGTCATTCAGCTGCAGTGCTTTAGAGCAGGACTAGCAGAAATCACCCTTTGTACCCAGGGACCCCAAGTCAGGACTCCTCCTCCAGAGCTCTCTGTGAGAAGCTGAGAGCTCTGCTCTGCGCAGCTGCCGGGAAGCCTGCTCTGAAACGCAGCAGTTCAGTTTCTTAGCACTTACCTACTGCACCAAAGCAGAGTCACGGATAGCAATTGTAGCTTTCTCAGGCAGCAAATGCTCTGGAGCAGTTGAGTTGGAAAGGAGTCTCTGCTTTTTACCCAGCCTGTGTCACCCTTATGGAGTCTGTATTCTCCACTAAACACCAATGGAGTTGAGTCTTCACTTGCAGGATTGGGGCTCAGTCTTAATCATTCCACTGATCTAAATAGAGATGTGCTGGTAAGATGACACCAAAGCTTCTTTTTTCCCTTCAAAACAAGATATTGGAAATATTTACAGTGATATTCATCTCAATTTACCCCTCTGTCAGTGCAAGCAGAATTGTGTCTGATATTGTCACAGCATCAGGATGAGTTTAACTGAGTTAATATGTGATTTTGTGCTCTTCTAAGGAGTAGAGAGCTGCAACTCCGTATCAGGAACACTCCTCTTCCCCCACCATTTCACTCCACTTTGTCCCTCATCTCTCCTCCCAGGCAGGCAGGGGAGAGGACCTGGCACAAGGCACAGCGCAGGTGACAGCTGCAGGGACACTGCAGCCCTCGTGCTGGTGGGAATACCTCCCAATCACAGAGGTTGCACCGGCAGAGTGGAGGAGCAGGGTGAGAGGAAATTCCTTGTCCTGTTTCCAGCACTCACCAATACGCATCTCTGCAGGAATGGGGCAGAGTCTGACCCTCAATAAATAGGTTCCTTGGGGATGAAAGGTGCTGTAAAAGCGAGACGACAAGCATGTAATAGTTCGTTGCTCTCTTTTTCCCCTTCCCTTGATCCTTTGTGGATTTGGCTAGTTGGATCTGTGCTGTTACTGTCTCAGGATTCGGAGAGCAAGCAGCAATGAATTTCTCACTGCTACTGCTCCAGTCCTAATAGCAAACAGCTGAGTGAAGAATGAAGTCCCGGCTGAAAAACAAACAGAGCCTTCCCTCCCTTTGCCTCGGCTGTTGCTGGAGCAGCAGCAGCTTCAGTGTTATTGTAAGCCCCTGGTGTTAGATGCCAGTTCTGGGACTGTAAGTGTGGTTATATTTAGCCTGTCGCCACTCTATTGTTGGGGAATGGCCCAGACTATACTGCCTTTTTCTGGATAGGTAGAGTCCAAATTTCATGCCAGGAATAGTCAAATTCATTTTAAAGGTAGTTTCCCACATCCCATTTTACTGAGCAGAAAAATCACATGGTGTAGACAAAACAAAGAGGAATCTGATTGAAAGTGTATTTGCATTATTTTTGACTGGTTTTTTTTTTAAACTGGTAGCCTTCTGAAGAGGTGAAGGCAACTTTATATTTTAATTTTTTTGAAGCAGTCAAAAGTTTTAGCATGACTTACCTTATTTGAGCAGAGTGAAAGTTGGCAGGTTTGCTTTTAACTCTTGGCCGCATCAGCTTCTTGGGCTGCTCTACAGTAGTTGAAATTATGCCAACATTTCCATTATAACATTCCCCTCTCTTCTCATTTTCAGGGGTTTCAAACTTGGCTGTAAAAATTTGCTCCAGGATAAAATCTTGGCACCCAAAGTCCCAGCCCAGGTGTGACTTCTTAAAATCACCATAAGCCAAACCCTGAAATTAGTTACTCCTTAGCCTTTAGTCACTGGCATGCAATTGTATGTTCACTACAGGAGACCTCAGCTCGAGAAATTGTAGAGTAGAGGTTAAGGAAGATTTCTTTTCCTTAAGGGAAAACTAAATAGAATAAGTAAACAAATATTTGTGAAATATACAGCTGTTGAACCGAGGTTGTACAATCTCCCAGATTTCCTAAAGGACTCATGGAGATGCCATTTGCTTACTTCAGACCTCATAGTCATGTCGTGTAGCTCTTCATGGAGTGAATGGCCTGCCTTGTGCTTTCCACAGCTCTTGGCAAAATGCAGGAGGGAAGGCTGCCCAGGGGCTGGGTTTTTGCAGCCCTCCATGCTGTTTCCCCAAGGCCAGTCTGGGCTACAACCTGTAATTCACAGCCTGTGTGGTGGTGCATGCCTGTCCAGAGACTCACACAGAACAGTGTGTCCCTGATCTCCTTACATTATCTCCCGGCACTGAAACAATGAGCCCCTCCTTCTGAGAGGGGTCACAAATCTGGGATCATCCCAGTTGAACTCGGCTGTACCCATGAGGCATAATGCCATCTTTTTCAAGGCTCTTGTGGATATCTGTGGAGAGGGACCATAGTGTAAGTACCTAAGGGCTAAGTCCCTAAGGAGAATTAATCATCATATAGGACATACAACAGCCTGCAATGCAGTCCCAGCTGGACTTGGACTTTTACTGTTGTTCAAGACAGAAAAATAGTAATTTCCCTTCTTTACCTACTTGTGAAAAGAGTGGGTCCTCATAATCCAGCGCAGAGAGCAACACTCCTGTGCCCAGGAGTCATACTGAAGGAAACTTGTTTTGATCCACTTACACTGCTCTGAAACCAGGAGACTGGGAGTTAGATCTAGTCTGCCTCAACAGTTGGACAATCTCAGCAAAAGACAAGAAGCATCAAGAAAACCCATGCTGACACTTCCACAGAAGATCTCTAAATTTCCTATGTCTCCAGCCTTGTAACATTTGATTCCAATTAACATGAAAAAGCCACAGACTAGTCTGCCCTGCAGGGCTGCCTTGCATAATAAGACTGTCTGCCTGCCAAGGCACATGGAGAAGTGGCAAGCCTATCCCTCCAAAGGCAAAGAAAGAAAGAGAGAAAGTATTCACCAACTCTCTTATCCCAAACATCTACCTTTCTTTAATTTTTTTCCCTAAATTTTAGTTCTTAGACCTTGTTAGGACAGCTGCCACAGTGGCCTATTCCTATGTTGATCTGCACAGACTTTTCCAGAACTTGTGCCTATGTTAAAAGACATAAGGTCATAAGGATGAATGTGCAGTGAAGAGCAAAAAAAAATAAATGTAGTCATACTGTCCCTAAATTTTCCCCAAATCCCTCTTCTAACCCCCAACAGCTTGTGGCTTACAAACCTCCTACTTGTAGATGGAGTCTTTGTATTTGATCATCCTTGATATCTTTTTCTTTCATTAGTTTGACCAACTTGGAACTCATGTAAACTTTGCAACAACCAACAATTCCACAGTATAAATAAACACTGTGTGAAAAAAACTCACCCTTTCTTTGGTTTTACTGGGCCCGTCACTTAGAGTTTCTTGCAGTGGCAGAAAGAGTGAGAACTTGCTCCCTGTTCACCACTCTATGGGCATGGTTTCATTGACTTCTGTGGCACATGTTCCTGCAGCTGACTGGGGTGCAGCTGTGTGGCTGTGCAGGTACTGTAAAGTCTCAGCCTGCATTGCTGGGGCTGTGTACTTGACTATGTGGACACTGGAACTGAGGAGTAGGTGTTTGGAAGGCACTATCTCCTGTTTCTGCTTAGATTGGTAAACTTCCATTTATGATTTTCAGTAAATTCCTGAAGAAATATTATATAGGATTAACAAACTCAGGGTAAGCTTGTGTTGTGGTACAGTGCTCAAATATACTTTAAAGTAACTAAGTGGCACTTCCAAAAATATTTCTGCTTTGAGAAGAGAAATGAAAAAGCCAGAGGTATAATTACAAGAGAGTGATGGACAGCTAAGTCCTTGCTACTTTTATTCTTCTATTCCACCCAGTGGCTTTGGAATATGTCAGAGGGGCAAGTGTTGGCTCTCTGAGCCCAAAAAAAAAGTTTGCCAGGCATATTTCCCTGGGGATTATAATTTCAAAGAAAATATATTCTTTTCTTTGCTAATCACTGTTGTGGTTATCCAGCCCTTGCACTTTAAAGATGTGACAACTGCAATCATTCAGAGGCAATTCAGAGGCAATTTGGATCTATGTTTTCTAACCTATGTAAACCACTGAAATGTCTTATATCACCTGCTAACACTTTTCCACAACCTCATACTTTCCATGGTTGTGTCTTTTTTGTGAGGGAAAAGAAATCTCTTCCTCCACCCACACTACTACCACATATACCAGACGACATCAGACAGCAGCTGTTTCTAGTTTCAGTGAAAAATATAATAAAAAACAAAATGTCTAATGTGGTATGCCAAAAAAAAGTGTTGTTCCAAATTACCCAGAGGTATGAGTATTGTTAGAAGGAAAATGTCCTTTTCCAATCAGCTTTCCACGAAAAATTCATACGCCATCATTTTCTATTTATGACCAATTCTATTTATGGTGCCAATCACTTATCTGGTTGAGTTGGGGAAAAAGTTGCAATAGAGGAAAGTGAAAGGATTCGTGCCTGTTATTTGTCTGTATGGCACCTAGAAATCTTACAGAGGGCATGAAAATATAACGCTGATAGACGTATGCTCGACCTGACAGACCACACTGCAGCTATAGAGAATTTAGAAAATGTCATGAATAAGTGGATGAAAATCAAACTTCACAGTATTACCTTCAGAATTTCTTTTATTCTTTTTCTTTCTAGCTAAACTTTTAAGTTTGCAAGTGTTTTCTCCACAATAGAGCAATTATAGAAAGGTCCCTCTGCTGACACCTTTTTTTCATACTTATAGATTTCCCTTCCTATTTGAGATTTGCCAGTTCTTTGTGGGAAAATAAAGTCAGGAATTAATTACTTTTAATACTCAGTTGGTAGCTCCAAAGAATGACTGTCATAACTTTTTTTTGTTGTTCTTGTTGCACAGAAATGGGTATTCATGGAGGTTGGTGTCTTACAGTTCCTTCACTTTGTTCACATCCCCTTTTACAAGGAGCCAGGATCTCCTTGTAAGAGTCTTTAATGTCTTCATCTGGATGACTCTAAATCAAACCAGGTGCAGTGACTTACAAATTGGCTGAAGGATGCCATCTTTGACATGATATTCCTAAGTCTGATCTTTGGTACTGATGACGTATCAAGATCCCCTCAAACACACTTTAATTGCACAAACTTCCTTTATTCTTTTAAGCATGAAATTAAATATATTTAAAATTAAAGAGTAATATATACAGTTTCACAAATTTCAAAGTCAGAAGAACACTTATGTGTCTATGGCCAGACTTGCAACCCCACCTTCACTTTTAGCTCTATCTAATGTAAACTAAGAACCAAGGGACTTGTATGTGAGCCACATGAGGGTGGAGTAGATCGTGTGCTAATCTCTAATGTACACACAGATAAAAATTGAGTTTGTACTCTTTTCTTGGTACTTTGTTTTGTACAAAACAAACCAAAAGTTTTGAAAACTTTTGTTTAAAAATTCATTTGAAAACAAATTTAAATTACTTACACTGTTGGATGTTTATGTGGAAGAGTGGAACAGTGTAAGTCTCACGACTCAGTTTTGTCCAGAGTAATAGAAATGGCTTATATCTTCACATAAGAATAACATAGTTTCCAGTGACTATATTTTACGATTTTTTGACAGACTGAAAAAAAATTACACTTCTACTTGTGCTTTATCCCACGAATGAAGAATCTTTTGCTCTAGGGAAATAACTTCAGGATTTTCCTGTGTATACTAAATATAATAAAACCTGCATCTGCCTTTTTACAATGAATAGATGAAACGTTACAGGAAATTCAAAGAAGTCAAAACAATCTTATCCAGAAACTATTAAATATGGTGCATATGTGAACACATAGAACATTCATTAAATACTAATGATAATAATAATGCTTGAAAAATGACTCAAAAAGGAACAGAAAATCTCTTGTGAAAGACAGTTCTTCCAGCAAAGGAAACATTCCTTTGGTGGTCACATCAATCTGGTCCTTTGCAAATGCACACAATACATCATGGTTGGCTGTCTCCTCAGGAATGCCTCGGGAACAGGTTCAGAGGGCTGTTGTAGAGGTCAGGAGAGAGGTGTTAGGTTTCTGATGCATGCAGAGAAATTATGCATAATTCTTGACAGATTAAGGGTGCTGCTGTCTAAAACTGGCTGTTTCATCACATCAGGAACACCTTTAAATCCCTATTGCAAAAATAAGTGAAAACTTTTTCTCCCCTTAGGCAAAGAGTTTCACTAGAGGTGTTTGAAGAAAAGAATGGCTCAAATTCAATAAGCCCTGAAATCTGCATCAGGCAATATTCAAGGGTGTCCTAAAGGGTTTGATGAATCATTTTCTCTTTTTTTTTTTTTTTTTCCTAAAGTAAGCAACTCTGTAAGCCATTGTTACCATGTGTTGTGACCATTTGCATACTTTAACCCTGAGTTTCAAGAGAAAAAAGTTTATTCTATGCAGCTAAACAGAAAGGGGAGGGTATCTGGGTATTACAACTCTGAAATTTCCTGTCTGAGGTTTCTATTACCTGTGAAATTGCCTTTTATTGCAATGTCTAGCCTGGTAAAATCCTGGAGCATCTTATATTATGCTTTTTACAGTTCTTTGAACAGAAGCAACTGGATCAAACACCACAATTGAAGACAGCTTCAAAACACTCTCTCCCCCTCACTCATGCTTTTGAAAATCAGCTACTATTGGCAAGAGAATGTCAATTATTTCCTCTCTGTGATGAGACTCAGGGTAGAAGACTGTGTATGTATTAACGAAAAAGAATCTCAAAAATTCAAACCCACTGAGCATCTTGCTGGGGGCATATCTGTGGCACCTGGCTGTAACTACATCAGCAATCAGAGTTGCTCCTGCCTCTGGAGCCTCATGGCTAGCATATCTCTTATGTCAATGTAGAGGAAAATGTCTCTCATGTATTACAACTGTAGGTGAGTGGGGAGTTATCACGTCTTGTTATAGAATCATAGAATATTCAGCAGGTGGAATGGACCCTAAAGGTCATCTAGTCCCAACTTCCTCTGCCATGAGCAGAGACACCTCCCACTAGATCAGGTTGCTCAAGGCCTTATCCCACCTAGCTTTGAACAGTTCCAGGGCTGGGGCATCCACAACCACCCTGGGCAACCTGTTCCTGTGCCTCACTACCCTCACCATAAAAAATTTCTTCTTAATATCTACCCTAAACTTCCCATCTTTCAATTTTTACCCATTACATCAGTTACTTCAGGAACTACAGCTCCTGATGAAGAGCCCCTCTCCAGCTTCCCTGGAGACCCCCTTCAGATACTGGAAGGTTGTTATGAGGTTTCCAAGCAACCTTCCATTTCTCAGGCTGAACAGACCCAATTTTCTCAGCCTGTCTTCATAAGGCATTAATAGGGGAGGTGCTCCAGTCCTCTTATTGACTTCATGGCCCTCCTCTGGACTTACTCCAGTAGTTCCATGTCCTTGTTATGTTGGGGACACCAGAACTGTCCTGCAGTTAGCATTACAGTGCTTGAACTTTTAGGTGACCAAAAGTTACAATAATTCCACTTCTTTCCCCAAAGGCACCCCTCACTGACTATTCTCACCTGCCTGCACCTCCAGCTTCAACCTTTTCTCTTTCCATGTAGCTGCCTTAATGTGTTTGTTCTGATGATGGGTGTAGGGTAGAACAAGGTAGTTGAAAATTTGCAAAGGGGATTAGTAACAATCAAGAACACTATTAAGACACTACTGTGTGAGACCTAGGCGTTGTGAAAAATTTTACAGTGCTCACTGGGCTCCCATTTCTCTCTGTAGTTTACTAGTACAGAGTAGCAACGCTCTGATTTTGGACTGTAGCATATGAGGTGGTGGTGGTGGTGTTTGAAACTGAGCAAACCAAAATGCTGCCATATTAACTTCTCCATCCTCTCCTCCCTCACTCCATCCTCCTGGGGAATATTTCACTCATGTCATGTGGAAAACAAGACTGCTTCCGAGTGGTCTTAAAGTGGATTCTCACCCTAGACATGTTTCAGTAACTGTTTCTGGTCCTCACTGTCATATCCTTAGTCAGCTGAGATTGCATATGATTGCAACTCTTTATCAATCAACCCTCCATAGCATTTCAATTTATTTAATTGGTGTTATTTGTGTTTCTGTGATCCATGCAACATCCACATAAAGTTGAAGCAGCGTGCACAAACAGCAGTGGATGGTTGCCCTTAAATCCAGTAGAGAGCATTTTATCAGTATGAGTCATTTGTGAAGGAAATTTCCAGATAATGTTAATAGCTGAATAGACAGCTAAAATCTGAATAAATCTAATATAGTGAGTACATAGCATGTACAACATGTCATTTGCTACATGGCCAGTATTTGACATATGTATTTGTCAAATACTGTATGTATATTTATATGTGTATGACATATGACACATATATATGGACAGTTTGGTCCTGTGCTAAGGAAAGTTAGTGAAAATCTAACACTGTTTTTAGTTTAATGTCTAACTATATGTTTAGAGGGTATATTTGTATTTCAAAAATAGTTTAAAGTCAGAATTATATCTCTCCTGCTCAGGACAGATCTATGCTATATAGCACTTATAATTTCTTCTATGTTTTGCATGGTTTAACATATGCATTTCCTCATAGAGTGTTGCTTATGACAAGAAGTGAGGAAATCTTTTAGAGCAGAAGCTGCGAGGGTAAAGGTCAAGACTGTGTTTACTCACACTTGGAATTTGGCAAGACAATTGGAATAATGTCAGATACAACACAGATCAAAGTTCTATTTTATAAAATTCGAGTCTTAGGGGTAGCATCCCAGGACAGCACGGTGTGCAGTAGAAGTTGTTTTAGCACCAGAAAGGATTACCAGCAGTATTGTCTGTGGCATCTGGTTTCCTTTGGAGGAACTCAATCTAAATGCTATCCATTCCTTTTATTATTTTTGAGAGCCACAGAATTTAATGGAAGTTGAGCAGCTAGGTCTTAAGGGTAAGATCATAGTATATCAAATTTCATCATATCACTTTCTGCTGGCCTTGAGCTGAGACTAATGTTTGGTGAAAGTGGCTTTTATGAAGATGGAAAGTTTGAAGCTGGAAGCATGAAGAGTCATGAATTCCTTGGTGCTTTGTTCCAGTTGCTAAAACAAGAGCAGCTACAGCTTCTTTCTCAATTGCACTTTGCTGACCTCAGTCATCAGATATTGTTTTTCTGTCATTTCTTTCTCTCCTGTGTTATATTCTTCTACTTCATATATTCTCCTCATATACTCTATACCTAGTACAAACAAGGCATCTGTCAAGTTTCTTTTTGAAAGAAAAATTTATTAAATGCTTCTTATCTCTTATAATCAGTTTTTTTTTATCCCTTAACCTTCTTCTGTGACTTTTAACTGAACTGCCTCTTCTCAGTTCTGACCACAGTATTGGTTCAGTTCCTGCCCTTTAGCTTTTTGGACTGTATTGCCACTAAACACCTTTTAAAACTGCTCACCTGGGTTCCTAACCTTAAACCTGTGGAAAATATCAACAGAAACCCAGATCTTTGCACATACTTTTGATATATTAAGCCTTGTGCATGAAAGATGATACTATAATAAGTGGCCTTGTTGCTAAATTGTTCATCTTGCCTGAAGGAAGAAGAATAGACCATCCTAGGTCCTTTTCAACAGGTTTTATAAGGTTTTTCTTTTTTTTTTGTGCCTATGATTGTTGTCACATTAGCTGATAATTTTCTTGCCTCTCTGCGAGTATTGGCCCAGTGTTAGCCCCACTGCAGTCTGCCGGGTTTTCCGAGGAATAAGAGGTGGGCCACATGCAGTGAATGGAGTGAAAGGAAGGGAGGAGGAAGGTTATAAATTTTCAAATGGATACTTTTCTGGATAAAGAAAACATAAGCAAAATTCTTCTTGAATCGGCAGTTACTGTAGTGGAATTATCTGTCCTTTCATTATTCATCTAGATTTCAGCAGTTTCTTGGCTATAAACAGTTAAGACTAACATTTGGATAAATATATCTTCTGGAGGCATTTTAATTGGACTTTTTTTGAACATATCTTTAATAAAATAGTGGATATTGATAAAATCTGCTGCTCTCAATTAGTTCTTTAGGTTTTCTAACAATACAGAGGGGTGCTTCTGAGACAGTTGCAGAAGTTGAGCTTTGTGCTAGAAACTAAAAATAGAGAGTAACAACTCTTTACTTTGACATGATTTCTTTCTTTTCTTCTTCTTCTTTTTCCCTTATGCCTGGAAGTACAGCCATGTTCTCTTCTTTTGCCATGACTTGGTAGATGAAGTCTTATAGTCAAAACTGTCTAGCTTTTCATGTGCCCTATCCCAAAGAGAAACGTCAGACTGAGGCAGAGACTACTGACCGCTACTTTATGTACACTATGTAACTTAAATACCCAATTCAGCAAGCAACTATAGCGGCGTAAAGGTGGAGTAACTTCATTACAACAAACAGAAATTCTGACTTACATCAGTGAAATTGAGAACATAATTCAGATCATCATCGATTTGTCTTTAAGTTTTGCCTTTTATATGTGAAAAAAGTTCCAAATTATTCTTCTATAAATGAAGACTGCACTTATAGTGCCAGCAAGCTATTTTCTTTCTGCCACTTCTAGTTTGCCAAAGGAACAGTGGGACAGAGACATTCTCATGGCAGCAAATATTTTTGAAATTTAATATCTCCATAATTGGAGATATTAAAAGGAAAGGAAAGGAAAAAGAAAATGTCCATAACCATACTTTAAGTATTGTGTCAGCAGTCTCCATCAATGCCTAATAGATTAGGCATATGCTATTTCGGTATCACAGGATTGTTCTTATATATAAAAAGTTTACTGGTTCAAATTTGCTTATTTAACAACAGCAGCTTCTTTTTTCTATTTTTGTATCCAGCTTTTATTTGGTTTTGCTTTTAGACTCAAGACATTTTTAGGACAATTTTTCTTCTGAGGAATCACAGGTAAAAGCATAACATAAAAGGCAAATCTGCATGTGTTAACAGAATATGTAATTATATTTACCATGTGTGAGGGAAATTAAAGCTGTATAAGGGTTGCAAAGATAGCACAGCATATATAATTAGCAGAAACTCATTTTGCTGGGGAACGAAGAAATATGCAGTCAGTTGTTTATATGCACACTAGTAATTGCACATGTGCAAAGGAGGTGTTTATAGACGTGAAAGTGAACAGTTGTTCTATACCTACCTGTGCATTAATACATCTCGATCAAGTCTGCACACAATCATTTCTGCACTTGGTATGATTTAGATTTTTTCAAGTTTCATTCTTGCAATAAGATTAAACAGAAAACATTAAGTCAAGGAAATTTTTTATCCCAGTCTGTTCTTCTGTTAGTTACTCTAACACAAAATTCATTTAGCTGTTATGGAAGTCTGGTGTTAAAAATTGCCAAGTACACATCCTTTTAATGTAAAGCAGTTGCATAATTAGAAATAGTCTGCTTTTCTTAGTAACTCTAACACTCTACAGTATGTCAATGATCATACCTCCATAGAACTTTCCTCATAAAAGGGATGTAAGGCAAAGAAACTAAGTGCTAGCTAAAAATAAATTGGACTTGCAATGCAGTCCAACATTGAAAGCTGTTGATGCATTTCATGAAGCTACTGAGAGTCCCTTAGAAGGCTTTCTGGAAGTAGACAGAGATCACTTCTGTTAGGCATTAAGTGGAAAGTGCCTCAGCTTCCTGCCAAACTTCACTGCATTTCTGTCTGAAGTGTTGGGCCATGAGGCTGCTGCTACCTCTGTTCTCATCTTACACCGTTTTAAGAACTATTCACTTTGTGCAGCATGATAAAGCTCCTTTTCATGTTTTCTGCTTTTGTAGGTAAGCAGACTCAAAAATCCTGTGGATTCCTGTGCCCCTCCCCCACCCCGCCCACTATAATTCTTTGGACTTTGATTTTATAAGCTCTACGACTTTTTTCTTTCTTTTTTTTTTCCTTTTTTTTTTTTTCTTTTTTAGTACTCTTATATTCTCCTACAGAAAGGCAGTACAGAGTGCATTTTGTCCCAAAAATGTCTGTTGAAATAATAGTTCATATGAGTGACTAGGAAGATTATGAGTGACTCTGGAAAAATTAAATCAGCAACCTTAACTTGCAGCTGGAGAAAAAAATGTTTAGAGGGAAACTGCTTTTCTGAAACAAAATCAAAGACACTGTTGAGGCAGCCAAATTGGAATAGTACAGAGACCCTGATACTAGTAACAGCAAGTCCTACATACTGAGAACTTTTGGTACTTGAACCAGGTCCTCTATTGAACTTTGGATTCAAGCAGCATTCTTCTTGCTGGCCCATTACTTCCAAGAGACTCTACTTCCCTGTGATGATAACAGCTCTTACCTGTTCCTGCACTCTAGTCTCTCATTCATTTTCTGCTTTGATATGCCCTTCTGTTTTAAACATGTTTAGGTAGGAAGACCTGGGAACACTCATTCTTCATTATTAGGCAGAGTGACTGACTTTTCAAAGGATGCTTGCTTTTGAAATTTCTGCACAGTGACTTGGTGTGCTCTCTATGCTTACACTAGGATAGCCAAGAACTATGCATTGTGCACAGATATTCTGGCCTTGCTGTCTGCCAGTAATATTTTCTGCAAGGAATGACACTTGAAGGAAGTTATGAACTACTTTTCTCTAAAAACTTACTTTTTTTTTTTATTTATATGCAAGCCCAGCAAGACTGTCTAGGGGTGTCTTTGTTTGGCATGGGTTAAGTCTTTACGTTATGTGCCACGTTCTGGTGTGGGTTACCTTAATATCAATCCAAAATGACATAATTGCTCTGCATATCAGGATGATTCACTAAGGTTGTGGAAGGTTCTGTTCCACAAATTAAAAAACAGATTTAAAGAAGAACAGATTTAAAAGGTTAAGGCTTTGTTGATGTTGTTAGCAGCAATACTAGTAAAAACACTTCACCAAAAAAATAAGAAAGCTAATGCTAATTGTTTTAGAATGTAATACCATACTTTTCCAAATACCTTTTTTGACCTTTAGCACTGATTTTTTTTTTTTTCCTTACTTGACAGTTAGCATTCTTAAATGACTGTGAAGCAGAGGTCCTGCAGAATTCAGGATTCATCCATGGCAGCAGTACTAGAAAGGCTAGAGCAAAGACCCCCAGAAAAGAGTCAGGGCAGTACATTCTTGACAGTGCTGCTCAGGACAGGCAGCCACAGTATTTTCCCCACCAAGTGATAGAGTCACATGCTTCATAAAATGAAGACATTGACTTTGAAGACTTACAACAGCCTTCTTTAGCCCTCAGATAGGCCCTTCTCTAGTCATTCAATCTTTTTCAGTCCAAGATGCTCAAAACTGATGAAACATTTGTTCCTTGTGTACTGTACTGCATAGAATCATAGAATCATTCAGGTTGGAAAACACCTCAAAGGTCATCGAGTCCAATCTTTGACCAACCACTGCCTTGTCAACTAGACCATGGCACTAAGTGCCATGTCCGTCATTTCTTGAGCACTTGGGGATGTTTCTTGAACACTGGGGATGGTGACTCCACCACCTTCCTGGGAAATCCATTCTAAGTATTCCAGTACTTGGAATGGACTTTACCCTTTTGTTAAAGAAATTCTTCCTGATGTCCAACTTGAATATCCCCTGGTGCAACTTTGGGCTATGTTCTCTTGTTCTATCATTAGTTGCCTGCAAGAAGAGGCTAACCTAACCCTACCTTTCAAGCAGTTGTAGATAGGAAAATGTCTCCCCTAAGGCTCCTTTCCTCCAGGTTAAACAACCCCAGTTCTCTCAGCCACTCCTCACATGACTTACTCTGTAGACACTTCACCAGCTCTGTTTTCCTTCTCTGGACACGCACCAGCACCTCAATGTCCTTCCTTAACTGAGGAACCCAGAATTGGACACAGCACTCCAGGGTCAGACTTCCTTGGTCCTGCTGGCCACGCTATTTTTGATATAAGCCAAGATGCCACAGGCCTTCTTGGCCACCTGCACACACCGCTGGCTCATGTTCAGCTGCTGTCAACCAGCACCTTCGTGTCCTTTTCCACCTGGCAGCTTTCCAGACACTCTTCTGCCAGCCTGTAGTGCTGGTTGTTGCGGCCGAAGCGTAGGACTCAACACTTGGCGTTACTGAACTTCATCCTGTGTTGGCCTCAGCCCATCAATCCAGTCTGTCCAGATCCCTCTGAACAGTCTTCCAGCCTTCCAGTAAGTCAGTGCTCCTGCCCAACTTAGTGTTTTCTGCGGACTGTCTGAGAGTGCGCTTGCAGTCTTCGTCCAGATCATCAATAAATATATTGGAGAGGACTGAGTCAAAAAATATGTATACTCAATACTGAGTCTTGGGCAACCCCAAGTGCATGTGGCACCATTCACTTCCACTTGCTGTACCTGACCAGCCAGCCAGATTGTAACCCAGCTAAGAGTGCACCTGTCGATTTTAGTTATATACCAACTAGTCTTTAATTAATATTGTTTTAAAATTAATTACACTAATTCACCATGGTCCAAGATATGTGTATGACTAGTCCTAGAAAATCTTTCATACCATATGCCTGTGCCATAGTTCCTATATACACTCATAGTTTCATGTCTACAAATAGCATATTCTCTAAAACAAAGGCATCATCTTTTCATTTGATGAGGAAAATATTCAACAGTTTCATCTTCTCTAAAGAAAAGGATCTTCAAGGAAAATTTTGTTAATTTTTAGTCAATTGCCTTGCTAGATATATGACATTTCCTTCAAGCCTGCATCCAATTCAAGTAGCTGATGTTGTCTTTTAGGATCTACTTCTTGATGAATTTGCACCTCTGTCTTCCTGCATTAGTTCATTTGAGTCTTCTCAAAGAAAATCAGAGGCAGAGCAGTCTCAAAGAAAAAGATCTTCAGCTGTGGAATTTTTTCCCTTTGTTTTGACAGGCCATGAATCAAGGAACTTTAAAGGAAAGGTATGTCATTTGTTGCAGTCTTCTCTGAACAGGAAAGTAGGTGGAACAGCATTTTTGGGAAACCAGAGTCTGTGTGATTTATTAAGTTTTGAAAAGTGTGCATCTGTTCAAGGTCCACACATCAAATACACTTTGTTAATAAAATGTCTTCTTAAGTAAAAACCTTCCTGAAGGAGTACACTGTGTGCCTTGACTTTCATATGTTTCTGGGACTCTTAATATCTAGCTCGCCTATAAATGCCCCCAAATTCTTTTTGGAGATAAATTTATAGAAGTTAGAAAAATTGCTAGACTAATTTATTTACTTGACATAAATTCAAATATGCAATATGAAGACTATTTCTTAACTTCACCTGGGGATCTAGGAAGCGCTTCTCTGTTACTGCTTTAAGCCACTTTGTTTGCAGTTTTCTCCACCATTTATGCAAATGAAACAACAAATTCTACTTCACTGTAGTAATACTGTAAAGGAAAAATTTCCCTGTCAGAGGTACTATATATTCAAGACCCAGAGGATATATTTATCTTGTGACTTTTATTGGTCTCAGCTTTGTTACAAATGCATGAGCAATTTTAAATTTAACCTATTGTGAAAACTTTGATTGTACAGGGAACTTTTTACCCACACAACTTAGTTAAGGGTCATTAAAATCCCCTTTTTAAAAAAGACGAAGAAAAAAGAGAAGATTAAGACAGAGGAGAATAAGAAAAAGAAAAACATCAGGAAAAACTTTTTCACTTTTTGTGTGACTGAGTGCTGGCACAGGCTGCCCAGAGAGGTTGTGGAGTCTTCATCCTTGGACCTGAACAACTTCCTGCTTGAGCAGGAAGGATTGGACAAGATGATGCCCAGAAGTCTCTTCTAACATTCTTTTTATGATTGTATTTATATATGCACAGATTTTTCATACTTTCTTTTGAAAAGCTTCTAAATTGAAAGCTAAGTTAATTTGTGCAACAATTTCACTGTTATTCCACCAAACTACAAGCTCATCCTGTGAAATAATTAAGTCATCTAGCTGTACCTAACTACAGATTCAACCAAGAGTCAAAAAAACCCAAAAGATGGTGGAGGCCACACAGATGTTTATATTTGTGTTTTGTTTTGGTTTTGAAGCACTAACACATCCCAGGCAGCCCAAAAAACACCATATGGAATGCATGGGGAGAAGGGAGTAGCTAGTCTTCGGAGATGAATCTTCATAAAATTACATTTCTTGGAAGAATACCAGGGAATGCTGCAAATAAAGCACAGCATATGTATAAAGATACTGTTGTCTAGACCACTAAGGATTAGGTGTTCCTTCTTTTTTTTTCAAAGCAATGCTGTCTTCTCTGAAAGATGAAGCTCAGTCACAGCATGTAGTTAGTGGCTGTAGGGAAAACAACTTTCCATGGCATTTATTAGTGGAGCTCTGTTTTTAAAAACAAAAGCAGACCGAGCATTCCAGATCTTAACAGTATGAGAGCTCATGCTCATTTCTGTGTGCTTGACTTCTGCTGGGCCTCATGTGCATATAACCTGACACCATTGGTTTGCAGCACATGTACACTCTTCATTCTGCTATCTTGTGAAGGAATGTTTTTCATTACATGTCAGGTTTTTCATTTTCAGGTCAAAATAAAAATAACTCAAGGGGAAGCTGTTTTACTTTGGAATGATGTAGGAAACTTGTGTATTCTCTAGCTGACTCATGAGTAGATCCATTCCATCCAGTCACTGAGGCTCAGAGAGAGGATACAGGTATCATTCTCAAAAGCACAGTCCATACGTAATACTGATTGGGTGGGGTCTGCTATTTTTCTCACATGTCAGGTTAAGATCATTATTAGTTCACAGAATCATAGAATATGCCAAGGTGGAAGGGACCCACAGGGATCGTTGAGTTCTGCATCTAGCTTTGAATCTTTTGAATATATAACTTTTTTTTTTCCCTGGAAAAGCATAGCTCTTTATTTTCTTTTTCCTTGCACAAATCTAAGTACTGTCTCCCAAGAAGCTGACTACAGTACGGTTGTCTTGAATGGATGTGCCTCAGGTTAGTCACTGTAACTTCTGACATTTTCCTGTTTTTCAGTAGGTGGCACTACTCCAACTCATCAATGTTTATGCTGTACCACAAAAAGTTAAATTACTCTTCCCAAAAAATCTCCAAAACAAACAAAAAACCACAACCAGAAAACCATGAAGTCTGGAGCTATTTTATGAAAGTACCATCTCATTTGCAAATGAGAAATAACCAATTTCTAACCAAGGCTAGGAATTCTACATAAATAATTAAGGCAGCAAAAGAAAAACACTTCCAGTATTCCTTTCCAGAATCTTCAACTTGGTGTTTTTAGAAAAATTAGTCAATTCCTCTTCTTTCCTACTGTTAACATAGAAACTCAAACATTTGAATTCTCTCACTGCTTTGCTAAAACAGCAGTTTGTTGAAGCAGTCATTAGGGCAAACACCAATGATGTTTATAGCAGAAAATTGCTAGTGAATTAAATGAATCCCTTAATAAATGTCCACTGTGGGTTTGCAAGATATGTTCTATTTGGTTGGTGAAGCATCTACATGCACTTCAGTCAAAAAGTACTGTTGTCCAAAGACTTGGTCTGACAGACTCAGCTCGTGTGTGCAATGTGAGCAAAATGACTGTCAAGAGTTTGAACAAGCTTAATGAATCAAGTCTCAGATCCAATCCAGAACTACTCGCTATTTTCCTACTAGGCATACATATATGAGTGGACACCCTCATAAGATTCTGCATTTTAAGCAGCAGAATAATGAAGAAAAATTAGTGTAGAACAGATTTTGCAGCTATGGAGAGCTGTCGTTGTAAAATAGATGATTCAGACTGTGGAATTGCACTAAAAATACTTGAATGGGGAATTTTCCTTTGTGCACAGTTTGTGATACCTGCTAATTATTTAGAAGTTGAGACCTAGATAAATTATCACATCATAAATCTACAAACATGTTGTTATTATTAACTGTAAATTTTTGTGAAGTAAGTGAAAGCAAACTGTTTGAAACTTTTAGTAGCTGAATGACACTTTTAGCTTACATGGATACTTAACAACCTGACCTCTACTGGGACTTGGAACATCAAGGTGGAATTATTAATTTTATTTTATAGTACTTGAAAGTTACTTACTCAATTAACTTGTAGACTTAACATTTTAAAAATGGAAAATACTCAGCTCATTCTTAGAGAATGCAGGATAGAAAACTTGCCAAATGCTTAAAGACCCTGGCTTCTATAACTTTCCTATGCCATACTTTTCCCTTCATCATGCTACACATACCACAACATTATACAATTTTTTTCACAGCATCCTTTCAGAATGCATGTACATCTTTGGCAGTGCATCTACACTCAACATGGTCAACATGAAATTTCTGAATAAGAGATTGCTGTGTATTTTTCAGTAGTTGAATGCTGCCTCCAATTTATCCACACCTAAGTAGGTGTTCCTAGATGAGGAATTTTGTTGGTTTGTTCGTTTTTTTTTCACCTAATACTTTCTTTTGAAAAACGGTGTGATTATGTTCTCCTAGAAATCCACGGGGAGGCAAGGAGAGCAATTCAGCATGTATGACGAGATCTCTCAGTGATATGGGATAAATAACTTCCTGAGGTGCTAATCTCTCTCCTTACAACATGGTAGTGCTTGAGAACTACCTCTAACAACTTTGGGCAGACACTGCTGTTCAGATCAACCCAACATGTTAAGTATCAGGTCAGAACTTGCACCTTGCAGCAGTCACAGATAGGCTCTTACAGTCCTGAATTTCCTTCTCAAGAATATGATCTTGAGGTTATGACAGATAGAAATATCAGAAACAAAGAAAGAATTGCATCAGGTCTTATGAGTAGTCAGGAGTGGAGAAGAGAACAAGGTAAAGAATATCATCATGCTACTCTGTAAATTTACAGTTCGTTTGCATCCTCTTTGTGGGGCAAGGTTTCAGTGCCCTCGTCAAAGTGGGTAGGTTAGAACGGGGAATGTTGTTAGAGGCTCACAAGGTTGCACAGAGAAACTGTGGAAACTCCACTCCTGGAGGTACTCAAATGCCAGCTTGAGTCTAACACTGAAGGTGACCCTTTCTTGAGTAGGATTTTGGACACATCTAAAGGTAATCTGCAACTGTAATTGTTCTATGATGAATGATAAGGAATAGCATCTGCATGAGGATAAAAAAGGTAAATTTAGTCTCTTCAACTTAGAGACACATCTGGGAGATACTATAAGTCATGAATAGCTTATGGAGGGTGGATGGAGGGTCAACTGTTTCACTGTTTTTTTCACTCTGAAAGGGGGGGATCTGATACTAAATACATGCTGCCATCTTTAAAGTGAATAGGAGGAGACAGGTCTTCAGGGATAAGACAACAGACCTGCAGAACTATGATAATAATGTAGTAAATGTGAAAAACTTAGCTTATGGAGACACAGAATACATATTTAAAAGATACATCTGCTCACAGTAACTAAGAATTCGTAATTATATTTGGTTAAAAAAGCGATGATCTGACCCTCACTGGAGGCCTGGAAAGTATTAGAAGGAACTGGCATATATGCTTGGCTTTCTCTTACTGTTGCTTACTTGCAAGATGGCCTCTATTGGAGATAGGGTTGTGGGCTGAAGTACCCTTGGTTTAAAGCAAAACTGTCATTCTTGCATTGGTTTAGACCAACAGGAAGAAATCCTTGATTTTTAGTCCTTCCTGGCAAAATTATCTTTTTTTTATAATGACTGGCACCAGCACTCAAATATATGTTAGTCTTTAGATTAACTACTGCTTGGCTAATTTGAAATGTGAATACATAGTAGACTTTTATATTTAGGAGAATATATACTCCAAATATTCTGTAGTATATAATACATGTTTAAGTCAAAAATTTATAATACATATAGAACTCAAAATAACTCTATCACTTATGTTTTTATCCTTAGCTTTAGAATCTGTCACTCAGTATTATTCTTAAAGAGCACAAAACCACATGAACTATTGCTAGATTCCTTCTAAAGTAATCACAGTGTCAGAATAGTTTGTTCACGTATAAATTTGCAATTCAGTAAAAGAAACAACTGTGGATTTAAGTTTTAAGTTATCCAGAGGCATTCCTCATACTTATCTACAGTTGCAGTTTGGCTGGACATAAAAGACACATGGCTGCCTTTGAATATTCAGTGCATGGACTAGAGGGTTTCCCTGAAGTGTAAGTTTTGTCTTTTTTTTTTTTTTTTTTTCTGTTTTTAGTGTGAGAAATGTGGCAGGTGGCATACAAAGCAGTGAGTCTGAGCATTGTACAGTATATTATGTTCATTGTCCTGGCATAAGTTTGGTTCAGGCTTAGGCTAATTCAGGATGTCAATATTTCCTCTTCATGGGCAAAATTTTGGGCTCGGATGAGGCTTCAAGACTGTAGCTATCTGGCACTCTAAAAGAGCTTCGGGGAAAATAATCCATTTTCATTTACAAATAAATCAGACTATCACACTGAATCTCCTATTGAAGAGATGCTACCAAAAAAGGAAAGAAAAATGTGAAATTTTTTGCTTGCACTGATTTAGAAAGTGAGGTGAAGTACTAGAATTAATCCCAAGAGACTTTGGGGGCGTTTGGGGATTCAGGTTTATAACTAGGCTTAACACATGCCCTGCAGCACAAGACGAAGTCTAGGGTTTAAATGTAGCATTACATATTTATGATCCAAACACTGGAAACAGGCTTACAAAGTTAAAAAACCTGAACAGGAAAGCAGGTGAGATCAGGCACAAAAACATTCTCGTGCAGGTCACATCTGGAGGAGGTGACTCTGTGAAACAAAATTATAAGAACACTGAAGAACAAATTACATTTGCTCTTGCGTTATGAAAACAACTTTTTTCTATTCTCCTGGACAAAATGTCCAGCACACAGCTGGATAAACACATCGTGTGGTGGGTGAGCAATTGGCTCATAGGTCGAGCACAGAGGGTAATAGTGAATGGGGTGACATCAGACTGGTGACCTGTCACTAGTGGGGTTCCACAGGGCTCCATCTTAGGCTCTATGCTCTTCAACATCTTCAGAAATGACTCGGATGCAGGACTGGAAGGAATACTAAGCAATTTTGCAGATGACACCAAATTTGGAGGAGCTGTTGACTCCGTCAAAATCAGGGAGGCCCTGCAGAGAGACCTTGACAAAGGAGAGGACCGGGCAATCACCAACCGTATGAAGCTCAACAAGAGAAAATGATGGATTCTACACCTGGCATGGGGCAACCCTGGATGTACAGACAGACTGGGGAATGAGATGCTGGAAAGCAGTGCCATGGAAAGGGACCTGGGGGTCCTGGTCGATGGCAAGTTGAATATGAGTCAGCAGTGCCCTGGCAGCCAGGAGGGCCAACCGTGTCCTGGGGGGCAACAGGCAAAGCATCACCAGCCAGTTGAAGGAGGGGATTGTCCCACCCTGCTCTGCACTGGGGCCGCCTCACCTTGGATATTGTGTGCAGTTTTGGGCACTGCATTGTAAGAAAGATATTAAGTTGTTAAAGAGTGTCCATAGGAGGGCAACAGAGATGATAAGGGGCCTTGAGGGGAAGCCGTATAGGGAGCAGCTGAGGTCACTTAATCTGTTCAGTCTGGAGAAGAGGAGACTGAAGGGAGACCTCCTTGCAGTTACAACTTCCTCGTGAGGCGAAGAGGGACTGACCTCTTCTCTGTGGTGACCAGTGACAGGACTCAAGTTTTAGGTTGGATATTAGAGAAAGGTTCTTCACCCAGGGTGTGGTTGGACACTTGAATAGGTTTCCTAGGGAAGCGGTCACAGCACCAAGCCTGACAGAGATCAAGAAGTGTTTGGATGATACTCTCAGGCACATGGTGTGACTCTTGGAGATGGTCCTGAGCAGGGCCAGGAGTTGGACTCCATGATTCCTGTGCGTCCCTTCCAACTCGGCATATTCTGTGATTCTGTGATTCTGGATGGGGTTAGTGACATCTATCAGAACATTTTGTTCAAATTACTTCTCTTGAGACAGTAATAGTATTTAACAGCAGAACAGGAGATTAATGGGATTGGAATGAACAGACTATAAAACCAAAATTATGTAACATTTTATTTTGATGAATATTGTCATAAAATATCTCCTTGCCATCTATTGTTTTATTGTAAAAAGATTTCCAGGACAATATCTTTTCCAACTTCCACTAAACATATACCTTTATGTTTTCAGAAAATTTAAAGAAAACCATTTACATGGAATGCTTCTTATAAAAGCTATACCTTTCTTGCTGTCTCCCAAACATCAGATTTTATTGTTATTCAGGCTGTTTCTTTGTTCCTTGTATTCAGATTGCATCTAAACCTTTCTGCCTATCTTTTCTAAGTTATGGGTCTTTTCTGAGCTTTCTTTTCCTCAAATTAAAAATTGATTTCCCATCTAAATTAATAAATATATTTTTTTTCCTCCTAGACAAATTGAATTTTTTCCTATTAATGCTGCTCCAGGATAACTATTGCAAATTCCTATTTTCTTACACCACTCTAAGTTATCTCTCTTTTTGAATCTCTTTACTGCCTTCTGTTTCCGTATTCTAGCAGATGTAGCTTACGCATCTTACTCTTTCAGGCCCTTCATGGCCAATCTTCATTCCTCTTGTCATTTTTGATTCATTGCTGGAAAGTTCTATTCCTGCTTCTAATGAGCCCTGGACTCATTACCTGTTAGGTTTATTTCAACAGTATGTTAATTCTTCCTGTATTTTCATGTTAGTGCTTTTCCTTGGAAGGACCTCCTTAAAAGTAAAATCACTGCTTTCCTTTAAGTTCCTCCCTGGAATTCTCCTTTGTGTTAATATCTGTAGAAAACTTGACACATCCTTAGCCAACAGGGTGATTAACATCATCTTGTTCTCTTAAGCTCTCCTATATCTAACTTACCTTTCATTACAATGTTAAATATTACATATCTTTCTTTAGGATGGGATTTTTCTAGTTCTGTTTCTGCCTAACTGGCTATAATTTCAAAAATAGTCAGAAATAAGCAAGAAAATTATAAAACAAAACTAATGAAATTCTGAAACACACACATTCTCTTTTTCATGTAGGAATTTATCAGCATTTCTACTAGTCTTGGAAGTTTAGTTTTGAATGGTCCCTGAGAAATTTCAACGCTGAGAAATATCAGCTTTGCAAACTTGAAAAAGAAGGTTTGTGAGACTGTGATTTAAACGATTTGCATTCACAAGTTTAGACAGTGACAGATCTTATAGGAGGGAAGCAGAAGAAATGCAAAGAACTAATAATCAAAACAGAAGAATAGGTCTATACAGGTATGAGTAAACCCTCATTTTAATCATATGGCTTTCTTTTTTAATTTTCCTTATCACTAAAGTAGCCAGATAAATCACCATTATTTTTATTTACTACTGGCACTTCAGTCATGCCTCATAACTGTTCTCCAAAGAGCAGTTATACGTGTGGGCAGGTCAAATACTAAGCCAATGAACCTGAGTGCCCTAACGTTCAACTTCATAAGCATAATATAGTACAAGTTCCACCATGATGTAGTTGACAGCATCATGAGAGAACCAAAGAAAACAAATGATATATCAGCTGATACTCTTAGGCCAAAATATATTCAGGAAAAATTCTTCAAAGCCAGATCAGTACTGCAAAATGCATTAGTTACCTGTAACATGTCAACTAAGTATTTGCTCTGCGTCACTGCACACATCAAATATAGATCCACGCGCTGTCATCTTCCTCCCATTTTTCACTGGCAGCCATGAGATATTACTTCATGATTACGTTAATTTTACTTATTATTTGTGCTCTTCCTCTTTGGAAATGATTGCCTGGACTAAGGGCACGGAAAAAAAAAATCTCAGACGTGCCAGTAACAATCCGTCTTTACAACAATCAAGCTAAAGGTTGACTTTTGTCAGTCCTCCCTGCTCTCTCTTTCAAAATGCATGCTTCCACCCCAGTCTCTTGATGCCAGCTGGGTACTCTGGCCATGCCAGGCTCTAGGGTAGGGTTCTTTTCTGATTGCTCTCCTTGTCACGTAACTCTTGTGGTCACAGGTTTTGACAGAAGCTCTAAGAACAGTATAATCTCAAACATCAAAAGGACTGTGCCCAGCTAGTCAGAGCACTTCCCTTAGCAAAATGAGATTTTAATCTGTTTCACTCAGGACAAAACATAGGCCTCCCTGTACCCTGGGAAGTATCCTAACCATATTCATCCTCTCACCTTCCAGACATGTATTACAGTCAAAATGTCCATGGTTACACCCCTTCCCTCCCAATCTCCTCTATGTGTCTCTAGAATTCTTTCGGTCATTGTGTATTGGATGAGGCAGGACAATTTGCCAGTGTGCCTTAGTCCCTACAGAGGGAGAGCTGCCTTTGTGCTCAGCCCAGGCAAAGAGGGCATCCTTCTGCACAGGGAAAGCAGCACCAACTAAGGTGCTTAAGGAAGATCTGTGAAAAAAAATGTAGGCATCTGTGGCCTCTAGGCACCTCAGAAAGCTAAAAAGGGTATTTGTTTCTTTATCTTGGAGTTAAGGACATCAGTGATAATTTGTATGCTTACATACTTATTTTGGGATCTTATCCTTGAACACATTACAAAGGCCCGAGATTTGTTTAATTATCTTTTATGTTCTAGTTTCATAATATTTCCAAACAATTTTCTGTTACTCTTTTCTGCAAAGCTCATCCCAAAAATATTTATCTTGGCTGACAGCAAAACTGAGTAGTGTAGCTGACATCTGTCACACATTACTGGATTGAAAAATTACAAGAAACAAATTTGGTTATCTGTGACTAGTACCATTTAAAATGCCTTTTCACTTCTTTGTGTCACTACCTCACTTGTGCCTCTGGCTTTCCAGCTATGTAGCTACTATCAAGAACCTTCATATGTCTGTAATGTTTTCCAAAATGACTACAAGGCAAATATGCCAATCAAATCTATCAACAAGTTATTGTGGAACAAAATTTTTTTCTCTTTTAAACAAAACATGTTTGTGAACGATACCTTCATTATCTCATCATGTGGCGATTCCTGAATAGGTCAGAGCAACTTTTGCTAAGCATTAATAAACACAAAACAAAAGCATCCACTCCATAGTATGTGTTTAATTGCCAGAACATGAGTAGTTTTACTGATCTCAGAGAGGGTTTGTATGTTCTTAAAGACATGTAAACTTGCACTGAGTTCTGAATAATGTATGTACATACAATGTATGCACAACATTGAAGAACCCTGGTTTCCTCCTTGTCCTGCGCTATTCCTAAGAGAAAATACACATTTCAAATTGCTACTTTACAGTTTTTTATTCCTGTTTGGCTTCTGTTAATTTCTATTTCATAGTTTCTAGGGAAAGAAAATCTTAAAAGAGCTCCTTTCATATTACCTTTTATAGAAGCTCCATGGATTGCTGCTGGAAAATTGGTTCACTACTCTTATAGACCTATAAAATCTTTCAGTAATCTTTCCCAGAGTGGTAAAACATGTATTTTTCCAGTAAAGTAAGCAAATATAATATAGGACACACATAGGGATCAGAGCTGTTGAGTAAGAACCTACTGAACTGACTTCAATTATGATTTAAGATCCTTGAAGAAAGGAAAAGCTGGGGGGGAGGTGCAAACATTCAGCTATTATTTGGGAAAGGACAACACAGAACAGAACATATAAAAGGAGTGTACTCAGGGTAGAAGAAGTTAATACAAAAAATTTCCAAGGGGAAAAAACCTCCAAACATTATTAAAACCTTTAGGGGACATTTGACTGAAATTGTTTTCAAATCAGCAAAGACCTCTCCTGACTTGAGCTCTTTGACTTTGTCACGGTAGCAACTGCAAGAAAAGACGTATTATTGGAAATGCTTAAATCACTTTGAGAAGTATTCCACTTTAGTTTTCATAAAGAATAAAAATGTGTGTGCTAGATATGTTGAAATATTATATAAATCCTGATTTTACAGATACACAAGCGTGACCCTGATGTGATGCCAAATATGATTGATAGACATTTTGGATGGGATTAGTTGAATATAACTTTACCCATTTAAAAATAAATGTCTGGGCCAAACTACTTGTATAGGATCTCCATACTGCCAGTGCAACAGACAAATACCTCCAGAATATGATTCTGGAACCTGTCCTGTGTTTGATGTCTAAAATAACTGAGATCAGTTATCCTTTGGAGGTGTCACTCTTTATCTTCTGCATATAGGTAGTGTAAACATTCACCTTTAGACCGTTAAGTCAGTCAGATAACTTTCACTCTCTTAGTCTACGTTCACAGACCTTATAACACTCATCTTTCCCTAAGGATTTGTTACAATCACAGAGAAAATACAACGTATTTTAACTTTTATTTTATGGATAGTTCAGTAACAGCAATAAAATCTATGCAAGAATCTTCTTCTGAGGAAACAATTACCCTTTCTTTCTTGAAATACAATTCTGTTAGGTAATGCATGGCACATTACACCTGTCATGTTGGCATGCTCTGTGAGAAAGGATGCAAGGTTCTCTTGTTTATTTCTCTCTGTTTTCTGCTATTTCATTTTATTTTCAAACATTTATTATTTAATTTTCACACTAGAAAATAACAGTACCAAACATTGCATATGAAGTTGATATGTAAACTCTGGTAAGAGCGTGGATGTCAGCCTTATTGTTCCATTTATCATTTATAATTGCTCCAAGAATGCCAGTTGTTCACTCTCTGAAATTTTAATAGTTTGAGCAACAAAAATAGATGAAACAGTGACTTTTATCCCAGCATTTCATTAGTAAGTATCATCCCAAGAACAAGTCAGTGTGGAATCCTTTCAACTCTTACTGTGCCAATTCTACTGCACTGGAAGAATTCTACTGCACTTAAAGTCAAGTGACAAAACAACACACCTGTATGACAGGTCCACAACCTCCTTTTATACCCTTGTCCCCTGGTGCTGAGAGACATTTATTTGTTCATGACATCCGAAAATTGTCTTCTCAAATGACTAATAAACAGTTTCTGCAATAAGATCTGGACTACAAGTCCTATTTCACTGATGAGTTCCTCATTTTCTGGGATGCAGAACTATGTCCCTTTTGTATGCTTTGCTTTTGGCATGAAGATGCACATTGTTGAGAAAATAGGTTCTGAAGGAAAGAGGGGGAAGTGATAGGTAGTAGAGGATTCTTCTCCCCTCCACAGCTGCCACATTCCACCTCTTGCACACCTACTGTTCTATGTCCTACACAGTTAGGATCCTTGCTACATGCTGCTACATACACACCTTCTACATACTGTGCTTTGGCTTTCTGCATTTTGTTTGTTTGTTTGTTTGTGGCTTATTTGCCTTTTTTTTAATTATCCATTGCATTATATAAAAGAGACTGTTTTTTAAAAAATGTAGCAGCCACTGTATTTTAAAGGAACATCTAGGTACTTGTGATGTGTGCACTAGAAAACTAACAGAGTTGAGTCTTAAGGTTCTTAAGCTTTTTAGACAAAGAAACATCTATTACTTTAATTCTGATCACCGTGAGCTAGGCACTGAGGTACCTTGACAACTTTCAACACTTTCTCAAGAAAATGTGAGATACCTAGGGAGTTTTAGAGTTGACTTCTGTAGTCTGACTGCCCATAAGTTTGCGTAACAGCTGGAGCAAAAATTTTCAGGATTACAGTTTTGGATTTATATCCCATATTAGGCCTGCAAAGTCCTTGAACGCCAGTGGAACTCAGCCTACTGATGGTGTTTAATGAGACCTGGGATATCAGTGCTGCTTTCGTAAGTCCTTCTTCCCAACTGCTACAGGATTTCAAGATAGTTGACCTGAATCTGTAGCTGCCTTTTTATCTACCAATAAATTATAAACACAAGCCTTGCCTGGAATGTTTCGGAAGAATCATGAGAGGACCACAAGTTGCTCAAAAACCTGCAATTCAAGTAACTTGAGGACACTGAAAAAAGTTTCCAGATATGTGTGGTTAATACTCATAGTTATGCACATTTTTTCCAACATGACTAAAAAGTTTTAGGCCAGTCTTGCCTTCCTGCTTACCTAATTCCAGTGATGACACAGTGCAATTGGTCACAGTGAACGAAGTATGCTTTGTAAGCAGTAAACACTTTTCATTTTCTGAGACCAGTAGAGATCTACTTGTCATTTATCTCTTGAGAAATATGGTACTCCCCTTCCTGACTCCTCCTGGCTGTCTCTGCTTTGCAAATCACATCTTGAAAGAATTCTCTGATTATACGTATTATATGTGGCACTGTCAATGTGATCTGTGATTGTTTTTGGTTTTGTGTTTCTTTCCTGAAAGATATCTCTATACAAAGATGAATACATAATGCTGTTCTTTTATTAGGACAATAGGGTAAATATGTGCTATTTGATACTGCATGGCAGAATGATAATGGGTGCCAGTGAAAAATGGTCTGAAATTGCCAGTAAGGTACTAGGCAACAGCTGGAGCCAAAGCAGAAGCGTAGCTGAGTGACAGAGGATAGTCAGGGCCAGGGACTTTCTGGGGGCAGTAGGGGCTCCCCATGGGGGCCCACTGCAGCAGGGCTCAGCATCCAAAACCCATCCTACCCCCCAGACAGGAGCAGGGCAGCCAGGGGCACTGGAGCTGCCCCACCCCTGAGGAACTGGCGCTTCTCTGGGGATGGTGATGGGCTGAGGACCAGCCTGGACACGGGCCTGAGGTGGGGATTGAGATTTGGGTTCAGTGAAGGGAAGCAGGGTCAGACATAGCTGCAGAAAGACCCAGCAAGGCTGAGGATGGGACCTCATCTGAGGCAGTCCCAAGGAAAGGGGGTTGAGCCCTAGCTGGGGTGTTTTCCAGCTCTTCCTTTGCAAGAGAACAACTCCTGCCGTGGGCAAGCCAGCCCTGTCTGCTGCCAGCTGAACTACTGGTAGGGGTGTACTCAGGACAAGTCCCAAGAAGGTCTCCTTGAACAGCTAATAGAAGTGTCTCTAGCAACAGGAACTTGTATAGTATTACTGCTTCTACAATGGCTTAAGTATGCAAGGCATTTTATTGGCAAAGAACAAGATAAATTTAGGTGCAATGTGCAAGGCAGGCAGTTTCCTGTAACTGATTGCTGTGGGCAGGGCTTGGCTCCTCAAAACAGTGGCTTGTGGCTAGCTCCATCTGCAAGGCCAAGCCAAGTAGCATCATGCCACAGTAGCCACTAAATGGGCATGGAGAGGAAAAGGTCACTGACCACTTAAGGTCAACTCTCCTGAAGTTCCTGTGCTATTGTCTCTCTGATATTGATTTGCTGACTTACTCTGTCTTCCTACTCTTAAAATGTCATCTGGAGCCAGACTTTGTGGGCATTCAGATGGACAGAGGAGGCTGGAGGTAACATACCTCACGTGTCTTTCAATTTTCTTCCTAAGCGCTGCCTAAAGCGTCAGACCCCTGTGTAGTGCAGGACCTGCTTGGTCCTCAGCTCCCTGCTCCAGCCATTGCTAACTGCCTTGAAGCATCAGCGACCCATCTGGACAGTGTTTTGGGTGTTAAGGGGAAGACGACAACATAGATGCAGTAGAAACAAGAGGTACATCTCACTAATGAAATCATCTGTTTAGAAAGCAAAACCCACTGCCTTGCTTGAACATATTATGGTTCCACTAGTGGTACTCTTGTGTCCAGTGTATAATATGTAAAGGAAAAAAAGTGAAGGTGTGCTTCTGAGCTCCCTAGGAACCGCACTCAGAATTCACAGCTCCTGCTCCTATATAGTATCTGTAAAAGTGGAACGTCCTACCATATGAAGATAAAATCTGAGCTCTTCCAACGGCATCTACTACTAGATTACAGGAGTCTTTGATTTGGTCAGAAATCAGAAACACCAATCCAGCTGATAGGGAAAAGACATTTTCCCTATGGGTAGCAGTGACTACTAGTTTCCATTACATTCATACCCAAAGGCAGCTCTTCTTCAAGAGGTCTTGCCTACCATCAAAGCCTACTTTGCAACTGAAAAGAGCAGCAATTGACAGATTGAAAAACACTGTTTCACCTGAAATCAGAGAAGCTACTGCAATCCAGGTGTACCTGTAATTTTCAGATTTATCCAAATGAAAGCAAAATATCTTTTCCTTCTGCTAATCAACAAAAAACACAATCGGGAAAAATGAGAATGTTCATAACTTTAGCATCCTGTATTCTTGAATTAATTACAGTAGATTGACTCAACTGAATGGTTGGAAATTTAATTTTTGATCCACATGGAAATATTTACTGCATAAAACAAAATAAGAAATATTTTTAGTCATATGGAAATACTGTGCATTAGGACCAGATAAACATCTATGAAGAGAAATGGCTTCCAAGCAACTATTTTGAGCTCTGGCTTGGGAACTTGCACCTCTTTGAGAAGCAGATGATTTCAGAACATCCCTTCCCTTTCCTTCTCTTCTCCTGATAAATATGTATATTTAAGAGATTTAAGTAACAACATGTAGCCTGTTAGTTTGTTTTATAAGTTCTGCACAACTTAAAACAAAGTACTTGAGGATCTGGAGTAAACTGCTTCCCTAGTGTAAACACATACCTGCTAAACAACAATGTAGAAACCAATTCTTTTTGTGATATTTCATTATGATACTTAAAATTCATGCTACTATATCCTTGATGCTCTTTGTCCAATATTATAATGTACAATCTAAAAGAGAAATTACTTAAATGGGAACACAAATGGTAGATCAGTGTTGGAATTGGTGTTGTAATATTTGTCCTAAACTACAGTGGAAATGAATGAGAACCTCATTTCTTATGAGTTTCCAAAAAAACTTTCCAAGTTCTACCTCCGAAGTAGTAAGCAACCACTGCTCCAAAGCTCAGATGTTCCACTCCTTGTTCCCTTTAGAATTCACAAGCTTTCTGGCCAGCGATAAGCTGCCTCTAGGGTTTCTAATTAATAAGTGCTGAGACCACAGGATGCAAAGTAATAGCCTGGTATGTGTTCATTTTTCTAATTCAAATGAATCAAAAAACTTTCAGACTGTTAACTTTGTCCTTCCAAGTTTAACATTGAATCAACTGTTGCCTGTCTAAATCATTCATGTTTTATGCCAAAACAAGTATCATCTGTCTTCCAAAACTGGCATACTGCTGGCTTAAAATCATAAAGCTGGCATGCAATCTACAGCCCTGAATACTTGGGCTGAAATTGTGTACCCAGGATTGATTTTTCATTGACTATATACGTCTCAGTGATCTGGCGGTACACAGATCTGACGTGAGTGACTTGAAAGGCAGATACCTCGGATCTCTGCCTAGCTTTAGGTTCTGTCACTTTACATTCAAAAGATAAGCTGTAGTTTTATTTATGGAGTTGGATTAACTATATAGGAAGTTTCACATTGACTTCATGGGTTCAGTTTCTCCTACACAAACAAGCCCAGTGATTAGTGATTAGTGATAGCTCTCTGATTCTGCTTGAACTCTTAGAAACATCTGGCCTTTTACAGTTTCCTGACAGAAGGCAGGCATTTTTGCCTTGGTGTACAGTAATATAAGGTGTTATTGTAATGACTTAATTACCCACAGAGCAAAGTGATGGGCTGAAGCAATAGCCATAAAACATTTGGAGTCCATTTGGGAAAAAAAAAAACAAAACATCTGGGAAACAGATCAAACAGCAGCTTGGTTTTTCTTTCTTTCTTTTCTTGAAAATGCTCATGGTAAATAAGAGTATGAGAAATCTTAATCTGCTGTTTCAATTACTAGGTATATAAAGAGACTATGGGAGGAGGTTACTGTGTCAGCGACTGAAACAGAAGAATATAGTGGAACATTTTTGCAATCTGTACGTAAAAGCACAAGGAAATGTGTAATGACATCATTGCTATTAGCTTGCAGAATATGAGAACTAAAGTTCAGGCAGTATAAAATATAATACACACTTGACCTGGGGGCTTGATAGAGTATACATATTAATGAAAGCAAATGACAAAAGAGTTCAGTCAGATGCCTTTAATCTTCTTTTTTTTTAAGCAATTGCCTTTTTTAACAGGACCGACTAAAAGCAGCAAAGAATGCATCATGTGGCTTATGCCTTTTAACTTGAAACATTAGAATAGCACTATCAACTTTGGAAGTTATTTTGCATTCACATTATAAAAGCTGCTGGCATTCCTAGCTGTACTAAATGCATGACAGTTTTGCAATTCTCTTATTCATTTTAGCTGGGCCAATTTCTCCTCTCTTTATACACATAAGGAAACACCAACACACTGAACAGTGTCACAAAGAAAAAGACACATAGGACAAGGGATTTACTTGGTAATTTAACATTTCTTTTAAGTAAACAGTAATGACCTACAGGAGTATGTACGCCTGTACCTGCTCAGAGGTATCAGTCACTATACATTATTGTTGCTTATACAGCAGCAATTTGCAAGGTTGGAGGTGAGGAAACACCCACTTAGAAGAATTTTCTCTAAGCAAAATCTGTTTTTTGTTGGTGGGCAGACATGAAGTGTGTTTAGAAATTACACAGATATTTGTCCTTTCCCCTAGGAAATGCTAACTGTCAAGTAAAAGAATCACAGTTGAAACTATACACTTCTAAGTGAAACACAAGGTTTTGACAGTAATTACGATTTTGCTGTTAAAGCTGCTTAACTAAGTGCTTGGACATATGTTAAATTTCATGTACATGTGTAGCTCTGTTGAAAAGAATAAATCTAGTCAGTTTGCTATTAATTGGCTTATGTGCTTTCCTGAAATAGAATAGAAGGTGGGAGAAAAAAAGAGGTAAAAATGGAGATGTAGTATAATTAAACTAACAGAAACTCACCACTCAAAGTTACCCTAGTCTATCATATCCACTTAAATACTAATTTCATAGCTAAGAGCATAAAATACTGTTCATATTGGGGCATCTGCACTCCATGTATTGCTAGCATGCAACTCTAGGGTGGAGCATTGCAGTCATATGAAGAGTGGCTTAGGAAGTGAACAAAAAAAAGGTCCATTACAAAGCTAAGGGAGGGAGGATGGAGACAACTGTGCTGCTCCAGAGCTCCACTCTTGCTTTGAATAATGAAACTGTGTGTACACAAGGGCACACAGGACAGCTGGTGTTTCTCCTTTCTGTAGTTAAATACTAAAAAAATAAAAAGTACCGGAGAACTTTATGAGCATATCTTCATGAACAGCAAGAAAGAAAAGAGCAAACTCTACTTCCTGGGCTCTGTGTTTGTTGCCATATCTTCCTCTCTAGAAGACAGGTGGAGTGGAAATGTGTGAGGCTTGTCTGTAGGGTATTGAGGATGAGAAAATTTGTGATATTCAAGCACAACAGCTATTCTGGAAGAGTTACATCAGAAAAAGCACCTTTAACCTGTATGCAGATAGATTTTATAGACAGCGTAGAGCTATAGGAATAACAAGATTCGTCAAACTCCCATCTGGTCTTACAGGCAGCACAAATGTGTTATTGAGGATGACAGCATGCTCCCACTTTGCACTTTGTTTAAAAGCAAACTCACAGTGAGGGGGTGAGGAATTGCCTCAGTGCAATGTAGAGTAAAAAAACCCAAACAAACCAAACACAAAACCAACTTGGATTTTAAAGCAATTCCACTACTTAGACCTATGCGATTTAGGAAATTGGTTTGCCCTCTGCAGATTCTCAGAGATTAGGTTTCTCTTCCAAACCAAGTACTGACTGCAGGGCAATTTGCACAGAAGACACATTCCTTCTCTAGGAAAATTCAGGAGATTTAATATGCAGCCAGAGCTGGATAAAGCAAAAGCAGGTGCTCTGTGCTAGAGGGACAAAGTGGGGGGACATGATGATTTATGTTTAGAAAGGCTAATTTTTTTTTTCAGACTGAAGAATGCCCTTTTTTATTACTATTATTACTTTTAGTAAAAGGTTTCTGGGAGGAAAAAAACTATGGTTTCAAGAGAATTTTTCCCCAAGACATATTACAGTTGTGCAAGAAATTTTTTTTTTTAATTTTTTTTTTTTTTAATTTTTTTTTTGGTCTCCAAAATTTAGTTCTCAGAACTGGAAATTCTTGATTTTTATTTCTTCACTTTACACACTTTATGACACCATTTGTGTACCTGTATTTCTTGTTTGACACAGGAGGGAAGCCACAGGCACTGTACTTGACCATTTTAACAATGTGTAGTGGCCCTGACCTATATGCGTATTTGATCTGTATGGCTATTGCTGTGAAAAGCTGCATTTAATTAATTTTCCCTCAAGCATAAGGACTTCCTTTTTTTTTTTTTTTTTTTTTTTTTCCCAAACAATAAGAAATTTTAAAAGTAGGCCTCAATTAGTTTGTGTTCATTTTATCTGTTATTCTATATTCTATATGTGTGCATATAGAATATTCTATATTCTATATGCACACATACACAAAAACTCCCTCCCTCCCACTCTGCCTCACTTTCAGGCTAGGCTAACATTTTTAAGAAAAATATGTTATGAAAGACTAAGCCCTTTATAAAGACATGCACTTACCCCCTGCATAACTGTCACTCAGTTGTTTCATTTACTGATCCATGCAAAACACAGAAATGTTCTCAGGAAGAGCTACTACCCCCTTCTTCCCACTGAAGTTTCTATTTTCTATCCCCTCACAAGCCACTGAAGAACAGCAGGAAGAGAAGAAATAAGAATCTAGCTCCCCTCTTCTCCAAAGCATCAGAAACTGAATCTCTTAATATAGCAGAATAAAAAAAAACAAATTAGTAAGTTACTCTGATCTCTGGGGAAATTTAAGTTGGCATAAAATGACCATTTCATTTGCTTGAATTTTTTTTTTTTTGTTCTAGAGGCATTTCCTATTATGGCAGTAAAGATTGTGTCTGTCTGTCATATCTAGAACTGGAAGACTTCTGTAAGCCCACCTTTCTAAATCCAAGTGGAAAGGTTGATCTATGTTTTTCATCTGTCTTTTCCAATGAAATTTATAGAAAGTGCTGCTGCTACCATGTAATTACTAAAATACCAGGCTACATTCTTCAACTGGTAGAATGTATCTTTGGTAGCATAGTAATGTCACTAGCATTGTGCTGAGAAACTATGCTGATAATTCCTCAAAATAGGATACAGTTACTTATTTCACTTTCTTCCACTGAATCCTTTTCTTTATTTTATCACTATTTAGTATTTGTGGCTTATTTGGATTTATAAGGTCAGACGGTATGGCAAATGGGCCTTGAGGAGATTGGCTTCTTTTGAGAGTCAGGTCTGTGAAATAACATGATTTCAGCTGAATGTTTATCTGGCTGAGATGGTAAGATACAGGGAGCCTTATTCCACTCAGCAAAAATATGAGTGGAAAGAATGTTTTTTATTATTTCCTTTCCATGTCTACATAAATGAAGTCTTCACTTTCTCACATGGCATTTCTCAAAATAAGGGGATATAGTACATACCAGGTTGACTCAGGTAGAACATCACCACCATCCAAAAATGACATTGCTTGTCTAGTAGGCCAGATAAATATTTCTTCAGTAAAGGACAGCAAAAGAAATCTCTGTGAAGCACTTACTTTATTAATGTTTGGATTTTTTCCACTTCTAGTGGCTTACTTTTTCTCTCCTCTCTGCATTTTTCTCTCTCCATCTCCTCAATCTTTTTTTTTTTTGTTGTTGTTGTTGTTGTTGTTTCTACTGTAGATCATCACTTCAAGGAAACATTACATGCTCTTTGTGTTGAATTCAATCTGAACAGATAACCTCATGGCTTTTGTGCTGCAAATATTACAGTTATATAAAGAGAGAAGTTTCTGTAACTCACCTTCCCTTTTGGTCACCATCATCACTACTGAGGAATGCCAGTCCTAGCCTTTCTGTCTGGCTGGGAAGGAAACTACTAGGTCACAACCAATTGCATCCCAGGACTGCAGCAACCAGAACAGCTTCTTCAGGAAATCAGCAGGGAAATTTCTGTTCCTGGTGAAGAATGACCTAGACCCTGTACCTTTCTCACATTTACAGTCTTCTCATAACCTGTATCCTTCCTTCTCTCCTGCATATTCCTCTCTCTTTGCAAGCTTCTGAAAAGTGATACAATTCTCAGCATGTTTCTTTAACTACTCCTGAAATAACAGCCCCAGCCCACAATGTTTTCCTTTGTTATGTTTGGAGAAGACAGGATTTAAGTGTAAATGTGAAGGGCAATGTGGTAACTACAGATAGAAGAACTAAGAGCAAATGAAGGAAGGAAAATGGAGAAAAGTATTGCAATGGTCTTTTCAGTACTGCATAGTCAGGGAAGGTACTTAAGGAGATGCTGCTTTCTTAATGTACTTCCCACAGCTCTGTAAAACCTTTAAAAATATTCTAAGCACAAAACTTGGATAAACAGCTGGAAATACAGAGGTAACTGTATCCAGTATCACAGAAAGCACTACAGTTATCCTAGGTCCTTCACCTACAAGCATGCTGGTTCCTGTTCATGTCCCAGAGGGGTCTCAATATTCACTACGAAGTGCATGCCAGCATCATGGATTCGATCTCATTTCAGTGTCTGACCCAAAAAGGAGGCAAAATGAGTTTTGTACATATCTAAACCCTCAGTCCTTCAAAAGCCAGGAAACCTTTTGTTAAGTGACCAATGAATCTGGGCAAGGAATGGAGAAAATCTGCCCTCTAAAGACCATGTTTGGGGGCTAGCTCTTGAAATGCACTCAGACGGATGTGTTGAATAAGTATTTAGATCATCCCAAATGGAATATGGAGATACAATGGTGTTTTCATTGAAATGGTGTAGTGCTCTGTAAGAAAGAAATCTGTACTTCTTCTGTAATGCACATCAGGTTCATTCCTCAGCTGCAGTAAACCAACACAGCCCTGACACAGTCACCAGAGAAAAGCCAAATAAAGTTGTGCTGAATGTTTTAAATGGGAAGATTCACCTTCTCCTGTCTGTTTGCATATTCAGTAACTAGAACAAAAAAATGCCTGCATGCATTCAGCAAAATATAGCACTTGAATCTACATATGTCCCATTTGACATGTAAGATAGTGTAGAGAGTCTTAGCTGAGCTCATCCACAGAACTAATTGTGCTTTTTTGCTACAGTCTTCAGGTCATCTAATAGAAAGCAGTCACATATCTTGCATTGGCTGTATCAAGGAGCGCTTTTTCATTTGCTAGATTCAGAGAGTACAGGTGTGTATTTTTTTTTTTCCTAATGAACTATTTTGTTTTGTTCTTGGAAAGGGTATCCAGGGTTTAAAAATAATCAGCCCTCCTCAACTGATTTCAAATGTTGAGATTCAACATAACATGAATTGAATCACTGAACTGTACTTCATCCACTACAGATTTTCTTTGTAGTCCTATATTTTGTCATTCCCTAAGGCTATGGGATACGGAACTGATGCGATCCTGCACTTCTGGCATAGTAGTGTGCACTGAAGTGAAACATGTTTTACGGGTCATGTAAAGCGGAAGTTCTTATTTCCTTTGGAGACAGTGACATCTGGAAACTCTGCCCCTTATGTTACTGTGAGAAGGATCTCATCTGGGAAGAGCAAAAACACTGCAAGTGTCATTTCTGCATATTGTCATTCTCCCAGCAGGGAATTAATTCCTCTCAACATCAAACAATTCACTTTTCAGACTCTGACGTGTTTAACGGGAAGTAAAATAAATGCTGCGTTCCAGCTATGCAGGTCCAAAAGAATTATTTTACTTCATGGCAGGCACACCCCTCTCATTTCAAAAATTTAATTACATCTACCAGCATGACAGAGAAGAAAAGAGAATTAGGAAGAGAGAAGAAAAGGAATTGGAAGCAATCAAAAAAATAGAAATAAGAGAAGAAGGCAAGGAAATAACACACAGCCTATGCGGACTCTGTGTTGTTCTGGAAACCACTGAACCAACCTCAGATGATTTCTTTTGCTAGGTTTGAGTGCTAGAGAGAAGATTTTCTTCTGACAAATCAGGTGCAAGGCAACTTGGCAACTGCAAGGAGCAATTCAAGGAGGGAACAAAAGAACAGAGAGAGTCATTACAGTCATCACTCATGCAGAGAGAGAAGAGAAAGTGAAGGGAGTTTTATTGTTGTCATGTACAGCATCAATCACTGCATGTCAGTAAAGACTTCTTTTTGCCAAATCCAAAAAGCTAGTCAATGAAAAAAATCTGCTTGTACTATGCACTTTCTGCTTTGTTGGCCAAAGAACTCCTTATACATTGTTATATACTATGGAGAATGCTTCACATCTTTAATTCTTTCCCCAGTCAATTTTTTTCAGTTATGCTTTCTTTTCTGTCTGTAAAGTTGTCAAGATTTTGTCCAAGATACCTGACACAAGCCAGCGAACATTTGACTAGATGAATCTACTCCCTGCTCAACTTTTTCTCCACCACTTTCTTGGACTGGGAAAATAGTCCTAATGGAATATGTAAAAAAGTAGTTTCATATTTCTTGTCTAAAATATTCCAGAAGGCTTTTTGCAAACCATGACAGAGAAGGGAAATAGCTGATGGAGATATTTTTCAGAGTTGGCTAACCACAATATATAAACATACAGTTATGATAAATATAAATATAATTTTTTCTCAATTAAAATATGCATTGCATAACCAGGGGAATGATGTATTCACACTATTTGCAGACTTTTAACTTTTCATGGTTCGCAATTTTTAAATTACATGGACTTGAAAGAGCTATGGGAGTTCTTCAGTGACTGTTTGGATGGTTAGAACTCAGAAACAAATTATACATTTTCTTGAAATGTCTTAGAATATCAAATTTCCTTCAAAACACTTCTAAAAAAGCTTGGAGCAGGTACAGTGTTAAAATCTTATGGCCTTAACCGTATTTTAATGAAAATTCTCTTAACTTTGCTATTACAGAGCTTAGGACACAAAAGCTACTACTCAGTGTAATACAAATTTCACGCTCTGAAAACAAGGAAATGTAATTAATGTACCTACTCCCTTTCTTTTCTTCTCTTGCACCATACATCTAAAAAAACATCTAAGAAGAAAATATCTAAGAAGCATCTGGAAGAGTTATGAAGAGCTTATTCTACCGGATTTGTATGATGGATCCCTTGCCCACACTACCTAGTGACTTGTTGTGCCTTGTTTGTCAGGAAGCATGCCAGTATAATCCTAGCTAGGACATCAGCATTAATTTTCTTGGAAAGCATTCCTAAAATAAATCTGGAATTTGTATATAGAACTTTAAACACTTTCAAAAAGTCTTTTGCGTCCAAAACTATTGGTTTTACATGTATTGGGTTATGGCTACACTATGACATCTTTGTATGCTCCAAGCTTTTAGCTCTGCATGCACATACCAACTGTATGAATTTTAACAAGGAAAAATGACGGATTCTGCACCTGGGATGGGGCAACTCTGGAAATACTTACAGACTGGGGAATGAGATGCTGGAAAACAGTGCCATAGAAAAGGACCTGGGGGTCCTGGTCGATAGCAAGCTGAGTCAGCAGTGCCCTGGCAGCCAGGAGGGCCAACCATGTCCTGGGAGGCATCAGGGAAAGCATCGCCAGCCGGTCGAGGGAGGGGATTGTCCTGCTCTGCTCTGCGCTGGGGTGGCCTCACCTGTAATATTGCATGCAGTTTTGGGTGCCACAATGTAAGAAGCTTTTTAGCTCTTAGAGACTGTCCAAAGAAGGACAACAGAGATGGTGAAGAGCCTGGAGGGGAAGCAGTATGGGGAGTAGCTGAGGTCACATGTTCTGTTCAGCCTGGAGAAGAGGAGACCGAGGAGAGACTTCATTGGAGTTACAACTTCCTCATGACGGAAAGAGGAAGGGCAGGGACTGATCTCTTCTCTGCGGTGACCAGTGACAGAACACAAGGGAATGACTTGAAGTTTGTCAGGGGATATTAAGTTAAGATATTAGAGAAAGGTTCTTCACCCAGAGGGAGGTTGGGCACTGGAACAGGTTCCCTAGGGAAGTGGTCACAGCACCAAGCCTGACAGAGTTCTAGAAGCTTTTGGGCAAGGTTCTCAGGCACATGGTATGACATGGTATGTCCTGTGCAGGGCCAGGAGATGAACTTCAGTGATCCTTGTGGGGCCCTTCCAACTCAAAATATTCTATGATTTCACATAATTCATGTCTCAACACAGCATCAGGATGAAATCCATGCAAATTGTAGGTCCTTCCTTATGACATCCTGTATTGTCTTTTTCTCATTTTCGTGGAAATAAAATCCAGCTTGCAGGCAGAATGTAAACATAACACATTTCTATCGTTGCCCACACTGTACAACCTGTGGCTCATGGCACAGAGGTATACACGTTCTGTACCATCATACGCACCCATGTGAAACTTCCCAGAAGAAGTTTCCCATTAGGCAGGTGTCAGGAAACCCGTAGGTTCTCCAGAGGTGCCAAATGTGAAGTTAGCTTCCCATCACTATGAGAAGCTCATGTCTTTGAGCCTCCCAGCCACTGAGGCAGTGCATGTGTGAAACTCCTTTGCTCCCCAATAGACACTAAGCCTCAATGCTCCTGTGTTGTTTCTTTCTGCTCATTTTCCTGGCTGGCTTTGAGTTTCTAACTTAAACCTTGAGAGAGTTTTTATACCCCTTCCCACTATCTGTTTGCCTAAAAGGCCATGGCTGTTAGGTACTTGAGACATACCCACAAGGTCTTGGTTCATTTTGAGAAAGGTCGAGTCAAGGTTTGAGACTTAGCTGTAAATGGAAAATGAAGGATTGAGTGGCTTTGTGTACTGCTCCACAGGTATGGAAGAGGAGCACTTTGGAATCAACTGCTTAAATAACCATGAACCTGGGACACTAAATCTACCTTGCAGTCTCAGGAGACCAATGATTTTCCAAAAAGCCAGGGTTATATGTGAATTGTGGAGTACTTGGAATAGTCATCTTTGAAACAGCAAACCATTGTCAAGCCCAACTATAACACAGTCTTTATTCTGGCACTGTTCCTGTTTCATTCTGTGACATTTTTTGAGTAAAGAATGATTAAAAACTGAGTAGGGACATCAGAATTTGTTCCATATACTACAATGCTGAGGCACTGCACACTGTTATGTCAACTCCAGAAATGCATGTTTTCCTGGCATGACTTCCCAGTTTGATGTATAGTTTAGTGACCTCTTCACACTCCCTGCCAAATGCAGCTGTAATGAGGAGTTACTTATGGCCATCCATCTAAGTTGAGAGGTTCTTTTCATGCCTGTCTCTAGTATGCAATTTAGTAGTTGCCATTTGAGATTTCCCAAGTCTCATGGGTGAAAAAAACAACAAAAAAAAATTTTATATGTTTGTGGTGCAAGAACAATCCGACCTTTCCCCTATACATTTTATGCGGAGCTGAACATTTTTATGAAAACTGAATACACAGAACTGACATGAAAATATGTCAGGCATGCAAAATTTTCATGAAAAATATAAAGGATCAACTACATTTTGTGAGCAGTTTTTTATGACTTTGTGAGAAGTATATGCCATTTTTCTGGGAGATCTAAGTTTTCTTGCAAGACTCCTGTGTACTTCCAGAGGTTAATACAATATGGATCACTTTTTATCTTCATGTTGCCTGCTTGAAACATGAACTGTGTATTTACTGAGGATTTTCTTTCATGCTTTAAGCTTTAGAAAACTGTATTGGTGCCAGTTCAGTTTGTGTGTGTCCATAAAGTAAGTTCAAACTAATTTTTAATCAGTACAGGATTCAAGGAATTTTATTTTTTTTTAAGCCATACTTAACTTCAACGTTTTGGACTAGGCAGAGATTTAGAGTTAAATTTCTTATTAGAATAATCACTCAACAGATCATGGTCTGGCTAGAAAAAGTTCCTTGATCCTCCCTTCCTAGGAACATTCCTACATAGTGAGGGTCAACTTCTATTTCCTACTGACATAAATCTCTTCTGTTTGCTTAATATTTGGTAGTGTAGATAATCTGATACTTGTGGATTATCCCAAGGCATCAAATAACAACTGCTATATATGTGACAGAAATGTCACAGACAGCGCAGATAACAACATTTCTGTAGTATTGCTATCTGACTCTTTTCAAATTAGCTTTTAAGTTTTTCCTATGCTAATATTCTCAACTAAAATTTTCTGGGCTTGAGGCTGTTTCAGAGAAAATTTTTTAGGAATTTTCAGAAAAAAATATTTGGTAACATTGTTTCTAGGGTTGGAATGAACACATCTTACATCTGATATACTCAGCTCACATATATAAAAAAAAAAAAGTCATTTAGAAGCAGCTTTGTGACCTCATTTTTGGAATAAAATGTCAAAATTCAATTAAAAGAGAAGGAGCCTGACTTGGAAACATGAAGAAAGTAGTTTGGGAGTTAGTTTGAAGAGCAGATGAGGTGAGTCAGGAGTGGGGGTAAGTAGAGACAGGGGTCAGGAGACAGCAGAAGAACATTAGATTTCGGACATAGACAAGAAAGATAAAGGCTGGAAGGGCATTGTGTGATTGGCGTCACACACAGGGGACGGATAATGGCACTCTCTTAAGAGAAACACTGGAGTATAGGGGGAAGAGAATAAGAAATTGATGCCCAAGAGACATACTGACTTGGTAGAGAATTCTTGTAGTTTTAGTACCCTCACTGCAGAATTGAACTTATATATCCTCAGTTCACGGCTCCCAGGAGGAATGAGTGAAACCTGCAGGAAAGGGTAGGACAATCCTTGTCCAAAGCCTGCATCATTACTCAGGCACTGCTTTTCCCACTCTTTAGTATCTACAATTTTTGGCAGAATTTCATATTGATGATCCAACCTGTGGGCAAATGTGGTTTTACATGAAGGAGTTCCTGGGTGTTTTCGCTGTGTCTTGTATCACTTTTTGAACCTCTAAATAATGAGGTGTGATACAAGAACTGGAATAATTTGTACTTTTTACCCTACCAGCCTGAATGTCTCATGGGATTATCTTGCTCTTACAGAGTTTAGAAGGACAGTGGGAGATTAACTCCCCTTCAGAATCTGAGTGCAGCATTGACTTAAACATACAGATCTATACCTGAACTTAGCACATTTATCTTCCTCCTTCTGTGTGATGGGCTCAATGCCCTCATTCATTCATTTATTCACTCTGGGACTTTCAGTACTCATTCTTCTTTGTCTTCACTGTTAATTTTCAGTATCTGCATTTTTCACATTTTTTTTAGCTACATATTGAATTGTGAGGGCAGGTAACAACTTGCCAATCAAAGAACAATTAACTCATAGAGACTAAGCAGGAAAGACTCAAGGGAACTTCAAAAGTTTAAATAGATGGAAACTCATAAGGGAAAAAATGTGTTCAGGTTTATCAGAACAATGTGTGAACTCTGACAACTTGGTCATTTACTGTCACTGTAACCTTTAAAGTCATGTTTTGTTCATTTTGGTCTGTGGTAAACTTTTAAACTTTGGGTCTTTTTCATTTTAGACTTTCTTTAAGAGGGGAGGGTCATCCTCTGGAAATGCCTGTGTTTCTCTGTTGGCCACAGAAAGACTAGCTAAGAGTTGTATAACCATATTCTTAGTTAAGAGAAAAAATATTTGGTGGGTTTTCTTGTTTGTTTAGGGTTTTTTTATTATTATTTTTTGTTTGGGTGTTTGTTTGTTTGTTTGTTTTTTTAATAGTTGGGGCAGCTCTCAATCCATCACAACAGGAATTTTCCAAAATCTCAATTTTCTACTCGACATTTTTAGTTTCTTAGCAAGCATAATCCCATTTTTAAAAAAATTCTCCTTCTGGACCTTCTATTTTTCCTATGGAAATAAGAGAGAAAAATAACTTTATTATTATTGTTATTATTATTATTATTATTATTACTACTACTACTACTACTTAGGTATGGATGCTCTTTGACGTCTTTCTAAGTTGTCATGAAGCTGTAGAATAGATCTCAACAGGGAATATCCATGAGATGACACTGTTCCATGATCCTGTGCCATGACCTGCTTACCGCTTTTACAATGCGCAAACGTACACAAAATCTGCTTTCTATCATGAAGACAGATGACTAAAGGCAGTTGTGAAATAGGTTGCCTATAAAGCAATCCAGTAAAGATCAAAGAAGGTCTCAGTCTGGCCTTGTGTTATGAAAGTTCTAAACCACATTTCCTTTTGGCTGTGTGTTCAACCTAACACAGACTTCAGTGATGCAGAAGTCTGATGACGTTTTAATTATATCTGCGACTGAATTTCTAAGAAAATCTGCATTCTGACTAGGCCAAGCCTCAGAAAAGAGCTTCCATTGTCTTTTTTCCAACAATAATTTGAGAAAATTTCTTTTGCCTTCTTCCGCAGATCTGATTTTTGGAGACCATATGTGTTAGGCAGTTGGAAGCTAATGATTTTCCTGGCAGAACTAATCACTGCAGATTTATAGGATAAGTCAGACTGTGTCCTACCAGGAGCAGAAGTCACTACTGTATGTTTAAAAGATGATAGACACCTCCTTAACTGAGGTAGTAGCAATGGTCCGTGAGCAACTTGTGTACCTATGGCTACGCCTCTCACAAGATTAGCCAGATGTCCCTCAAGCTTGTTTTGAACTACAGCATGGTAAGTTTAATTGTTACAGTTTCTCCGTGAGATGTTAAAGATCTCAATCTACTGATTATCTCACAGCAGTCTTTTAAGCAACAACAACAGAGGCACACACATAAACTCAAATTTACATCCTATTCACACTGGAGTGATGCACACCTGTGAGGAGAAAGCAGGGTGGAAAGACAAGTTTACACTTCAGCATAAAGCAAGAGGCTCTGTAAGAGCCAGTTAGGGCATGTGGTGCAAAAAACCTCATCCTCTGGTATGTGTCATCCCTTGGCTCCCTTCAGAAGGTGGTTTAAGACACTAGGAGCAGTATTTGGCTGAATATATCCTACTCCATAGTCCATATATTCCTACAAGAAACCCTAGGCTGGCTAAAGAGATTGCAGCACTTCCATTTGCAGAGTGAAATGCACTCTTTTAGAGGTAGTGTCTAGTTTTATTTCTCAACCAAAGAGGCCAAAATGGTAATTCTAAACAAAGGCCAGGCAGTTAGGTTTCCATTAATTACTAAAAACTTGATTTCCAACAAACAGAGAACTTCAATGTAATTTTGGCACACAAGATGTAGACACAATTATTTATGCTCCAACTATTCCACTAATTTACTTATACTGAAATGAATCTGAGAAAATCATAACAACAAGAGAGTACTGAGGAATTAATAAAGGACACAAATCAGGACTATGCTAACCATCTGTGATGGTGTGAAAAATAACCAACTCTTAGATATCTAATAAACTTTCACAGAATTTGAACACAGAAACTTTATTATTTTGAAAATGGCTCCTCCTTACATGTAAGAATGTGGTCTCAAGGGGACTCACATGCGTATAACAATGAAATTTGTAGCCACCGTTCTTAGTCAAAGAGGTTGATGCAGAGAATATGCCTTACTGCATACTTCATGTCTCAAGAGAAATTAATCACAGTTGTTCAGGAATGTTTTTTCAAGATCAAACCTGAACAGGACTACAGACTATCTATTAACATCCTCTTAACACATAGTAATATTATGCAAGCCATACAAAACCGTGAAATTTTAAACTACATCTAAAGGTCTTTAAGACCTTTAAGATCTTTCAAGCAGCCATGCTATTTTTCACCCTAGTATCCAAAATTCAGTGGCAGGAATATCACTTTTTCTCCCATGTTCTATAAAGAATTGAAAACCAACCCCACATAGAAGCCTACTTCTAATGAATTATAGGATTACATGTGCATGGACTTATAGCGCAGTAACTAGTCACTCTGAAGGTGTGCTGAGTTGCTAAAAAAATGGAGGCTCAGTTATGCATTGCTTTTGAATGCAGGAGCCACTGGTATTTTAGTATGATTTTGGATGTCTTGAGGGAAGAACTATTATGGACATGATATAGAGAAGTATATCTTGCCAAATACTAGGAAGATTTTTAGCAAAAAGTGTGGGGGTTTTTTCCTGATTTTCTTTTAGATTCTAAAATAAAAATTCATCAATATTGTATGTTTTGGAATTTTGTCTTTAACTCAAGGACAGAAATTTAATTTTCCTTGTGAACAGAATCAAGAAAATAATGAATAGTTTTTCTGAGCAAAATTTTATTTCTTTTGCTAACATGTATTTGACGAGTTTGTTAGTTACTGTCCCTAGAATATTTTCAATATAGATCCATCATAGATAAAAAGCAGTTGTAAATAGAGCATATAGCTGTTTTAATTGTAGTAATAGTTGTAAGTGAAAGATCTTCACTGTGGGTGGCTGAAGAGTTAGTAATAGAGAGAGGTCCTGTAAGGGGCTCTTCTGAATGCAACTATGTCCAATAGTTTTATGTAACTGAAACAAAATACCAAAATTGCTGAGGTCTTCAGATTACATAAAAATTGGAGTTGGTCTCCCTTAAGGACACATACTTTAATTCAGTGAAATATGAGAATATAGAAACAGTGATTCTAATCAAGATTTTTAAAGCGTCATTATGTGATAATTAATTGAACAATTCATCCAGCACTGTGATAGGATTATGAAAAAGGCACATAAGTCTTGGACACATGTACATAGAAGAATACTGACTAGAACAGGGAAAACATCCATTTCTGGTGTTCATATGTCAAAAATTATACCCTGATTTCAAATACAAGGAAAAATAAAAGAAAAAAAGGAAGGGGGGAAGAAAAAGGGTGAAAAAAGCAAAAATGAATAAAGAATATTGAAAAAGAATGTAACACCTGAGGCGGAAGAAAAGCCCAGACTCAGACATGCTCAAAATTTACATCACCAAATAATTTCTGTGCAAGAACTCTGAAGGAACTGGCACAGAAAGGTCCACACCCAGAAGTAAGTAGTTTTAATGAATCTATCTCATCTGGGACAGTCTCACAGGAAATGGGTAAAATGAATATATATTTTATAAAGGAGAAGAGAGCACATCAGATCTCAGTAAAGCACAATGAACTTAAATACTGAAACAAAGAGTAAGTGAAGATAGGGAGAAAAACTGGATAAAAGCAAGATGTATCTACCAAAGGAAGCCCATGGTACCTTTTGTGCTAAGATAGACCTTGTAGAGAAGGAAAATGCAAAATATCTAATTCTGTAATTGTTAGCAAAACATTAAGCCCCAGTGGCAAATGGAGAATTATTAGTTAAATTTCAGGAAACAAAGACTACTACAAGACCTGGACTTTTGAAGGAAGAGTCATCCAGGTTGGCAGATAAGTAGCTAGATAACTGCTTTGGCCAGGACTTTTTCTGAAGATTGTTATTGAGCTGGTTTCTAGATGGTTTTTGGATGAAGTTCTATAAATATGTGAGTGGTTAGACCTGTGAGTGGGAGCAGAAAAATGGGGAACAACAGTAAGCACAATTCAAATTAAGTGAATAATTGGCTTGTTTGTTTGTTTGTTTGTTTTTTTAAGAAAAATGTATTAAATTCAAATTAAAGGCAAATAAAAGGCATTCTGCTGTATTTGAACAAAGGGTGTCTGATGATAGGATTAACACATAGAATATATTTAACCAAAACAAAGAGCTGTAAAGCTACGTATTTTTACCCAAGTTGGGCCTGAACTTGAGCATCGTCAATCTAGCATAACACAGGTAGCTTACAGGGATAATGTGATGAAGGACACGTCTTTGAGTAGTCACACACTTATGCTTTCACAAATGCAGTAACAGAACATCATGCAAACTTCGCCAACATGTTGGATTCCACCATCAGTGAAATCCCCACCTCTGCAGAAACACTCATACAATTGCAAAAATGCCACAATCATCAGCTCCTTTTATTTTCCTTAATGTTGTGAACCATGTAAATTGCCATGCAAACTTAAGATGCAGTGTGTGGTTAGTTGAGAGAAAAATTAGAAGCTTTACGCTCAGCAGAGCTTTCCTTGAACTAGAACCAGCTTTGTTCTTTGGTGGTATCATAGAAGTGAACATTATCACAAAATAAAATAACTAAATAAATGCAAGACAATAATGAATATAATGTCTCTCTTCATTTGACTGAGTATCAGTCCATTCCCATGCCCCTGTTTCCAACACATCATGCAAGCATTCATGGAAAGGAAAGTGATGTAATGTTAAGAAAGTATTGCAGAAGAAGTGCAGTTAATTCCTGTTAGGTAAGTAAACAAGTAAAACTACTAATATCAGTAAACCATGCACAGGTTGAATTATATCACTTTTGTTTAGCTTATCATTTTTTTTTGCCAGAGAACAAGTGTAGAAAGAGGAACAAATGTTTTGCAGGAAGGGGAACAAATTGCAGTTTCCTTAAAGTCTAGTCACTGATGTGAAACCAATTACATCTTGAATAGAGAAAAACATAGAACTAATAATAAATAAATAAATAAACTAAATGCAAGAAGTGGCAAGTCTATGTGTCAAGATACACGTCTTTGTTTCTGGTGTATGCTGTAAGAAATATTTTTCCAGCATTTCATTATATGACTACACCAAATTGAGTAGTCTGTGGTTATCATCAGAGAAAATTTCTCCCTTTTCACCTTCCAAGAGTACCAGTGGAACACAGAATATAAGAGCAAAACTGACTTTCTTCACCTTTGAACTATGTTAGAGGAGATGTCAAAATTACTTAGTTCTATGTGAATGATGTCTTTTGGAGCCATTTCAGAGCAAAATGGATGCTTACAAGCACAGGTACCATAAAAGGCCCTCTTTTAATACATATGGCCAAGTAATTTTTTGGAAGTGATGGTGTGCTAACTGTGGAGCTGAAATGATGCCATCTGACTCCTCTGACCATTCACAGCTAAGCAAGATGATTTGGATTTTAAATATTCATCAACAACGCAATAGCTATATGAGCACACCTGAATAATTAATGTGCTAGGGGAAGCTGTGGTCTGAGTGTGGATGTTCTTATGAGGGGAAAAGGAGGCAAAACACATATTAGATTTAAAAAATAATGGGAATTATTTGTTCAGCTTTAATCTTCATAATCATTATCAGGCCACAGCTCAGTGACACTCTTTCTCCCAGTTAGAGACACACAGCCAGCTGTAGTAGTTTCATGAATTGCCCTCTTTCATCTCTTCACTTCATCCTGTGGGACTCATGACTCCATCTGTGGGAGTTTTGAACATATGGAGAGATACCAAACCCCCAGACTGTTCTCTGTGGCTTTTCAAATTTTTTTCAATCAGTTTCAACTCTTTTGAGTGTTTGGTTTTTTTTCTTGGCCTGTTGTAACTTTCATTCATTCAGTTTCTTTGTCCAGTTGTGCCTCCTGATCTCTTCAAGCTCCATGAATCCCATGTTTCAGAGACACACTACCTGGTGAGTCCATACTTTGCTGTCAGCTAGCCACCCTGCCATACCTATAGAAAAATGGGGGTCAAGGGCCCAGGGCCCCTGTCGGGAGGGGTAAGGAAGCACAGCAGAGGCAGCACTGTCGGGCATGGGACTGCATGTCCAGTCCTGTGTTTGCACCTCAGTCCCCTCAGAATGGGCCCCCTCAGCAGTCAACACATGCAGTAGTGGGAATAACCCACATTTCACAAGGCAGTTGTTCAGGTAAGGCAAGGACCCATCATGATACTGGTGAAACAAAAACGAGGGTCTCACTGCAATAAAAAAATTCTTTTTTAGACTGAGATCATTCAAACATTTGGTATAACTTGTTAAGCTCTCAGTAAGCATGTGTTATTTTATTTTACCTGACTAAATGAAAACAAACTAGGCCCAAGCCTTAAAAAGTAGTTTGGCTCTACCTCCTTCTGAAATGAATGGTATCTGTTTCCTTGAACAACTTTTAGAATCCAGCTGGATCACTCAAGTTATAATTTCAGTTGTGTTCATTTGCACCTCTGCTAAAACTACCATCCATTTCAGTACGTTTTACTTCTAAATAAGGATTGAATCCAATTAATCTAAAAGCTTTGAGATTTGGGTTGCCTTTGAACATATATAAATACAAAAGACCAAATCCTATTTGACAGACAAAAAGCAGAGTACTGCAAATAAAATAAAAATTACAGTATTACAGCCTCGATAATAAGGATAGTCTTTGTTTTTTAAAAGTCAGTGCTGTAGTGATGTGTTCTTTTATAATTAAAATACCAATACTTCTGTAATAGAATGTGAAACTATGTAAAAATGTTGTAATAAAAGCAGGTCTTTGGGTAATATATCTGTTTTGAATCTGGTAAAAGGGTTTTTTTGGAATCCAGAGCAACAACGTGGGATTTACTGAGCATTTTCAGTGCTCATTTGCATTGTATTTGGTAGGGGAATGTTCCTTTTTGGAGGCTGAAAATACTTGGCAGTCCTAATATGTTCAGCAGCTTACATGTGGGGGAAAGAATACAAGAATTCTGTAAAATGGTTAAGGACAAAGTTAACCGTTTGTAGATGGATATTTGCTTTGTCATATGTACTGTAAGAACAGGGAAAAAAAGTTTCCAGATTAAAGTTTCCAGCCATGAGTTGGAAGCCTTGGGTTCCACTTATGGCTCTTTCCATAAGTTACTGTGTGGCACCAGTTCAATCATGTAGGAACCAATTTAGTAAAACATTTAAACGTGCACTTAGCTTTAAACTCAAAGTTGTCCTATTGAAACCACTGCACAAGCTTTTGTGTACAGCACTTTGTTGAGTAAAGATGAAGTTTGTAAATGGGTGGTAGCAAACTCTGACAAGTTTGTTGTAAAAGTATACCAACTGGTGCTTGTGCAGCCTATGGCCATTTGTTCTGACAGAATGTGTTGGCATTTTGCATATATTTTATACCTGGAATCTGGATATATTTTATACCTGGAAATTACTTTAGGAAGGTTTAAAAAAAACCAGCAAACCAAAGTACTTCTCCCTCTAAATCAAAAAGCAGAAAACTAAATACCTGATTATGATGCCTATTTTTAACTAGCACCAGAACTTAAACTAAAGCATACGTAAAGCTTTGTCAGAAATAACATTCTCCTTTATCATAGATGAATTCACCCTCCCTTGTGTATTCTATTCCAGGATTTAAAATCTGCATTTAGCTGGAGTACTTACAACATGTTGTCTGAGGAAACACCCAGGTCTCTCTCCCTGTCCCTACAAGCTCATTCACAAAACTGAATGACTGGGTCATGTGCTCATCTCAAGTCATCGGTTTCAGTTTTGGATCCTCGCTGTAGTGTATTATGAGAACCCAACTTGTCCACAGGAAGAAGAAAATGAAAAAGACTTCAGGACTGTGGGACAGCATTTCAGAAAGAATGTTAATCAGTATCAGGTGAACATCCAGGACTGAAGGATAAAACCTGAAGGACTCCTCATCATGTTCATGCAATTAGATCCATTTCAATTAGTGGGGATGCTTTTGTGGGAAAAGGAAAAAAAAATTGATAAGAATTTCACTCAGCAAAAGTCACTGAATTTGTCTTTTGGATCATGCCAGAAGCATGAAGGTTCACTTTTATCAGAAAGGTGGTAAAACAAAATTTTTAGCATGTATAGCATATTCCAGTTCATTGGGATTTCTTCTAATGTAGGGGAGTTCAAGCCTTGCCTGAAGTCAAGCTAAGTCAGAATGTCAGTGATAACTCCCAGGCAAACCCATGGAATATTTGGTGGAGGTCCATCAAATCACAGTTCTTTCTGAGATGGTGCCATACCAGAGTCAAGACATTCCCCATGCTGATTTTCAGTATTACATGTCACCTTGCATGATGCTTACATGATCCAGCACGGAAGGCCCCTAGGGCTGGTGCAGAAGGAAAACAGTAGAATGAAAAAGGCAAAGGGAGGTGCATAAAGAAATGAGAAGTTAAGGTACTCTGCTCATGTCTGATGTGCCAGTCTGAAGCAAAATACAGTGGAAGGTAAAACAGTACAGAAAAACACTAGTATGAGATCTACTGTTACCTCAGTTGTGTTCCTAGATGTTAGTAAATCTACCTATATAAAAATCTCTCTAATTACCATTATTCACTTTCACTTTGAACTTGAAAATCAGGTCAGTTGAGAAATGTGAATGTAATTCCAATGTTTGCATGGGTACTTTGATTAGCTACATGAGGAAAGCAAAGTGCATATTTGTTTCTTTGAGACTTTCCATCAGGAATCTTGGAAACAAGATTATTACCTCTTCTGAGACTGCCAGAGGAGAGTGAGCAGTGAGCATTTTCGCAGTCATGGAAAGAACACAACCAAATCTGTCCTCTCAAAGGTCCTATACATAAACAAATAAGCTTGAAACAAAATTCTATCAATCCTTCATTCCTGTAACACCCACAGTGATGGAAATGAGTGTTGTTATGTTAAAAGCAGTCACAATAAACTGTCTCTTTATCATCATTTTATTGACTTAAAAATGTAAAAAGTCTTCGCCTATGAATGCATAAATAATACACCACACTATCTCAAAGATACCTTCTTGGTCTCTTAAACACTTTGCTGCACTCTCTTCCTCCAACTATAATTCCAGGGCAGCTTCCTGATGAGAGTTGTGCCAGTGCTGTTCAAACTCTTGTGGAAAACACACCATACAGCTACATATATAGATATAAAGCCTAAGTCTTAATATAGCAGGGGCAATGAGTAAACTCAGTAGAATTTGAGGTTTTGTGAACATCATTAACTATTTTTTAAAATACTTGAGGTTTTGCAGAACTGAAAACCAAATGTCTTGGGAAGACAAAATGCCCTCTCCCTCCTAGCTTGGCACAGTCTCCTGGACCCTGTGAGAAAGGGGAAGGCTCCTTGGCTCCTGCTACCCTGCAGGGCCAAGGCCAGCCAAGTTGGAAGGAGCTTCCATGGCAAAAGGAAAGGGAGCAGTGCTTGCGTTGGCATTTTCTGCTCTAGTGACAGATTGAAACTTTTGAAGTCTTCTGAGTTCTGAAACATCAACAACTTTTTCTACTGGAATTTCAAATTGCGATGAGCGATGAACAAAGTTGGTGACTTCCTATGCTCTTTTTTCTTTCCATTTTTTTTTTTTTTTTGGTGTGTGTGTGTTAACACTAGTGAAGTTTGTCCAGCTATACATCTGGCAGAGCTCCATTTCTTGGATTCCGAGGGCAAATGAGCCAAATCCATGGCTTTTTAAATTGGCTGAAGGATCCTTCCACAGATATTCTGCAATCCCATTTCAGGACTCGGCAGATGGGATCCTGGTCTTCTCGTTTGACTTCTGAAATGTTTCCACATGTCAGGTCAGGTTCTGTGGACCCATCACAGGGATCCATTCTCCTGTTCCACGCAGAGCACAGTGCTGACAGTTGTGCTGGCTACCCCTCAGTATGGTGACCATTTAACTCAAGAGTTGTTACTGGAGTTCTTGATTTTGGAGATACTTCCCAGTCCTCCCAATGTGAGTGGGATAAGCCCAATAGTGAAGTTTCTTGAGTGCCACTTGCATTACTCTGAAGCAAGGCTCTCTCCAAGAGGAGCATGCTTCAGTAAGCCCAGAATACCTTCCTTGGGATCAAAGGAGATGGTGCTTCTTGTGGTGAACAGCATGACCAAGGTGCTGGTCTCACTTGAAGAGCTCCTGACTGATGAGCTCCACTGAGCACTTTACCAATGGAGCGGGGGAGGTGACTGGGGCAAGTCTCACCTTTCATAGAACCAGGGAATCAGCTGGGTTGGAACAGACCTCTAAGATCAAATCCAACCACAACCCTACCACTGCAGTTACTAGACCATGGCACTAAGTGCCACATCCAGTCTCTTCTTAAAAACCTCCAGGGACGGAGAATCCACCACCTCCCTGGGCAGCCCATTCCAATGTCTGATTACCCTCTCTGTAAAGAATTTCGTCCTAATATCTAACCTAAACCTCCCCTGGCACAGCTTAAGACCATGCCCTCTTGTCTTACTGATAGTTGCTTGGGAGAAGAGACCAACCCCCCACCTGGCTACATCCTCCTTTCAGGTAGTTGTAGAGAGTGATGAGGTCTCCCCTGAGCCTTCTCTTTTCCAGGCTGAACAAGCCCAGCTCTCTTAGCCTCTCCTCATAGGACTTGTGTTCAAGTCCCTTCACCAGCCTGATTGTTCTTCTCTGGGCCAGCTCCAGCACCTCAATATCATTCAAGAACTGAGGCGCCCAGAACTGGACACAGTACTCCAGGTGTGGCCTCACCAGTGCTGAGTACAGGGGAAGAATCAAGGGAAAAACTTCCCTGGTCCTGCTGGCCACACCGTTCCTGATGGATGCCATTGGCATGGCCAGGATGCCATTGGCCTTCTTGGCCACCTGGGCACACTGCTGGCTCACGTTCAGCTTCCTGTCAATCCAAACTCCCATGTCCTTTTCTGCCTAGCTACTCTCCAGCCACTCTGTGCTCAGCCTGTAGCGCTGCATGGGGTTGTGTTTCTTTCGGCAGCTGTGCAATTTACAAATAAAAAGGATAAACGTTCATACAGAATTGAGCTCTATGGAAGGCCGGGTTTTGCCGCCGTGGCGGCAGGAGCACCGAGCTCTCAGCCAACCGAGTGCCGCTAAGCCCCCGGGGGAGCCAGGTCAGGCCGGAGGGGCCGAGGACGCTCTTCCCGCCCGTGGGAACCGGGCTCGGGACGCCCCGACGGCGGGTCCCGGACACGCTCATGTCCCCGCTGCCGGGGCCTGGCGCCGCCTCCCGGGGGCAGCTCCGCGCCGGTGAGGCCCTGCTCGGGCTCCCGCCGCACCGACGGGCGCTCGACCGCTGTTCCCTCCCCGCCCCGCCGCTCCGCTGCCCGGGGAGAGGCCACGGCAGCTCTGCCGGCCTCCCGCACCGCCCCTGCACCGCCCGCCGAGGGCGGGCCCGGGCCCGCGATGGCCCCGCAGGTAGGCGAGGTGGGGAGGGGGCGGTGGGGGGTTATGTCACCGCCGCGGAGGAGCGAGCCTGGGGCGCGCCCCGGCGCCGCTGATTGACAGCGGGGCCCGGCCCGCAGCCCATAAAGGCGGCGGCGCGGGGCACGGGGCTGCGGACGGACTTGCGACGGCGGCAGCATCACATCGCATCACATCGCATCACATCGCATCGTATTGCGTCGCGCTCCGCTCCCCAGCGGCCTCGCCCCGCCAGAGACCCAGCGCACCGTCGGCTCCCCCATGCCAGGTGAGGCGCAAGGCGGGGAGGTGCCGTGCCCCGCCGCGAAGCTCCCTAGGGGGCGGCTGTCGCCCGGCGGGGCCGAGGAAGGCGGCGGGGGCTGCTCCGCCCGCCGCCCGGTCGGAGTTCGACGGGGGCCCGCCCGCGCTGCCGCCCCCGCGGGTGTTCGGGGGGCTCGGGATGAAGGGAGCGGCCGCGGAGCAGGGGGCCGGGGGCGGTGTGCGGCACCTGCCCCCGCTACCCGCAGCAGCCCTGCCCGCCTCCGTGCCCCCCGTCCGGGCAGGGACCCGCGGGGAAGCACTGAGTGCTAGAGGGGAGGGAGGCGTCCCTGGCGCCTGACGGTAGTTGGGTGTAGCGGTGGTACCCTGGGGGCGACAGATAATAAGGGTTCCCCGTAGGACAAAGAGTGCAGACAGTAAGAGGTGGCGGTATCCTTGAGTCCGTACAAAAATGTGTGGAGTTGGCAGTGCTGAAGTGATTTGGCTGTACTCGGAGGACTGGATGCCTGCACATTCCGGGGAATGCTTCTGCTCCATTCATTGAGAGTGCAGACACATATGGCAATGCAATTATGTGGCTTATAACTGCATAGTGCCAGACGGCAAAAACGGCATCACGTTAACAGTCATTTTATCCAGCTATGGACGGGTATGGAGAACTCCATGAATGAACAAATTATATATATATATATATATATGTGTGTGTATATATATACACACACACGAGAAAGAGAAGTTTTTATGCTGGTACTGAAAAGTACCCCTATTACTCAGAACCAACATCTGTTGAGATCCCATTATCCTACAAGGATTTTTAGCTGATTATTGTTCTCCAAAGTAAAGGTGTAGCTAGCAGTATGCTGTATCTCCTGTAGTATCATCTGGTCTCTCCCAGCTACTGAAATTTTGTGGAGAAAATAATAGTGTATATTTTCTTTCCTTTTTTTTTTTTTTTTTAACTAAAGGCATTTAGATAAAATGGAGCTTTATCATCCATAATTCCTTTTCCCTTCACTTGATGTCATGTTTTATTTCTAGCATCAAAAATAGCCCCAAAATTACTATTACAAGAATCAGACAAGATTTTATACGTGTAGTTGCTGTTTGTGGCATTTCATGAGGTAAATTAAAATATTTGAAGTTGATAAATATTATCTAATTCTTACTATGTTTTGGTTTATTCATAGGAGTAATGCTGCAGAGGAGAAGGCTGTTGTGGCTTGCTGTCTTGATAACCCTGTCGGTTTCCTCAAATGCTCAGAGTAAGTTCTGACACTTCTTAACTAGATATAGAGTAACTTTCAAAGCTAAATATTAAAATAATGGGTTACCTGAGCTACAGTGGGCAAAGTAATCATAAAGGACTTTTTTAGAAGTGCCTGGATTATTATTTGGTATCTTACAAATGCTAAATGAAGATTCCTCAATAAATATAAAAAAATTGCTCTCTTTAAAAATTATTGATCAAAATGTATATAATCTCAGAAATAATTATTATTATATTGTTTTGTGTAGTGGAAATGTGTGGTGAAAGCAACATAAACAGAATTACTGAGTAGCATAAACATTTTAAAAAAGACAGAAGTAGAGAAATAGACATCTACAGACTAAATATAAGTAGGATGCAAATTGGCACAGTGCCAGATCCTCATTTACATCTGACTTTTTGGTTGAAATCTTTGAAAAGCAAATCCCTTGCTTCCTGTTGTCATGTAGCCACATGGATTCCCATAATTTGATTTTTATTAGCTGATAGTCAAAATATAGAAATTGTCCCAGCTTCCTCATCATTCATATATATTAAAAATATTTAAAGAATAAATTGCTGCATGCATCCATGTGTAGGCATATACATGGTGTGCAGCGTGTATATATATCTACAAGTATGTACTATATAGTGCTATAAAATACAAAGCCACATGTTTGATTATGTAACCAAAACCATTTTTATCTGTACTTACAGAAGGAGAGAATTGTCATGTAGATGAAAATGACAGGTAGAAAATACGATTCACTTGCATGCAAGTAGAAAAAGTTCTGTTTGTGGAATTAGGAAAATACTGGGTTTACTCTGCTGGTCCTTACATTTGTCATATGATTGCAGTTACTGAGTATAATGTGCGGAGTTGTTTCTTGTAAAAGTTTTTGTAGACACATTGTCACACACTGTTAACTTTTTTCAGATGGTGACAAGGAAGAGGAGACTACCTTTGATTTACTTCAAGTCAGTAACATAAACCGAAAGACAATTGGAGCAAAAGTGTTTCGGGGTCCAGACCCCACTGTCCCAGCGTATCGTTTCATTCGGTTTGACCATATACCTCCATGCAAACCAGAGAAATTAAAAAAGATTGTCAGACTAATACGACAGAATGAGGGCTTTATCCTTTCAGCCACCCTGAGGCAGGACAGGCAATCCAGAGGCACTATCCTTGCTTTAGAGGGTCCTGGCATCAGTGAGAGGCAGTTTGAGATAATTTCCAATGGCCGGGCCAACACCCTGGACCTTATCTATTGGGTGGATGGCTTCCAGAATGTGATTTCCCTGGAAGACGTGGACCTTGCTGACTCACAGTGGAAGAACCTCACCATGCAAATAACAGGGGAAAACTACAATCTCTATGTTGGCTGTGACCTTATTGACAGCTTCATCCTGGAGGAGCCTTTCTATGAACAGCTGAAAGCAGAGAACAGCAGATTGTACGTGGCAAAAGGATCCATTCGGGAGAATCATTTCAGGGTAGGTGACCTGCAGAAGCTTAGGTCTCTGGTGAGGTAAGAAGGTAACTGCAAGTGGTTTGAGAAGATGCAATAGGTGCAGTTTTTTTCTAGCGCCTCTTGGATTTGGTGGGGTCACAGGTGTTCTCAAGCAGACTTTCTTCAGAGTATGTTTTTATTAATTGCTGGGTCTGTGCCCTGTGAATTTGGGGTTCCTGAAAGCAAAGGACTGGTAAAGCAAAGTCAAAGTCCAGGAAAAGTGGGCAAAACCAATTTTTGGGCTTTCCTATGCAACCTTCCATTTTATTTTCCAGATGTAAGACTCCTAGACATATTGCATTTATTGCATTTTTGTGGTGATTTGTAGAATTCTTTGAAAATTTTTTCAAGAACTGTTTTTCCATTGAAATCTATCTGTTCCAGTCATAAGAGCACATCAGTGTTTTCATTTCTTATTAAAAGAAGAAGAAGAAAAAAGAGTTTTTAATGGAATTGAAGTATGTAGTGTTGGTCCATTCCCTAACAGAACATCCTGGTTTACCATTTTAAACATTTCATTTCCATTTAAATTAAAAAAAAAAAAGAAGAATAAAATGTTTTTATCGGTCCTGTAAATGAGATTTTTTTTTTTTTTGTGGAAAGTATTTAAAATGAAGCAATTATAGACTTTCTAGTTTTCCTGTTAAAGGAAGGTTACCTTCTGCCTCATATAGTGATGTGATCTGGTCCAAGTGCTTTAAGAATATCTTTTCACTGACAGCTGAAATCAAACTTGAACTCATGGCTTCAAAAATTTCAAAAATGCTTTCTTTCTCATAATGTTGTGCCATCTAGTTTTCAGCCAGAGCATGACATGCTGGAGTGGTTCCTTGGGGTGACCAGTTCTGAGAAGGACATTAGAAGCTGTTGCCCACAGCTTCTGTGGCTAAGTTTCTCCATCAGTTGTGCTCATAGCGTTGTTTCTGAAGCTGTACTGTTAAGTTGGTTGCTGAAACAATCTGGTTTGGGTTTTGTTTTGGTTTTTTTTTTTTCTGGAGAAATAGATACAGTCTGGTTTTATGGTGTTGTCTCGGGGTAGTGTCAGCACAATTGAAGAAGCAGTGAATGGTGCCTGGGAATAACTGGCTAAGGATGGAAGTGCAATGGTGAAGGAAAGTTGACTCTGACCTCGTGATTAATGTCTTGTAGAACTGCAGTCTAAAATTCACTATGAAAATGGAGATTTGAGCTCATAGCAGATTAATAACTTTTATTAGGATTTATTTCAGAATGTACCTAGTTTTGTTGCTTATAGTACTGAAATTTTATATAACAGAACCATAAACACTTTTTTTCAGTGTGTGTCAGGTTTAATGCCTTGTAGACTGTTTTTAATATATTTACTTATGGCTGAATCCAGTCAGCAGCATGGGATTGAGACACATCAGTTATCAGTTAATCCCAAATTGATTGTACTGTTTTTAATTACTTTTTTAAATTATTATTACAGGGTCTTTTGCAAAATATTCAGTTAATCTTTGATACTTCAATAGAGGATGTTCTGCGTAAAAAAGGATGCCAGAGAAGCCAGTCAAGTAAGGCTTTTTTTAATCTTATTATACTGTTCAGATGACTCTGATTATTAAAAATGTCAGTGGTAACATATTGTCCTAAAACAGATCCCTTTGAAATGAAAAAGAGAATTAATTGCTTTGTGGTGATAATAGAAGGATATTTTTAGCTATCTTGAGATACCATTTCTACTCTCTAGCCTACTATTTTAGTTCATGTTGCTCAGGTTTACAACTCTGAGCCTCTTGTTTTTGAGAGAAAAGTTGTCGAGCAAGAAATTAATAGAAATAGAAGGAAAAAAAGCATATATATAAAAATATCTACATTCTTCGATGAGTTTTCTGTGGTTCTTTGAGCACAGGACAAGTAATGTTGCTTCTGAATTCTGCTTCTGACTGGCAGTGGGCACATGAACTAGTCTACCAGTCTTAGAGACACTGAATTCCCTGAGAATAACTTCATCGACTGAAAGAGGCTTTGGGTTTGAATCCCAAAGTATTGTTAATCAAAACAACCTCAGGAAAATAAGAAATAAAAGGAAGAGCTATGGAAAGCATGTATATGACAGGCTGATATGTTCTTGTTAGTCCAATTCACTCTGACCTCACCAGGAGGGAGCACTTTGTGTGTGGGAGCGTATTGGATTCCTCTTGAAAGAATTGTGATTAATTGTCACGTATGTGGTAAGGTTTGTACTCAAGCTCCTGGGAGGTTCTGTCTATTTTACTTCCCAGTATCTGCAGCTGACAAGAATCAGAGGTAACTGAATCTATCAGAGGAATGTGGTGGGTGCACAAGCCATCCAGGTCTTCAGGGTTTTGTTTGAAACTCCTGCCATCTGAAATGCCACGATTTCTGTCACTTTGTTAAAACGTGACGTAGAGCCAATCAGTTAAGCAGACTGAGCTCAATTGTTTTTCCTTGTTTATGCAAAACACAGAAATTAATCCATAGCAGGTCCTGACTCCTCCTACCTATCTAGAAGGTAGATAAATGTGTTTATGTATATGTATGTATCTATAGGAGTGTGTATGCCTAGAAAAATTAACTGAGCTCTCCAGTCGGTTTTTAAATGTTGATAAAGAGTCTTGCTTATTTTGTATGTTTCAGAGGTGGGTCCTGGTGCAGGATCTTAGTCACAAGTGTGATGGTGTGTTAGAAATGACTCAAGTGGGCTAGAATGGAAGTGTGCCTTGGATGGCACAGGCAAGAAGGCATGCCCTCATATGGGTGGCTGTCATCTTTCCCAGCCAAGCTGCTTTCTGTACTCAGAAATTACTCAGAACTACTAATTACTAGTTTTCAACTTTGTTAGTGGAAGTAAATGCTTAAGAAGCAGAACTGCTGTGAGAAAATTTAGGTCTAATTGTGATCTGAATGAATGGATGGTTTCACAAAGCATACAGTTAAGGTATCCTTTGACAGTTATCAGTGGAAACAAAAATCCTAGAAGTCAAGGTAGAGCTTTGAGTACACATTCAGTAGTCAGAGGCAAAACAGTCTCAGTCAAGTGGATGGGATCCCTAGGTGTAGATGGATTGCAACAGGAAAGCCAATGGAAGTTCATGTATACAAGTATTTTATATTATTATTAGTTGATTACCACAAAGGCAAATAGTATGACCAAATATTTTGAAATATCATTAAGTAGAAATGGGATGTTACTATACTTCTACTAGGAAGATGGAGCCTATGGGAGCCTAAAAGAATAATTTGAGTTCTGATACATACCTTAGGAAGAATTCTTATACCATTCAGCTGTTGCAGCTATAACCAACAGATAATATTTTCTTAATGTATTTTTTATCACATTTGTCAACTATCGAATTTTCAGGTCCTATAAATGATACAGATTTGGATTTTTTGGTTTATCCTTCCTGGAAAGTATTTAGCAAAAAGTTCAATTAAAAGTATTTTTACTTTTACTTTGCAACACCAAGAGAACATTATAAGATGGAAATTTCTTGTGCAGCAACAAAAGAGAGCTAATAGCACACTAGCTTGAGGCCATCAAAATTATTTGAGAGAATTGTTATGTGTATGTCTGATTTGCTGACATTTCCTATCCAGCTTAATTACAGAATCAAGAATGGGTAAGGTTGGAAGGCACCACAGTGGGTCTTCTAGTCTAATGTCCTTGCTTCATCAGGGTCATCCTAAAGCACACAGAATATCTCCAGTGAGGGAGACACCGCAACCTCTCTGGGCAATGTGTTCCAGTTCACAGTCACCCACACAATAAAGAAGTTCTTCATATCCCAGTGGAGCTTTCTGTGCATCTGTTTCTGCCTGCTGCCTCTTGTCCTATTGCTTGGCACTGCCGAGGAGAGCCTGTCTCCATCCTCTTGACACTCACCTTTTAGATACTTATAGACATTGATGAGGTCCCTCTCACCCATGTCTTCACAAGACAACAGGCTCAGCTCCCTCAGCCTGTCCTTGTAAGGGAGATGCTTGAGTCCCTTAATTATCTTTGTAGCCCTCTGCTGGATCTACTCCAGGAGCTCCATGTCTCTCTTGTACTGAGGAGCCCAGAACTGGACACAGCACTCCAGATGTGGCCTCACCAGGGCTGGGTAGATGGCAGGACAGTTCTTGTCTGTCCATCTTTCCAAACTGTTGACATCCCTCTGAAGGGCTGCACTGTTCTCTGGGGTATCAGCCACTCCTCCCAGCTTTGTGTCATCAGCAGACTTGGTGAGAAGGCATCTGCCTCTTTATCCGAGTCATTGATGAATGAGTTAAATGATACTGGGACCAGTTTTGAACCTTGGGGGACACTGCTTGTGACAGTTACCACAGGTGAAAAACCATGGGTGCTATGTTACTGACCACAAGGTACATATTTCCCCATTTTGATGGCCCACTCATTGGGCTGAGGTACGGGCACAAAGATGCCATGTTTATGTGTGAATCTCCCATAATAGAAGAGCAGATGTTACCAATGAAGTGCCCTCAGCTTTGAGGACACAAAAATGGACAGGACTGTGTTTTTCCAATGTGTCTTTAATCCTAATACGAGAATGTGAGGTATGGTGAAATGGTAGCTTGGGATTGCTGTTGGGTCGAGGGTAGGAAAGTATGTCTGTAGTGTGGTGGCTGCAAATCCTTTAGGCAGGATGTATATGCAGCACTGGATAGGAGAGATGACAAAAACATACCTAAAACCATCAATAAAATCCCTTCTTGGGCTATATCAACAGAATGTCATCTGCATATGCGAAAGGATTCAAATTTTGCTCTTCTGGTTTCTCATTTTAAAGATAATCATGTGGTCCTTAGGAAATTAGCAGGAAGCCAGCAGCAGAGAACTGATTTCCCAGTGATCCTCAGGCATCTTATTTCAGTCACTGCCAAGTACCAGTAGGAAGTGTGGATTTAGTTCTTCTAACATAGTTTTGGTTTATGTTTCCTGCTGAGATTGCAGCTTTATTAATGTCCTCAGAATGTTCCGGTCAAGGCACACTCCATGTTGGCTTGAAAAATATGAAACTAATGACCTGAGAAATGCTATGGGAGGATCTGAGAAATCTAGTGTTTCAGTGTGGTAGGAAAATTGCATTCTTTCCAGGGAATCAAGAAGCAGCTGAAGTAAACTGTTATGACACAGAATTTTGGTCTGCTATGTGGTTTTCTCCCATCCTGTAAATGAAGCTGGACAATTATTTCAACTTTGGAAAACTGCGAATAATTTTTTGTAGACCTTGGCTAGTGGTAGATGCTTCATAGCTAGTTTAAAAGCACATCAAGCCAATAATTTTAACTGTGGTTGAGAAGTAATAATTTAATGTCATATTATGAGTTAGTCCTTTGTTCTTTTATTTCTAGCCTTCTAAATGAATGAAGAGTACTTTGCTCCCATTTTCATCTCCTTTTGTATTTAAATATACACTTTATATTACATGGTAGAGCACCAAATCAAACCCTTAAAGTTTTTGAAGTATTACCACCTTCTGTGACTTGTCAACACAGAATGGTATTAGGGTGTTTCGAATCATGTGTTCTATGGTATACATTCCTGTGCTGATTCTTTCTTTTTAAATTGCCATATCCTTTGCTTGCCTTTACGTTTTGGTAACCTTGAGCCATTCCAACATCATTAAATCCGATAAATAAGTCTTTACTGAGAGACATGGCAGTGCGAATTTCTGTATAGCTGATACCAAATTTGAGTATACAACAGAACACAGACTGTTCTATTTAGTTATCTATGTGCTTTTTTTATTAATTAAAAATTATGCTTTTGGGGTACTATTTTTCAGAAGTTTGCTGTAGACAGGGATGTCTTTTAAAATAGTATTAGAACATGTCCAGTTCTCCCTATATAGTGCATGCAAAGTCCTATTTTAATTACAGTTTGCCTGTTGGAGGAGTGTTTGGAGTGACAAATCAAATATTCTGTCTGATCTTAGCTTGACCTCCATTTCACTTCAGAATTAAACTATTATTGTAAGAGCTCCTCCAAGCTTAACACCAGGAAGTGCAATACAGAGCAACCCAAAGTCTGGTATGAATTGCATAATGGCCCAAATTTGATACAAGTCACCATGGAGTTTATGGATGGAACAAGGACAATAACTTTCTGCAAGAAAACTCTTTCTCCTACCTTTTTCTCTGCATCAAGAAAATGTGATAGGTCATGAAAAAATCCAAAACCTTTCATGTCTTTTGAGTAAATGGGTTTTCTTTTTTGATACTGTGTTCTTTTGTTAACCTTCTTCATAAATGAATGTGTTGCAGTGCCAACAGTTTTAAAGTGAGGGCCATGTGAGGCACAGCTTGGCTCTTAATTTTGAAAAGAGAAAGCCTATAATTGGAACCAGCTGACATCTAACCCCTCTCTTTTATTCATGGGTATAATAAGCATGAAGCTGTGCCAAAATAGATGTGTTTAAATCCTACCCATGGGTGCCAGTCTGTGATTTCAGCAGGAATCTATAATCTGTGGAAGAACTTTGTATATGCTGCTCTTCCCTTTCCTTCTCTTGCTACCAGCTGAAGTGAACACCATCAATGAGAGCACTGAAATCCTTCACTTGAGCCCTGCAGTCACAACCGAGTACGTGGGTGAGAAACCAGGAAAAGCCGAGTTCTGTGACCGCTCCTGTGAGGAGCTGGGATCAATGTTCACGGAGCTCACTGGCCTGCGCATTGTGGTGAACAACTTAGCTGATAACCTCCAAAAAGTGGTAGGTACCTGTAAGTCTGAAAAACTGAAAGAGGCCTGCTGTGCAGTGCTCTTTCCTTCTTGCTTTTCCACCAGAGGCAGTTAATAGAGATCTCTGTATTACATGTGTGTACCTGTTAGTATACCTACATGATGTAGAGGAGTCCTGTTTCCACTGTTGTGTGGTTCTTGATTATGGCACTTTAATGAAGGCTTGGTTTTAGCAGACTGGATTTAAAAGAGCACACGCACATGCACTTGTACACAGGGGAAGTCAATCCTCTTAAAGGTTACTGCAGGTTTGGAAAGCTAGCAGTCCCAACCTTGCCTGTCTACTGTTAAAGCATTGTTACCATGCTTATACCAATTATGATTACATCAGTAAGTGGCCACACAGGGACCTAAGCTGTAAGTAAATGCATGGGATTTTCATGGTTGAAGTATGATGGCAACAATTTACAGTTTTTATTCTGAATCAGTTAATTATTTCTGAAGGAATTTTATTACTATGCCATATATCTCAGGACTAAAATCTTCTCACCTAAAATTGAGATACACTAGAGGAAAGCAAAACTTCTAAGAAAAGATTTCCCTTAATATTGTGTGACTGTGTTTGTACCATTACTAGAATTGCTGTGCAGTATTGCGATACTTGGGATCATCTTCATGTACCAGAAATATGTGAAAATATACATTTTTAATGGAAGAATTAAATCCAGTAGTGTCTGAATTTTGTTTAGTTAAAACAGTTTGCTTACAAAGTACACAGTTTGTTTTCATTTACTTCGTCTTCTAGTCTGAAGAGAACCAAATTATGTGGGAATTGATTGGGCCTAACAAAACACTGAAGAACCAGTCAGTCTGCTGGCAAGATGGTCGTGTCTTTGCAGATAATGAAAGCTGGATTGTAGATAGCTGCACCAAGTGCACCTGCCAGGTAAGGTTTTGGAAACAGTCTTCTTCTCTGTGGAAATGCATAGCAGATTTAATCCAGCTCAGCTCTACGGGTCAGGTCATATTTACTCAGATCTTGTCCTGGACTTACTGATATTTATAAAAAGTAGTCTCCTTGTCCATGGCAGTTAGAACAAATCAAAGAATTTGCACATGTGAAACTTTCCCAGATGCCCACCTTTATTTGCCTCTGTGAGCATAAGTCAGTAAGTTGATTTTTTTTGCCTGTAGGATTCTAAAATTGTGTGCCATCAAATCACCTGCCCAGCAGTCTCCTGTGCTGATCCATCTTTTGTTGAAGGTGAATGCTGCCCAGTCTGCTCTCACTGTGAGTATTTAGCCAGAGAGAAAAATAGTCTTTGGCGATATTTAAAGTCATTATTAGTGTTTTGGAAAAGGCAAAACAAGTAAGAGGTCAAGGCAGGTAAGATCATACATAAAGCATTTATGTAAACAAAGAGCAGATGAAGTAACTTGGCTTCTTGAAGTTATATTCTGGAAGAGTTGTTCTCTCTTCAGTGATTCTATTGGTTACTTAGAATAAGCTGATAACCTGCTTAGATATGTTGGACACAAAATATTGAAAGCACCCTTCTCCCCAGTCGTGTTTTCCAAGGCTGGGCATTCTGATTTTGGTTGGTTTGTCCCCTATTGTGTCTTTTCCCTACTGCCTAGTTAAAACAGACTACCATAAGTTAGGATGTCTTCTTAGCTCCTTATGGAGCATGTTTAAGTTTCGGACCAAAGGTTTTATGCAGTTTGATGCAGTATTTATTGAGTGCAAATTATTTTTCCTTTCTACTGCCATTCTGTTACTCTGTTTTATTTCTTCTCTGTCATATATTCTCTTTTTGGTATATTGCTTTACATATAAACCTGGACTATCTGGACAATGTGGTCCACATTTGTGACAGCATCACAGATCTTGAACTAGACTTTGGAGTGAAAATAGTTTTAAGAACTTCACTGATTATTTGACTTCAGTGCGGGTTTATTACTTTTCACTTTGTGCCAGACAGGTCTGTTACAGAAGAAAATGGTTGCTTAGGTGTCCTAAATAAAAATGCATTGTAATATACTTGGAAGGTTTTTTGCCCATTCAGAGCATAGGGCATATTCTTAAAGTGTGTTCTTAATCATGTTCACTGTTATCTAGTGTTCAACGGTGGGGCCATATCTCATCATACTGACCTGTCTTCTAAAGTCAAAGGCAGGTGGGACTCAAGTTTTTGACTAAGTCCATTCTAGAGATAAGATATTCTTCCTCTAGAGATCAGTGCCTTGTGCAAACACACTGCACACAAATTCATAAAGATTCAGGATTCTTATCTGGACTAACCTCTCATTATATGTAAATCATAATTCCCTAACTTCCGTGGCAGGTCAGGGGAGCAAAAGTAGAAAAGGAGAGATCTAAATGATAAAGTCAATATTCTACAGAAGAAGAGAAGTGAAAATCTTCTGAATAGGATATTAGAACAACTTTCTAAACTAAGCCCTTTTTCTTACCTTTTGCTCTGCAGCTGATGACAGTGAGGAAGGCTGGTCACCGTGGTCGGACTGGACAAAGTGCTCGGTTACCTGTGGCTCTGGGACTCAGATGCGAGGAAGATCATGTGATGTCACCAGGAGTGCATGTACAGGTCCACACATCCAGACAAGGATGTGCAGCTTTAAGAAATGTGACCATCGCAGTAAGTAATAACATTTCTCACCTTTTAAAAGCTTCTTTGGACAAGGAAAACCAAGCTTGCTCAGGACAGTATGTACTTAAACACTCATATATGCATAGTTAAAGTAGCTATGATTAGATTCTGTGTCATCTTCCCCCTTTCAAATAATCATTCTTTTTCCTGACAATTTAATAGGTATGTTCATTTGGGGCTCGGCTCTGTTAAACAGAAAGATAGTGAGTGATCCTTTCTTCAGCATTATGAACTTGAGTCTCTCATTGGAATTCAGTTTGGAGACAACATTCATAATCATGGTATGCAGGGCCTCGTTTAGACCTGCCATTCATTCATGATTATTGGCCCATTCCATTAGCTTAGTTGTGTTTAGGAATGCAATAATCATGGAAGACTTTTGCAAAATATCAAACTGCTTTTATACTTAAGGCACTTAGAGGGATCGTATTCCAGAAGTGTAGTTAATGCTGTTGCTGGTACCTACTATATTGAGGTTAATATAACACCATGACATTTTCTAACAGCTGAAGCTGCTAGATGTCCAAATGTGCATTCTAAACAAGTGTTTGTTTCATTGGAATGAGTTTATTTTTTAAGTTAAATATCTAACATCAATTTTAGTTATATGTTGGTCACTGAAATTCCTAAGAAAGCTTTACTTGAATGCCCGAGCTGACATGCTGGGCTTTGTAAATGACAGTGATGGGAAAGAGATTGGACATACATCAAATGTAGTGAGAGGCTCATTAGAAGGTTAACTTCACAAGTGAGTTTCTGTTAGTGCTCCAAGTGGGCTTTTTCCTTGAGTTTTGCACTTTTCTCTGACAGTACGACAAGATGGTGGCTGGAGTCACTGGTCTCCCTGGTCTTCCTGTTCAGTTACCTGTGGAGTAGGAAATATCACCCGCATCCGCCTCTGCAATTCTCCTATTCCACAGATGGGTGGGAAAAACTGTGTAGGAAATGGGCGTGAAACAGAAAAGTGTGAGAAGGTTCCATGTCCAGGTATGTCTGTGGTCTTGAATCAAAAGTGACACAATAATATTCCAGCTGAATTTCTTTGTTCTGATATAAATTACAGTGATTTTCTGTGATGGAAAATATAATTCTGGCTTATGAGTTAAATAGTACGAAAGGGTGCACTGAAAATGAAGACAACAATGCAGTCAGAGATTTTGTAAATGTTCCAAGCTGTAATTTGGCTTTAAATAGTAAGAGTTTGAGAAATTTTCGTTTTAGCAATTTATCTCTGCATATCCAAAAAAACCCACTTTCTATCTAAAAGGAAGCTGTCACTGTGCTTGTTAAGAATAGACATGTAGTCCCCCAATAGTCAGGCTTCTTTGAAAGTATGCATGCATATTTTACACGTAGTCACCACATTCAATTGTTATTCTAATTCTTTCTTATTCATCTACACTTTTAAACCTTTTTAGAGACCGTTCATTCCATGCACTTTCATTTTCCTTTCATGTAAATTTTCGTCACTTTTTTGTCTTTGTATATCTATCTTCATTCCCTCCTCTGTTCAGCCTTTCCTTTCTACTTACAGGATATGAGCTTGAAACTGACGTCAGGCTTCTAACCCAATAGGACTTAGATAAAAACACTTCATCTATTTTTTGATCTATCTATGCATGTGAGGTTAGTGAAAGTTTATTTAGCTAAGGACACACACCACTGTCTTTATCTTTGGGGTTTTTTTTCAGTACCAAGCTCAAACAATTTCATTCAAAGTTGTTTGTATTTCAAGAAAATTCAGAATTGATGACAACAGGATGAGTAGAATTTTATCAATATAAAACATGCAGAAGCATCATTGAAATAAATTTTTTATACTGAATCAAAAAGTACTATTGAAGATACACTGACGAATGTATTACAAAACAAGAATAATAGTTGCAACCTTACTGAGCATAAACCTTACTGTTGCCATAAAAAAAAAGGCATAGATCTCATATTTGGCTTGGCAGAAGCTTTATCCTGTGGTCACACCTTGCTTTCTGTGCAAAGTGAAAACAGCAGGGAGCTTTGAAGGCACCATACTGGTTCTGATCAACTTAAATAGAAATACACCATGCCAGTTGGCATGGCATGCTGTCTTTATTTATTGGCCAAAAAATGCCTATAAAGCAGTTGGGTATTTTTAATTTGTTTGTTTGTTTCTGAAATACTGCTATCTCAGTGCAAAGCTCTGCCAGAATCTTTCTCTGTGCATAGTGAGAAACTGTCTCCAGTCAGGAATCTGAAGAAAGGGTTGTTGTCATTGGCACCAAATGTTGTCCCCAGTATATTGCCTGTGATGCTCTTGTCTTCTGCATCTCTTAGTGAATGGCCAGTGGGGTCCTTGGTCTCCATGGTCTGCCTGCACTGTTACCTGTGGAGGAGGAATTCGGGAGAGGTCTCGCCTCTGTAACAGTCCAGAGCCGCAGTATGGAGGAAAGCCATGTGTGGGAGACACGAAGCAACATGATATGTGCAATAAGAGGGATTGCCCAATTGGTTGGTATTGTCATTCGTTTGTCAGTCTGAATAGTTATTGATGCTGTTACTTCTTTAACGGGTAATTATGAATTGACACTACAGAAAAGTACTAATTACGCCTTTGTTTCAGTAAAGGATATTTAACTATTTTGGGTGCTGTTTAGTGAAATTTTATGTATATTCTTGATACTGACTTTTCCTGAACAAGTATTCATTTTTGAAATAGGGATTCAGTATGCTCTGATGTATTCAGCTGGATGTACCAATCTGTAGTCTTTTCATATTAAATCAATAGTATATTAAATGCACTCAATAAACCTAATTCTAAGAGTTTTTATAAGAATCTGTTGCATCAGGTGTTATTTAAGCTAGTGAACAGAGAATACCTGTTTCTTAAATGAAGTTTTAAATGCCTTTTATGCTCCTTACTTAATGTACACTTCTGTGTGTCTTTGCCAGATGGGTGTTTGTCAAATCCTTGCTTTCCTGGAGCAGAATGCAACAGTTACCCAGATGGGTCTTGGTCATGTGGGCCATGCCCAGCAGGATACCTTGGCAATGGTACTGTCTGTGAGGATCTTGATGAGGTATGGACTTGTTTCCACTAACACTAGGAAATCACCGTGAAATTTTCATTATCTAGGAATTACACAGCCATCTAATTGTTTTCCTCTTTTTTCCCTTACCTGCAGTGTATAGCTGTGTCAGATGTGTGCTTTAAAGTGAATCAAGTCCATCGCTGTGTTAACACAAATCCAGGTTTCCACTGCTTGCCATGTCCTCCACGCTATAAAGGAAGTCAGCCCTATGGAGTAGGGCTGGAAGTTGCCAAGACGGAGAAGCAAGTAAGTGAGGTTGAAGAGAATTTAATGGCTTTGAAACTGAGTAATTCTCAACTGAAGAGATCTGTTAATGACAGCATATGATAAACTTGGGTACGAGACAAAAATAACCTGAAATAGGTGACTGCTGTTCCAGAGTATTTTTGATTTGAGTAATAAAACACTGAATTTGGGGTTGGACTTTTTAAGGGTTTTATTTTCCCTAGACATTTGCGCAGTTGCACCAAATGAGTCTAAAATTCCAGGAGCAAACATTTCCCTGCTTTGCACTTCTTTTGCTGAGGTGTGTATACCTATTCTGGAGGTTGGAAACTAAAGAGTTAGGATTGTCTTCTTCATAAATGTACCACTTTAATGCCGGTGTCATCAGGCATATATGTCTGATGTTCTCACTCCCTCAATTCCATTGGACCAAAGCCTGTCAGTGGTGAAAGACAGCAGGGAGTGGAAGTGACATTGAAGACTACAGTTAGATAGACAAAACAAAAACATTAAAATGGATGTGATGGGATGCCTTCTCTTTGTTGCTGTTGAATCAATCTGTGGTTTGCTCAGCGTGTGAAGTCTACATGTGAAACATCTGTGTAAGATTTACAGATACCGTCAATGAAAATAAGCAAAGTGATGGAAAAGAGGTAACAAAAACTTCCTAGAGGTGAACATGAGAATTCCTTAGGGTCTCTTTGATTTAAGAAAATAAGAGTCCTTGCATACTGTCAGACAGAACACTAAAGAGAGAGGTGAGAACAGTCTACTTTTTGTTACAGTTAATTTCTGGGGATTAATGACATCTGGAAGAAGGCAGATAGAGTTCTGAAAGTGTTAATCACATTAATTGCTTTTTTAATCATGTCCACATTTTCCTATGCATTTGTTTTAATTATTTTCATTGTACACCTTTGCTGGAATTGTGAACTGACAGAACAGTATGATTTACTAATCACAATTAAAACAAAACTCCCGTCTTCAGGCCTCTAAATGACTCGCCTGATTTTGACAAAGGTGAGGCACACACAGCTGGCTGTGAATATCAGGTTTCAGTGAATATGCTCTATCTTTTACAGGTCTGTGAACCTGAGAATCCATGCAAGGACAAGACACACAGCTGTCACAAGTCTGCCGAATGCATCTATCTGGGCCATTTCAGTGATCCAATGTACAAATGTGAATGCAGGACAGGTTATGCTGGCGACGGACGCATATGTGGTGAGGATTCAGATTTGGATGGCTGGCCTAATAATAACTTGGTCTGTGCTGCTAATGCAACATACCACTGCGTGAAGGTAAGTGAAAAAGGTTGATAAAATACCATGTGATAACAAAGCTTTCTCTTTTTCTTAAACAGTTGTAAGTAATGCTTTTAATTCATGAAGCTGGTGGTTGCTTTCATTGACTTTTGACTGTTACAGCATTCTCATTTTCTAGGAGATGCTTTGAAATGTGTATTCACTTAATCCAGTAAGATCTAGTAAGGGATTCTCAAAATTAAATGCAGAGTCCTCTGCTTTGGATTTCTTCCTACTCAGAATACTTGGAAGACTGGGATACTTGTGAACAGAGTTAGCACACTGAGCAGGAGCTGCCTAAACCATGGGTGTGGAGCACACAGCTAGTGAAAACCAAACAGGAATCTCTGGGCCCAGGTTGGTGCAAAATCGCACGTGCAAGGCTTTTAACAAGACACAGCCGTGTAAGGGCTACACTTCTAAACCCTTTCTTGAACTACCCCTTCCTTTTAAAAGAGTTAAGTAGACCACACTGTGTGAAAACTGGATTCAGAGCATGAGATAATTTTTGACAATAGGACCCTAAGAGAGGAATGAATATGAATAATTGAACAGAAGAGTTCTCCTTGTTGCAAAAACTTGGGGGAGAGGATAGGAGATTCAGCCTCTTTCACCCTTCAGAGACGTGAAGTCCCAACTCTCGCTGTCCCGTAGGGAATGACCTGCCTGTCACCATTGGCTGTAGACCTGGCAGGGGATTTGTCCAATCTTTTGGTGCAGCTGTGCCACTGTAGTGAAAAATGAAATATTACTACACCAAGGAGAAAATATTGGGGAGCCTAAAATGGTGGCATGTATGTTTAGCAATGTGTGCCCACCATGGTGTGTTCCCTGGTTCCGCCTTCTCCATGTAAAAGTGATCTACCTCTAAACCTTCATGAAGTTCTAGCACAATAATTTTTGCTTTAAAAACGAGGAAAAGAATGCAAAAATGACTGAGTTCTAGACCATTACAGTGGTTAAAACAAGTACAGATCAAGAGATAGGAAAATTTGAAATTGAGCTGTTTTGGAGAATAAGTTACTTGTGTAATCCACTTGAAGCTGTGAATCTGGACTCTATCAGCTGAAGAGTTTCAGATATGGGTGGAAATTTGAGCCCCAAATGTTGATCTTCCTCACTGTAGCTGATGTCTGTTCATTGTGGATTCAGCCAATTTGGCTATTGCAGTTCATATATCCTTTTTTCGGTTCCTGTCATCAGAATCTGCAACACGTTGACCTATGATGTAACACAAAGGATTAGTTTTTATTAAATCCAACATGCTGAACCCATTCAGAAAAAAAACTGTTTCCAAAGATTGATTCATGGTTTCTGTATTATGTGTGTTGATCTCACAGACATAAGTACTTCATTTAAGGGGACCCCTCCAACCTCCCCAAAAATACCACATACTTTCAGGTCCTTATATATCCTTAAATATAAGGATATGTAAATATCCTAGTTGAGTACTTCAATTTTAAAAAGTCTTCTTTCCTTGAGCTGATAATGGTTGAAAATTAACTTACCGTCTTGATTAATTTCTTTCATAATTTCAATTTTTTTTTTTTTTTTTTAATTGCTGGTAACCAGTGTTGAGCTGGACAGTCAAGACTGTTCATAGGTATTTGGTAAAAATTTCTGGGTTTTGGTATTTATCACAAATTTTCCAGTTCTCTTTTTCTTAAATTTTCTATTGTGTTAGAACCACTGAGACTGAAAACAGGGCTAGGAATCTTACTATAATATTAATTTTTTTAAAGTATGTGTTACAAAGAAGATATTTCTGCAATTTATTGACAGATTCAATTTTGGGCTGAGGTAGATCTGGAATGTGAGTAAAAATGAGAATAACGATGTGTTTTTATTGATATATTTATTCATAGCAAGTGGTAGAATTGCAATCCATTTTAAATAATTTCATTATTTTAAAAAGAAATGCATTTTAAAAGTTGGGCAAGCTATTTTACTTCTTAGTTCTTTCAGTATATCCTATAACCTGCTCATTTAAAATAGTCATTCTTTACAAAGCTGATACAAATAAAGAGACACATTTGCCTGTTAGTTTCAAAGCCATGGGTGTGCAAAGTTACTGTTTCACAGAACGGTATAAAGACACTTTTTTCAAAACCGTTTCTTACAGTGTTCCCCTTCATTACTGTGTACTACTCCATTCCAGTAACTTTCCATATGAACAACTATTTCTGAAGACCTCCTCCTGGCTTGTATCTTTATTTTTCTGGCAATGAAACCTGCACATTTTTTGTGTAATCTTCAAAAATATTCCATGAATTATCTATAAAAAGTTGATGTAAGAGTCCATGTCTGTGCGTGTGGTATGTTTGTTCTCTGCTAGTTTCTTCTAAAATTTACTGGAAACATCATTTTAATAGGAGCTGAGAAATAGAATGATTTGCAGATGCATTTCAATTACTTTACAATAGGAAAGCAGCAAATGAACTACTATCTCTGGCAGCAAACAAATAGGCACTTTAAAAGCTGTTTGTGACTGATTGCTTTTGTTTTATAGTCTGTGGTGTACCACATCTACTCTTCTGCCCAGTCAAGTTTTTCTGATGTAATGTAGACATAATGTGTTGATTATTTATTTTGGCCAGGATAACTGCCCCCTTCTGCCTAACTCTGGCCAAGAAGACTTTGATAAAGATGGTAAAGGAGATGCCTGTGATGAGGATGATGACAATGATGGTGTTGAAGATGACAAAGTAAGATGTGTGTCTGTCTGCAATACATTTGACCTAAACATCTGGTTCTAAGGAAAACCATTACAACAGATGTGCACTTTATTGTTCAGAGCTTCAGCTGAGTTATTCTGCACTGAAAGATATGTAGTGCAGAGTAAAGCTGTGTTCAGTCAAAGGAGAGGAACACTGTGCAGAGCAAAGCAGCCTGGGGAACCTGGGGATGCATTATGTTCTCTGCTTCAGATTTGAGTTTAGTTATATACATGAAAACAGTTTAATAGAAAGTGGTGTTTATGTTATAATGGGAGAATGACAGGTCTATTGTATTTGAAAAGCTGGTAAATATTAAATATATGAGATCTGTTAGAAACATGTTATGATGAATAAAAATAAACACAGCCAGCGTCAAGGGAAACTGATGGGAGGAAAACACCTAGACTGGTTCATACTTTCCTTCAGATTTTCCCAAAAGACTAAAATTCAATTACTTGCAGAACCTAAAGATAGCCAGTTAATCTAAAACTGTTGTCCTTGTATATCCAGTAAAAAAGACAGAGGCACTTCCAGAGTGGGCTTAACTCTGACTTTTCTGAGTGAAAATTACTCATCTTCCAAATGAGGATGAGTGAATTAGTTTTAGAATTTTACTGTTGCTCTTTGTTCCCTTCAGAAGTAGCCTAGATGCTCTAGAGTTTCAAATCGTTAAAGCTGGGGTAGAGTTATGCTCATGGGTTCTCTATTTGGAATCTAAAAAAAAAAAATCCAAAGAAAAATTTGATAAATAATATGATTTAGTATGCAAATTGTAGCCAGAACTTGTTTTGTGAGCAGTATAAAATTTTGATTTGCCTCTTTATCTTGTCCTTAATTATATAAGATGTATTCCTGGGGGATTTAAAATATTGTGCTAAAAAATTTATTTCCTAGTAAATTTATTTTTGTGTTAGCAGAGAAAAAGTAATTTAAAGACTTATTCTTTATGACCTCCCTCAAATTCGATAATGTTTCTGTAGCACTCATTCCCGCTGCTTTGATTTGATTTTGTTCTTTGCATTTCACACTGAGTACTTTCTTGTGACTGTGCAAAAGAGCATCTGTAATTTGGGGATGTGTGAAACCTAAGCATTCTTCTTCTGGCAGACTTTGAAATTGTAGGCTAAACTGAAAGGAAATTTTCAGAAGTCCATTAAAACAAATGGTCTAGGGGAAGAAATATTTTTGGTAAATGGGATTTTTAATTTTAGTTTTTATAGAACTTTTTGTTATCATGTGCAGAAGAACACAACCAACAAAAAAGTCAATCTTGTTTGAATGGAAAAATCAAAATATGCAATATGAAATTGAAAATACTGACACTGGTTTGTTCCAAAAAAAGTCAGAATAACAGTTCTAGTTGTCCCTTTGTTTTCCAAAAATTATAAAATGCAACTAAATTTGGCTTGATTTTGCAACATATTCCAATTTTTTTTTTGTAAATACATGTACCAGTGATGCACCTTTATTTAAGTATCTGAATTCAGATCCAGTTAAAAATATGAGTTATGGAGCACAATGCACATGCTTTGTATGAAGCCACAAAACCAGACAGTGAGCCAGGCTGTCCAGATGCCATTCTGTTACCACCAAGATCTTCACTGTAGGTACAGCTTGTCCATTGAAAAAATAAAGGGTTAATGTTTTTATTTTTGACCTCTGTCCAAGATGAACAGGAGGAGTTACCACTTCATAGTATGCTCTCATGAGTTGGAATTTTTATTGTGGAATCTTCTTTCTTCTTAGGACAATTGCCCTCTTCTGTTTAACCCTCGTCAGTTTGATTACGACAAGGATGAAGTTGGTGACCGCTGTGATAATTGCCCCTACGTGCACAACCCTGCTCAGATTGACACAGATAATAATGGGGAGGGTGACTCATGTGCTGTGGATATTGACGGAGATGGTATGATTTCAGTTTTGAGAACTGAGTGCTGTTCCAAAAGTGCGCTTTGCTTTATGTCCACTAAGATGAGCTACCTGCTTTTACACATGGAATAAAATTGTGTCTAGCAGCTCAAAAACACAGGGGAAAAAAGAGAAGACTTGAGATTCATCTGTCCTCTGTAGTATATTTGCCCATGTAGTCCCTAAATGACTATAAAGGATATTGTTGAAGAATAAATCACAGGAAGTCTTTTATCAGTGTAATCTTTAAAAAAAAAATCTTTCTGTTTTCCAAAGTAATCAGTAACATAACACTTCTGTTGACTTTTTTTGGGGTTTTTTTGAGGGAGGGAAAAGAACATCAGAACATTCATGTGGTTAAGACAATATCCATAGGAAAGTAATCCACTTCTCTGTGAATATATGCAAAGCTCACAGTAATCCAAATACACATTTTGTATGTCTTAAGATATTATTAAAGGTGTTTATTTCATCTACCAGTACATGCCTATAAGACCCCAATTTGATGAGAATTAAAAAGGGAGAAAAACACTTAAATATCTCTCAAAAATCGTATCCCTGCAGCATTTTAAGTGTATGAGAATCCAGAAATACTAGAAGTTGAAGAAATCTAGCTTTGGGTTTCCTTCAGTAATGTTTTAAAATTTTGAATGCCTATCTGACTTCAGCTTCTGAACATTTTCTTCTTCTGATCATCATGTTCATTATAGTACTGGTGATAGTTCTGCATTTGAAGAAAAGTGTAATCATATTGTTATTGGCTGAAAGGTTACATAAATATCCAGGGACCATAAAAATAGGAAAGGGTCCTTGTACCTTTTCCAGACAGACATACCAATATGTTTTTGTTTCTTTTCATCTTATAATTCGGAAGGAGATTGTTTGTTTTATAATAAAGTTTCCTGAGGAAGAGTAGTTTCTTTTGAAAATTTGGTGTGCTATACAATAAATGATGAACATGTTCTGGTAAAATTAAATTATTTAATACTGAGGCAGCTGAACATTGTACATTTGTTTCTATACAAAACTTCAGAAATTCAAACCTGATATAGCTGTGCATTCTATGCCATTTCTTAGGGTGTGGGAAGAAAATCCAAAACAAATTATTTAAAAAGAAAAATACCTCACCCCTTTATCTGTCATTCCATGAAAAAGCAGTAAATTCTTGAGACATAATGAGCCCTTACTCTCGCAAAATTCATTAGAAAAATACATCTAGAAAACTTACAGCAACAAAAATGGAATTGATATCATAATTTTTCTTTCTAATATTAGTCCTAACCCTTTTGTGTTGTACTAATAATGTTGTAGCAATCAGAAAGCCTGTGAACCCTTTAAAAGTCTTACTTCTTCACTGGTGAGTCCTACAGTTTATGGCTGTCTGTGTTGGATGTTACATCATTCTGATTTCTTCAATTTTTTGTTGGCCTTTTTTTCCTCACAGACATTTTTAATGAACGAGATAATTGTCCTTACGTCTATAACACAGACCAGAGTGATACAGATGGTGATGGAGTTGGTGATCAGTGTGATAATTGTCCATTGATGCATAATCCAGACCAGGTAAATGATGAAAACAGTTTCCTTAATGGTAACTTTAGAAAAAGGGCAGAGAGAAGAGCACAGGAATTGCTATCAGTCCCTGTTTACTGGGCAGCTGAAGAGGTAGATCTGTATTGCTCACTTTCACATCTCAGGTTGTGAGATCTCTTAGTATCAGATGAAAGTGAAGTAGAGTGATGATGCCTTCATTCCATCTGCAATGCTTTGGTGAACTGTTATCTTCCCCCATGGCAAGTGAGTACAGCTTCAGGGCTGCATTTGTCATGCCTGAGTACTTTGGTCTATGTGCAGATAAGCAATGTTGCATACACAGAAGCAATCAGAAAACGTGCTACCCATACTGACACTACCCTCTCATCTCTAGAATGACAACAATGAAAACTCTCAAAGCCCTGCCTTGGAAATATCTTGGGGACCAGATCTTGTTCACTGATAGAAAAATTAAGTAGCCATACTAATTTGAAGTTATGTTCATGCTTTAATCATGGTTGTCATTGTGGTATCACTTGTCTCTACACAAGCCCATGAAGACAAGCATTGAGCAGTTAAGTACCAGGCTGTACTTTTGTGTTTAATAAAAATAATAAAATTACTCTTTACAATTTTTTTTGGTAGACTGATGCAGACAATGACCTTGTTGGTGACCAGTGTGACAATAATGAGGACATAGATGAGGATGGTCACCAGAACAACCAGGATAACTGCCCTTACATCCCCAATGCTAACCAGGCTGATCATGATCAAGATGGTAAAGGTGATGCCTGTGATCCTGATGATGACAATGATGGTGTCCCAGATGACAGAGACAACTGTCGCCTCAGATACAACCCCAAGCAGGAGGATTCAGATGGTAAGACCAAGATCTTACTAATTTCATTTAATTTTAGTATCCAATTTTGATCTTGGAATATTAATATCTGGTGAAGATAAAGACTTCAGATCAAACTGAGCTGCTTTTGCTATTTTGTACACCACAGACTTCAATGGAACTGAACTGGCCAGCTTGGTCCGGGGTTAGGGCATTAGGAATCGTCTTTGACAAGAAATCAAATATGCAGAAATTATAGAAGAACACCTTTAATAAAGTTGTGTTAATTTTTAACTATTTTTGTAAAAAAGACTCCTGAACAGCTTTCCGCAAATTTCCCCCATAGCTTGCTTTAAGTTGCTTGATGGTTGGACATGTCAGAGTTAAAAAAATGAATACATAATTGTTCTTTTTTCCAGTTCTGTGGTAAAAAGTTGCTGATTACTCTCAAACAGTCCTCCTCTATACTTGGTATTATTTAAATAATGAAACAGTGACAGTTTCACTATCATGAATTTAATTTAGAAAACAGTTATTTTCCTTTGAAAACTACAAAATATGTTTACAAGTAAGGCCCTTACAATAAATACAGGTGAGCAATTAGATAAAATACTGAGCCCTGACTGATTTCCTGGTGGTAGGTAGCTTCTCATTGGCAGTCAGTAATAGTTCTTAAATTATTTAACCCTTCTGTCCTGTAATATGTATCCGGAATGTCTTTGTACTTGCCAGACTCTGGAATAGCCCCTTAATTTCATACATCCAGAGTAAGGGGGACCCCATGATGATACAGTTTGTTATAGTCATCTGTCACCTGGATCTTGTAAGGAACACTACATTTATGTATGGATTAATGATTCACAAAAAAACATATATTTAATTGGTTTATCCAGCTCATTGCTGTCATTAGTGGCAGGTCCAACAAATCTTGGAAAAGGGGTAAATAAAGCCAAAAATTGCTCCCACGCTCTTGAAGCATATGACGATGGAGAGAGAGCTGTTGGATGTGACTGGGTAAACAAACACTTTATAACTTTCCTTGACAGGGAATCAGTGTTGTCAGCAGCAGCTCACTACCAAATGAGCATCAGCTGGACTTTCGGTGAATAATTAGACTCTACTGTGAATTATCTCTGTGATTTGGCAAAGGAAACAAAATAAGAAATTTGTTCCCTTTTCTCCAGTAAGTGCTAAGACAAACAGGTGGAGGAGCACACAGCTGGTCAGGATTTGGAGTTCTCCATGGCAGATATCCAGGGTGGAAAATGGGATTATTTTATCACGTATCTGAATTGCAGAAAGTCTTTGAGATATTATATGCTTCAGCTGTCTCTAGCTGCTCTTTTCTTCTTGGCTCTTGCCTAAAACTCATTCTGCTTTCTCTCTGAAAGCTCCATACTTGGGTAATGCTATGTTAGTCACAGTAATGGAGCTTTCCATTTTTCTGTGAAGCACTGAGTTGTAGGCCAATATGGAATGAGCTGGATCATTGCTGTTTCCCATTGTGTTAATTCACAGTAATGAATGCTCAATGAGAATAGAAACAAAATTAGCTGACAGTACTGTTTTTACCTTACTACCGAGTGCAATATCCAGTGGTTTCTGTTGTAAAAGTTGGAGCCATTTGCAAATTTGTTCCCATCCTTTTCTAGCCAAGTTTTTCTGCCTTATTTTCAAGTCTTTGTACTGTTGTGTGCCTTGAGTAACAGTGGCATTGGCAATGAGACGTTTTTTATAGATGCCTCCTTTCACTGCCTGCTGTTTGAGGCAAGTAACATCTCTTGGTTTCCATCAATAGTATGGGTAAATTAAGAAAGGAAATAATTGGTAGTTTTTTTAAATATTGAGTGTAGTAAAAGAGTTGAGCAGAAGCACAACTGTAGATTAGCTGTATGTATGCATTTTTTGGTTCTCTAAAAAAGTTGTTGCAATTCATGTAACAAAACTTAATTTTTTCATTCCTTTGAGGTTAGTCCTGTTGGATATAGTGCTGCATTATTTTCTCATACACTTCTTTGAAGCATTACATTTTTTATAAGTCAAATTGTTTTACCTACGAGTGAAAGAGCAACTAAGCATGTATGCATATTTTACTGCAACATTCTCCCCACTTTCTTTTGAAATAAAGGTGACACTTCTGCAGTCTGAAGCATCTTAGAAGGATTGTTGCAGAAAGACTCTTGAGACAGTGATAAAAGATTCTGAAAAAAAATTAATATGATCAATAATATATAAAGATGTAGTAATGTGTGGGAAGATTTTAATACTACTGTTTGAATTAAGTTGCACAGCATATATTAAAATGTGGTTTTTTAGCCACATCTGGAACAAATCAAACTGAAAATGTAATACAACCATTAGTGAACTACATTGACATAGGAAATTTCCAACTTTTCTCACCGTAATTCCAAAGTGGTGTACACACAGGGGCTGGATAAATTGCTAAAACTTGCATTTATTTATTCACATTCCTTACAGGTGATGGCAGAGGTGATATTTGCAAAGATGATTTTGACAATGACAATGTTCCAGATATTTATGATGTATGCCCTGAAAACAATGCCATCAGTGAAACTGACTTCAGAAAGTTCCAGATGGTCCCCCTGGACCCCAAGGGAACAGCTCAGATTGATCCCAACTGGGTTATTCGCCACCAAGGCAAGGAACTGGTGCAGACTGCCAACTCTGATCCTGGAATAGCTGTAGGTGAGTATCAGATGCCAGTTATCATCTTTGGAAAAGTAACCAGTGATCCTGTGATAAGGAAAGGGGAAAAAGGGTAGATAAATACATTTTTTTGGTGTTGCAAACTTTGGATTAAGTACAAGCGCAGTTTATGTGCCCAAAGTAAAATCAGCTCAATGCTGTTTGCGTTTGTTGTCTGTTCATCTCATCGCTGTGTAACATTCATAAAATATACAGCTGAAAAAATTATTCCTCTCCAGAAGTCTCCCTGTGATAGGTAGGCAAGTGTAATTACCTCCTGTAGGTAGGGAAACTGAGAAAGGCTGTTTACAACTCCTGCCAAAACTCAGGATGTAACTGGGACTCTTGGGTGTGGACAACTGGATCCAGCATTGTAACTCAGTGGTTTGTCTCTTTTGTACTCTCCCAGGCTATGATGAGTTCAGCTCTGTTGACTTCAGTGGGACGTTCTATGTTAACACAGACCGTGATGATGACTATGCTGGCTTTGTGTTTGGTTACCAGTCCAGCAGTCGATTTTATGTTCTCATGTGGAAACAGGTCACTCAGACCTACTGGGAGGACAAACCCACCAGGGCTTATGGTTATTCTGGTGTGTCACTCAAAGTAGTGAACTCAACAACTGGTACTGGTGAACACTTACGAAATGCTCTCTGGCACACAGGAAACACCCCTGGACAGGTGAGAGATTTAAAATCTCAGGCCAACAGTGCATGACTGATATTTTAAAAATAAGGGAGATGTCTCGAAAAGAACTTTCTTTCACACCTCATTTTTTTTGCAGTTGTTTATCAGCTTTTCTTCAATTCCCATATTCATAGTGTCAATAATACAAAGAACACTACACATATAAAAGGGAAGATGAGGTGATCAAAAGGAAAGGAGCGAGAGGTCTCAGTTATCCATAAATCCTTTGTTATTTCTGTATTGGCACTTGCTTCTTTGGTGTTTCATCTTGTTTGAATTATATGTGGTTTAGAGTACAGTAACCAGTAACAGAAAAAGAGAAAAGAAAAACTGCTGCTGTTCCAAATAGTGTCCAACCATGGAAAGAACTTGTGCTGTTTGGAAATTAAATTAGTGGGCATTCACATATGGATAGGAATTGATCGTGGACCATGACTGAGTGTGAGTCACAGGCAGTAAAATCTGTGCAAGCTGCAGTCCCTCTCCCTCATTGAAGATGCTTGTACAGATAGGAAAAATAGAATCAGGTCTGTCAGCATGGGTGTGTATTTGCAAACCTGGAGGACTTCATCAGAGAAGTCAGGTTCAATGCTGTAATGACCTTCAGTGAGTCTTAGCTATGGAACTGCAGATGAGTAACTGACCACCAGTTTAAGACAAAACTTTCCATTACTCTCACTCTATAAAAGAAGTCTTCTGATCGTACCATCAAATGTTAAACTCTATTTTCAGTTTCATGCTCTGCAGAAAATAAGCTTTGGCTTCATGTACAGTTACTGTAGTGGTTGTGTACAGTTACTGGAGCAGGGTCTGTTCCTAATAAGGCATTTTTATTCCTACTGTAGGTGCGTACTTTGTGGCATGATCCCAAGAACATTGGCTGGAAAGATTATACAGCTTACAGGTGGCATTTGATTCATAGGCCTAAAACAGGATTAATAAAGTAAGAAATATTTCTGCACCTCTATATTTTCTAGCAAAATGTTTGTCTCTGATATAGAAGCTATATTATCAGTTTCTTTGTTAGCTCTGATAATGATGATACTTGTGACAATTTGAGGGACATTTTGTTATCTTCAGAAGAATTTATTTTACTTTTCAGATGTATTTAATTTTGTCTGGATCATTCAATATTTACATCAGCTAAATACTCTTAAATGAAAAAGCTTTCTAAATAGCTTTTCTGTGAAGATACCAAAAATTCGTGAGCAAAACTCAAAGCAAGATTAGAACATGAGATTGCTCTCCAGCCCCTGAAATTTCAGTGAATGAAATTAATTAGAAACATCAGCATCGCCACAGGGAAGAAGGCAACGGCCTGTCTGCTTCAGCATCGTGTCTCCTGTAGTGTCTTATACAAGGCGTTGCAGAAGTAGCCATGAGCACATCTGTAATGCACACAACAAGGAGCTATGGCATCTGACTTTCCTTAGAGCCCAGCTGTTTATCTCATGTTCAAAGATTAAGCATTAACTGTTCATGTCAGTTTTATCTTCTACTAATGACTGGAACTGTAAAGAACATGTTTCATGGGCCAGAGTCAGACCTTACTTCTAAAGACCTCTTTTGTTCTTATGAGCAGGGGATTTTCATTTTTGTGTGAAAGACAGTGTAGACAAATTTGGATAGACTGCTACCTGTTTACTGGAAAGAGTTTCTTTATGCATCAAATTATTGCAGTGCAAAGCATTGACTGACACAGGTCAAAAGGAAACTTGATTTTTTCATTCCTGTTACTGTTACCTGTAATTTCCCTTGCAGAATCTATGTAGTGTCAGACAAAAGCATGATTCAATTGGTATCTCATTAGATTAATCTAGCATAACAAATTCTGTGGTCCAGAGCATTAAATTCCTTCATTCTTCAGGGTGTTGATATAGAAAATAAATGAATTATTTCCCTAATGTGACTGTGAAACAATTTTATTTGTACAGAAATATAAATTTCATATGAACATGATTAGAGCTATGTAATTTTTTTGGTGGGATGAACATTAAACTCTTCCCATTAAACTCTTTGGGTTCTTGATATTTTGAGAAGGATATTAAATAGGGTTACATGAACATGAAAACATGTAATTCTTTTTGCTGTTCTTTTTACTATCCTTTAAATACTAATTTCAGGAAGCAGTTTCATACTTGTCTCTGTGCACCTTTCAAAAAACAAAACACTTCAAAACAGAGCAAGTGCTGGGAATACACTTCTGACTAAGCAGAAATCTGTCCCTAACCCCTGAGTTATAAGAAGCCGCTGAAGTGTTATCATCCTCACGAGAAGGCATTTTGCTGTGTATAACTAATGTATAGGCAATTGAAGCAGGACCATAATCCCTCCCTCCAAAGACTTCTCTAATTAACAAACTACAGAGTAATTTCTCATTTGGCCCAAGAGGCTGAGAGCCTAAGAACTTTGACTGTTTCAAGGTCTCCCATGAGTAGTGAAGGATCCAAGTTCAAGGAAATGCAGTCTTGCTGATAGAGAAGGAAGTGAAGAGATGTCTTTGGAGGTCTTTTGTCTCTAGGGATGATGCCTGAAATGCTAAAATAAAAGAAAAAATTTAGAAAAAAAAATTAAGTTGTCCTTCTTTTCCAATTTTAGTCTAGCTATTTGTGTCCAAATCCTTCCAGCTTTTATTAAGCTCTTAAAATGTCTGAAATTGAGATTCAGCATGTCTCCAATTAATGTTTTGTTTGACTCTAAAGGAATGGTTCTTCCAATTTCTGGTGTTGGCCCTTGCACTAAAGATAAATAAATCAGACATTCACACAGCTGTAATGACATCTTTGCTCAGTGATGTGACAAGGCTGTGTGGTAAACTCTGAGTTCACAGGGACGGGAGCTTATCAGTGAATTCTAGTACATGACATAGTTCATTCCAGGAGACATGAATGTTCTAAATAAAGAACTGGGAAATATTTTGCAGATGGTGTGCATAAAATTACTTATTGAACAGCTCCACTCTTCCTGATATATGTGTTACGGCTGCTAGCCATGTGGGTATGAGAGAGAGATAAGAAGTGATCTCTACAATGAAGTTGGGTTTTCTGGTGCCTTTTTAAAATTAATTCTGTTTCAGTTCTTAAGAACTGTTACAGTTCTTACACTGGACACTGCATTATCCTCCTTGTCTAATTTAAATTATGTTCTTCTTTACAGAGTTTTAGTGTATGAAGGGAAACAAGTCATGGTGGATTCTGGACCAATCTATGACACAACCTTTGCTGGTGGACGATTAGGTCTTTTTGTCTTCTCTCAAGAGATGGTCTATTTCTCTGACCTCAAGTATGAATGCAGAGGTTAGTTACAGGAAATGTCTGGAAAATGCTGAAGCCTTTAATAACTTGAGGAGCAAACACAAAATGTGGGAATGAAAAGTATCCTCCAGTTACTGAAAGCAATCTGTAATAGCATAGCGTGGCGTAAGCCTTGATTTGTTGAAGTGGCATGAATGCCCCTTGCCCTTATAGTAAACCCAATTTGAATAGTAAAACCCAGATGTTCAATACTATCCACCTGGAAAAAAATGAGGTAGAAATCTCTGAGAGAGAAAGGTGCTTAGAATTCTCTCTGCATATCCACTGTCCTCTGTAGGCTATTTCAGTGTGTTCTGCAGGCAGAGAGCTACTTCTGGATCACCCCTCTTTAAAGAGGCATAAAGGAGAGAGCAGATATCTTTAATGAGCATGTCTGTCTCTAGTGCCTTGTCTGAAATGTTTTGGAATTCAGAAAATGCTTTCCCAGGTTTTCTTATATATTATTTTTATATATATTTCAATACATAGCTGCAAATACACATGTGTGTGTGTCTCTCTTTCTATATATATAGGCATATATGTATTTTTAAATAAACATCCTCCCATTTGTACGAAAATTCAGAACAGAAAGTATTGTGCTGCATCTCTGTAGCGTGCCATGGTGGAGCTCTATTCTTGTGTGATTGACTTCCTAACCAAAAAAAAGCTCAACCACAATTAATATCTTTTTTTCCCATTTCTTTCAGATGCTTGAGAAATGGTTGCTGCATTACCAGCAAAGTACTGTAGATGCTATGCAACCTAGACACCTCAGTACATCCTCGTACTCCCACACTATTCTGTGTACCTTCTGCCCTCTGTCCTCGTGCTCCACTCACCAGGTACCTCCCTGCTGCCAGGAGTGCTTCAGCCATCCCTCCACCCAAGTGCCTTCTCACAGCCAGGACTAATGGAACCTAAACATGAATGTCCAACCCACCACTGAAGCAAAAGCAGATTGATACATTAGAACACTTTTGTAGAGTGAAAACTTAGCAAAACTTGTTTATGTGTCTTTTTTAAAAAATGACGTTTACATATAAAAATGTAATTACTTAATGTATTTATATATATGGAGAAAAAGAGGGGGAGAATGATGATTATCAGTCATTGTGTTTAAATGAGGAAAAATGTGTTCGAATTTTTTGGGTGTATGGTTGAAACTTCCTTGCTCTGATCTGGACTGGACTTTAGTAACACAAAGCCTCTGAGTCTAATTTTAGCAAAGTAATGGAGGGCCATACCAATAGTGAAAATTGCTTTGGATATTAAAGTAAAGATCAATTTTAAACATCTTTGGATTCAAAAAAAGGGTTTAGCTGATGAGGATGCTCTCAGTAACATCCATTAAAATTACGGCTGGTAATTGTCAAATTTATAACTCAGAGCATTCTCTAGTAGAGGCTTAATTCAGGCCAAATGGAATTGAACTAGAAACTGTCATGTGAAAGGGAAGAGTGATTCATTTAAACATCCAAAGCTATCACTATTGTCTGACTTTCAAAACATTACTTCCAGTTGCTCTGTTTTCATCATATTCTGCATTGCCTTGTAATAAAGAACATACCATGACTATGTGGAGCAAAATGAACCTGAACCACTTTTCCACCTCTGCTGCAAAAAGCACTTTGACATCGTGAATTCTGATGTGGGTTTTTGAAAAGGTGGCAACGCCACTATTACTTAATTTGGTAACATATGAATTTAAGGTTCCATTTATAAATATTTTGTTAGCATTTGTTATGATTATCACACAGAGCTACCTTCTCTGGTAATTTATTTTAAAGCATGTCATATAATGCATCAGTAATACATTCACAAATAATTATATTTTAAAGCTATTTTTGAAAGAATATCACAATATGTAGATATTGTCAAAGCATGGCCTACACTTAAGTATAGTTTCATGGTTTATAGTCATGTATACTTTAAAGTTAAATGAATAATAAGGAATTTACAAATGGAACCTTAATATATATCCAGTTACCCTAATTTTAATATTTTGTATTGTTACCTGTGTCTGCTGTATATAGAACTTCTTAAATAATGCTGAAGGGATACCAGTGTTTATTCTAAACAGATACAACAGTTACGCAGATATACAATAGTATAGACATGTTTATCATTTTTGTTTTGTTTTGTTTAAGTTGTATGAGCTTTGTTCACAAAAAGAACACACGCTGGTGTAATTTTATTCATAGATGGGTTAAGTAATGGAAGAATACAGTACCTCTGCCTTCTTCTAGGGCACAGTGAGCTAAATGTTGAATCAACTTTTTCTCCCTTGAAATAGATTTTGTTGTTACATTCATTAGTAAGGAGTCAACAGTTAGTGGCTTTATTGCACATTTTGTAGTATTCATATTATCAAATTTTTTATTTTATTTTTGGTTTTGGTTGAGTTGGGCTTTTTCTTTTTTTCCCAAGTCGTCTTCATGAGGTTTTTAAATATTTCAGTTTCTTTTGGTGTTTCAAGAGGCATCCCCAAGTTCCAAGCAGGAGGTAGGGTGACTTCATTAAATGTAATGAGTAATAGCTGTGTAGGGTTTTTTGTTTTGTCAGAGAGAGACATCAGTGTGGGGATGAAGATGTTAATATTTGGACTGTATCATAATTTTCCTATTCTATGTAAATTATTTATGGTTTTTTTTAATTTCTTTTTCTTTTTTTTTCCTTGCGAGTGTGTGAGAGAGTGAGAGTGATGGAATTTCCTTTTGTTTTGCCAAAGATTGTAAATAATTATTTATTTGTTTACACGGACGGAACTTTATCAATTAACGTCCTGATTCATTTAGTCAGATCCTCATTTTTATATATTTATATATATATTAAGAAATTAATAATAGGAAATAAACTGTAAAAAGGTTTTATAAACCAAAATCTCTTTACCTTTTTTATAGTAAAAATGTTTTGTTAAAGAAAATATACCATTTTCCAAAGCCCTCAGTTAAGCCTCTTGCCTTGCTGTAAGCCAGTTTGTTTCAAGCAAACCAGTAAATCTGTTGCTTTGTTACAAATCACCAACTGACTTCTAAGGGTGTAAACAACAGGTTTTTCTGACAAGACATCGTTCCCCATGAAGTCTTTATCTGGCAAACTATCAGAAATTTTATTTATAGCATTGTTACTGAGAAATTTTGATCCTGGTTCTCTGTACTGTGTCTTGGCCAATGTGTTTTAACAAATATATCTCATTCTGTTATTGCTGCTTCTGAGGGTCCCATCTGAGTCATTGGGATTCACTGGTGTGAATGGGGATTGTCTTTCTGCGGGAGATTTTCAGGAATGAGTGAGTCATAACGAACCAAACAGAATAAAATACAAGAAAAAATTCTTAGCATGAGAGATCTTTCCTATAAGTATAGACTGCTTGCAGGGAGGGGAATTTTAATGCGATTAGGAAAAGTAAGGATGCAAATTTTGAGGTATGGACACAAGTTCCAGCTTTTCTTGGCCGTACAAATATCCCAGCTATTTGGTTTCCTTGGCTTTTGGTTCCCATGTGAGTACTTGGAACATTATACAAGAAAGCCGTGTCATTTTCAGTACAATTTTTTATGAATCCATTAAACCAAAACAAATGTTCATTCCTGTAAAGAGGTGCAAGATCATCAATGATTGTCATTATTCATGTAATAGATTGATCAAGAACCTGTTATCCACTTCCTCAACAGTTTTTTTTAAACTCTGGTATGGATCTGCTAGAGAGTTATGAGCGTGAACACTTAGTTATGATTCTAAGGGAAAAAAATCTCTTGATGGCAACCAAACAAAACCCCACAAATCTAAACACAGGGACATTAAATGACTGAAAATGTGTGGCACTTTAGTACTAGTACAGGGTCTCTCAGAAAAATAGGGAGGGAAGGACCAAAAAAAATATGCTGTGAATGAGCAGGTTCACTATAGCAGTGGCATCCTCTAAACTATGTCAGTTGTTCTAACTACTTTTCTAAATTCTTTTGAAAATAATTATGAGTATTTGCATAATCTGGGAAAAATACATGTTTAAACATTTTTCAGTGTCTGCACTTCTGGTTCCCAGAGGGATATGGATGTGGAAGAAGGTGTGAAATCCCTGAGGAGAGGTTGTTTTTTCTCACAAGGGGAAGCTGAGTAGAGTAGGTGTGGATTCTGCCACTCACTCATGAGTGATACTAGGCAAAATTTTTGTCATTTTTTTGTTTCCCTGGGCATCAGGCTCCCATCTACTAAAGGTCAGTGATAAATTTCTTGCCCTTTAAAATGCGTTTGATATGTTTTATATATCTTATTGTTTTTTTTCTGAGCTGGCCATAAAACCAGGAAATACTGAAATCCTGAAATCCACTTGAAATTAAGTTCTGATGAGACTTGACAACTTTTAAGACATGAGTGTTTTGGATAAACTTTGGATAAATCACTGACTTTTGAAAAGTTAAGCTGAACTCACAGATTTAAGGATTTGTCCATTATAAGGGTAATGCATCTGCCATAGTTTCTTCAAGAAAAGAAGGAAAAAAAAATCTACCCAAGTATTGTAGCTATGATTTTGCACATCAGGTAGCCCAAATATTAGCATCATGAATGCTAGCATCTGTGTCTGCTCCTTGCTTGGAGGAGACAACTGGAGCTGAACAGACTATCTCAGTCAGTGGCCAAACCTTAATCTTGGTCAGCTCAGTGAGAGTTTTGCTATGGAGTTGGGTGATAGCTGGATAAGATTCAGGATTCGGCTTGTGCTGCACATTTCCACAGAGGAAGAGCTATAATGCTTGTATGGGAACATCTGCTCTCTAAAGCCATTTGAAGAAAATATGTAGCTATGTAATAACTTGGCAGAGCATTCTTTCCATTGTGGAGAAGACCACCCTTGTAGATCAGGAAGGGAGACTTTGAAGGAAAAGAAACCTGGAGCTGATGAAAACAAAGGTTCTTCTAATCCATTATACTGCTTCTTGAAATCTGCCAGTACCAAAGAGGAAGGGGTCAAATATTTATCATTAAAAAATCATACATTAGCACTCCTAGAAGGGAAGCATCATTCTTAGCCCCAGCAGTTAATGGGTGGGTTCTGCCTTAGTGCCTGTGTGGCCTTTTTTACACTAATATAACTGCAAATATTATTGTTATTCATATAAATACCTCAGATATTAATCCCACTTCTCCCCCTCTTGAGAACTCTGGAGATTGATTATATACTATACACAGCACAAATTTTCTTTTACCAGTTTCAGATCTGTTACTGTTTAATTTCATTGACAGGCTTTATTTCTCACAGACTTTGGAAGGGAATGAATAGTATATATTTCATTATAAAACTACATGTTAGAAAAATAATATTCTACTTTGCTTTTACTGTTCGTGTGCATATGTCTATAATGGGTTCATGCAGCACATCAAAGGTAGAAGAATTTCCTCTGCTTGATAAAAAGATCAGCTGCTATGTTGTTGCAATTCTCTTCTAGTATGGGCCATGTTTATCGCCTTTTCCAAGTCTCAGTCTAGCTCTTGTGCAGATGAGTTGGACAGATCTTTCACAACCTTTTCTCCTGTCATTTGTTGTTGATCATTACCTGTTCTTGATATTTTTAGAGCTGATGTGAATATGTTTGGTGTTGCTCCTATAGAAGCCAGTAAATCATCACAGTTTACAACTTCCTTGTGAGGGGAAGAGGAGGGCCATGCACTCATCTCTTCTCTGTGGTGACCAGTGAAAGAACTCAAGGGACACAACCTACAATTGTGTCAGGGGATGTTTAGGCTGGTTATTAGAAAGAGGGTCTTCACTCAGAGGGTGGTTGAGGGCTGAAACAGGCTCCAAAGGGAAGTGGTCACAGCACCAAGCCTGACAGAGTTCAAGAAGTGTTTGGATGATACTCTCAGGCACATGATGTGATTCTTAGGGATGGTCCTGTGCAGGGCTAAGGGTTGGACTCAATCCTTGTGGGTCCCTTGCAATTCAGCATATTCTTTGATTCTGTGAATTTCTTTTCAGACACTTGCTGAAATTCCTGGACTCCTTTCAGCACTGCTAAATGCACCAGTCTATGGAAGCTGGAGGGCTGCATTGCCCATCACGCTTCAAATCTTAGGAACAGATGTAATAAGGTATTTTGTAATTTACAGATTGTTTTTAGCAATTGAGATTACATAGTCATTTGGTAACTTCTAGCAGATATATTTTTGACACCTCTTTGTAAGCTGATTTTCTCTCTTTAAATAATGTTGACAGAAAAAAGAAGGGAGAGGATGGCAAGCTGCAGGCATTATCAGCAGCTGCAGTGGATATTTTTTGACCAACGTTTTTTTACATATGTGAAGAAAATGAATCGATGTTTCCAGTTTCATGCAAGGCAGATTTTTCTCAGACACTCTTCTGATTGATCATTTAATCTAGTTTTCTTCCTGGAGTTGCTCTGCTGCCTTCTTGTAAGTAACAACCACCTCCAGTAGACCTTGTTAAGGCATTCCTTGGTGGTGAAACTGGAGTACTTTAGAGTTGGAGCATGAAGCCCAAGCAAATTAGTCTGTCCTGATTTATAAAGATTTGGCTGCAGTGTCTAGAATTTTGTAGTCAGAAATGAAGGACCACCCGACTCGCTGTGGATGTAATCCAGTGGGTTTTACTATATGCAGTAGCTCAGCCTGAAGAAATGGCAACAGTGTCTCAAGCTGAAACCAGTGACACTTGGAAGATCACTTGCCTTCTCAAGTGAGATTAAGTTCCAAAGATATTGGCATTCACTGTTCTAGAGAACAGCAGTTCTCCATTTAAAGAGAAAAGTTCCAATATTTGTAAAGGAGCAGGAAGAAAACCAGAACATTTTTAAATGCTCAAGTTAAGATTTTCAAAATTTTCAGTGAAATGGAGCATACACAAACAGTAAAACAGCAAGAGACCACATTCTTTTTTTTCCCTTCTTCTTTGAAATTCTTCTTTTTAAGTCATTAAAAGACTGAAATAGTCACTTTCAGTATTTTTATTAATACGTCAATATAAAGCTCCCACATGTTTGAGAAGGAAGCACACTCAGTTGTACATGGAGGGAACTGAAATGATTATAATTTATATAGTTCCAAATCAGTCCATAAGGCCTAATTTCTTGCTTTTGGTTGAAGACTTTATAGTTTTCTTGCTTTAATCAACAATATTAAAGTGGTCAACAATGATAAATTACTTTATTGTTCTAATTATTCATCCAACCATGGGGGACTATGCTGCAGATGTAGATCAAGAAAACACTCTTCTGCTAACTTGAATGACACCTACACACTTGAAGGCCCACAATTTCAAACATATCTTCTTTTGAATGCAGAAAAATGTTTCAGAACTAATGCCTACTTTAACAAATGATCCTGATAGTTAATGTATTATCTCAGTTTATTAATAAGAAAAATAATATTTATGGAATATTTTCAAAGGGAAAATATTTACTATATTAGATTTGAATATGTGTGGATAATATCCACTTTTTTGCAGTGATTGAAGGGTCTTTCATGTAACATCTTTTCAGTTATTAGGATTGGGTTTTTCCTGTTTCTATCTGTGGTAACTTTTTGTGAACAAAAATGAGAAGCTGATTTTTGTTATTAGCAATCATTCTTAATTGCATGGAAGACCTAAAGTCTGGTTAAGTTTTTATGGAAATCACATGTCCTGGGAAGGAAGGTTCTATCCAGAACCATTTTACTTTTCTGCAGAGAGGAAGAACTGTTTTCTTCCATGTCTCTTCCAGAAGGCATTGGCTGCCTTCTGGTGAGAGAGGTAGTACAACTGAGTTATTGAAACGGAACCTGGCACCTGTGACACGAATCCACTCAATCTATTGTGACAGCCAAAGAAATAGCCAAGGTAAGAAATCCTGCATGTAACTACCTTGGGTGCAGTCACCTACAGAGAAGAGGGGGAATATATGCTAAGCCCATGAGCACTGGGGTTTGGAGATTGGCTCCATGGCTGCTGTGTTGTCTATACTAAAAATATTTTTCCCTATCTTTATGCCAGTGCCAATGTGTACAATCTAGTTCCAGATTTAACACCTGAATACTGCACTTAAGATTCTTTTTTTTTCTTAATGATGCATATATACTAAAATTGAACAGTCTTACTTGCTTATTTCTGGAATATTCTGGAAAAAGGGAGTGTGGCTTTTTTCTTCTAGGAACTGGGGTTTAAAAATGCTCCTGTATGTCCCAGAGCATAAAATAATGATTAGAAGCATTCTTAAAAAAACTCCAGTGCAAAACATTGTAGTGTTGTAACACTGGAAGGATAATTGCTGTGCATTTTAGGATATTTGTTTGTGCATTTTCATTCCTGCACAGAACGAGTTCCTAGTATAGTGGCTACTATTCCTTAAAAAGTGTGCATTGTTTAGCTCCATAATTACATACATACTTTTTTCCCTGTATTGTTTCTTCCAAGAGAGCACAAAATATTGTAATTTAACGCTGCATTTGGTAAATCAAAACCTATTTCATATCAGCTGTTACTTCATATTGACTTCTTAGGTCATGGTCAATTCCCAGAACAGGGTGGAGCCACTGTAGTTTTTGTAGTACTTTCAGAAATAAAAGATTACTTGAAAAACTATTGCAGTAATTTCTATAGTTTCAAAAGAAACAAATGCTGTGTTTTCACATTTTTGAAAAGTTTTAACACTGAAAAGTGGCTTGGAAAACTTTTGGGCTGTGATGTCAAAACAATTCAAGATACAGAATTGGTATTTCTCAAGAGGAAAGATTATTTTTTGCAAGGAACTGTAAACATTTCACTGTGATAAAAAAGTAAGAAATGGAAGTATCTGAGACATCTTTATCTTTTCTACTGCTCATTAAACACTGCATAGGTATGTCCATGTAGGATAAACGAATGTTGTCAATTTGCCTTATTAGAACTAGTAGTTTTTCATACACAAGTTCATAATTTAGAGGTACATAAATCATCTCTTAGCAAAAAGCCTGACACTTCTTATGTTGCAAGTGTTTTGCATTTGAAATGTCAAATAAAACTGAAGTTGTGGAAAGAGTTATTAATTCAAAAGGAAACACTCTCAGAGCATTTTAATTTCCTGATATAGCCATAATTTTCTATCTCATCATCTGGAGCTTTGACCCATGTTTATGCTCTCCACTGTGGTGTCCCTCTCACAGGAGTTGTTCCATTTCTTCCAGGGATAACCTATAGGAAAAGTAGAAAATCCTCCCCTTTTACCTGGCACAGCACTCAGAAGAGCATAACAATGCCAAGATTGTGGAAATCAGTTTCCCACTGTCACAGTCCAGCAAGTACTAAGAATGAAACAAGAGAAAAATGAAGACAAAAAGGCTGATGGGAGGAACCTGTACAACTATTTGCCAGGCCCAACAACATCAAATAGCAGTTCCTGATGGGGGCTCTTAGGGATTTCTAAATTTTCTTCAGGTTAAGTATTAATTTCCTGAAGTGTATTAAGCCAAAGGGATTGTTTTTAAAAACTTGTCTTGTACATAACTGAATGCCAAATGTATCTGTCACCTGATTTATTTAAATTTGTTTTCATTCTCTTCCATAATACTTCAGGGTGCACACTGCAAAAAGTAATCCTCCTTCTTTTCATACTAAATGAAGCACATTTTGTATACTATAAAGAGAACCATTCAACTTTCAAAGAGAGCTCTTTTGCTTATTCAGAAACTGTTAGGGAGCCTCATGTGTGCCAGAGATACTGCCAGGGCAGGAGGGGAAAAATCTGACCCTTGTGATGAGACAGAGATAATTGTGTAGTGAGGAGGAGGGGGGAGTGCATCTGAATTTGTGTGGTTCAACTGTGAGGCACAAAACCTTTGGGCACTCTATTAATAAAGTTTATTAACAGAGGCTTTCTGCTAGTTACTGGGTCAAGGATATTAATTTTGCTAACCCTGGGTCAGTGAAAAAATACCTGTGCCTGTATCAATTTGTAAGTACACCTTCATATAGGCAAACCTGTGTATAGACAAAGTAAATGCTCATGTGCACAGGCCACTGCATGCAAATCACAATGAAAAATGCAGTTCTCTCACAAAAAATTCCTGTTAACAAAAGCATAGCTTCTAACTCAAAATAGGTATGAACAAAAATATCAGTACTAAATTTAAAGGTTCAGTGGCAGATGGAGACATATTGTGATGATTTGTGCTGCAAAGGGGCCTCCAGTTTTTTACAGTATCCATGCCAATATCACTTTACTGAAGCTATTGAAAAGCTAGCAGAAATCTGTCAGAAGGAGACATGTAACATTCCAGATGGGACTTAGGGAAATGAGTGCAGGGAAAGCAGCAACAATAAAATCACACAAAACTTTGTAGGGACTGACAAACCATACAAAAGAGGTGGGCAGGGGAAGAAAAATACTCTGCTCAAGTCATAATCAGTACTTGAAGAAACATAGAGTTTAGTCTGCACAGACCATCAACCACTATCTGAACCACCTAAGATGCCTGGCAGGATACCCTGGGGAACTTCAGTACTGTGTGCATCAGAAGCCAGCTGCTAGGCTTTCTTCATAGCTGTGTATTTTTTATTAATAATTGTAAAACCAGAGAGCCAAATCCTTGCTTCACTTGTGCAAAGGCAGGCTGAAGAGTTTGATGTATGCATAAAATACAGATCTTCTTCAGACTGAGTTTACAAAGGTGACATTTTTAACTTGCATTCCTTTTACTTGGGAGATTTTTCTCTTTATCTGTTTTCTTAATATTTTCAGAAGAGATTGAAAGCCACTAACCCACGTTCACACCTAAGACATACCAAAGAAATGGTATTTAACCATCTGAGTAGATATCTACAACTGGATTAACAGGTATTAACAGGCTTAGCAGGATATCTGTACCTATGCTTCCTTTTCAGTTAGTAAAGAAAAACAGGCTTTCATAGAACAAAATTTTTATTTTAATTTAGATGTATAAAATAAGTAAAACTAAAAAGTTCAAGTCCAAAACAAAAGAGGTATGCATTTATAAAACCTGTTCTTCAGGATGAAGGAGGAAATCATCATTCCTGTTTCATTCATAAGTGAATATAACACTATAGATATTCCATATTTTTCTGGTATGGCCTTTAAGTGAGAACATTTGTCTTACACACTCTTTGTGGGGTATAAAAGAAATCATTCCATAAAGGTTTTTCGAGGTGCACTTAATTTTATCCAGGCGAGTGGGAGCAAGTGATCATTTGAACATGTTGATTCAGAAGCATTCATTACCTGTGTTCACTGGCCTGACTTCATCCAAGGTGACCTTTGCTTTACTCACATCCCTCTCTGAGATATTTAAATAGAATGACTCAATAATGACCTCTTTCTGAGCTTAAGCAAAAAGACTCTGACCAGACAGAAGGACCCAAATGACTGTGATTCTGGATCATAGCAGCTGCATTCACTTGACATTGCTACTTTTAAAGATATTAACAATACTGGAATAGATACAAGTCATCTCCTAAACATTAAGTAATGCTGCTGTGATATATAGGTCATTGCTTGGATATGAGAAACCTCATCAATAAACCAAAAACCAGTTTTGAGCAACTGTTCCAGCTGGCTCTGCTTGGAGCAAGGGGGTTGGGCTAGACATTTTCCAGCAGTCCATTCCCACCTCAGCCACTACACGATTTTATAGAAAATGATGGAAAAATAAAGGAACTCTTATATAGACTGCTAGAAGCACTGGATTCAGATGCTTCCTTGTTAATGGCAAAGCTTCAACAGCCAGTTAGACTGAACAAGAATATCTGAAACTAGATTGGGATTTCAGTGTTGGAACTAGATCTGACTTTAAAGCAGGGATATGCTTGAGGCTATATGGTTATCTTACATTTAACCATACTTGGTACCACATGCAGACTACCGAATTACATAGATCCTGAAGAAAGACAAGGTCCTGACTATGCTATTAGGCAGACATAGCAAGTCAATGTAGTCTTATTTAGACCAGTAGATGTCTAGAGCCGGCACTGGGTTTGACCATTACCAGAACTACCTGATTAGTCCCAAGAGATGTGCTCTCCATCAGAAAATCAAACAATTGAAGAGCATCATGATGATGCTTCTTCTCAAAGACTTCCACCTCTTTATTCCTCTGCCTGAAAATCATTTGCCTTGACTGCAGTTTAAGTAAGAAAAGTATAAAATAGAAAAAAATAAACCGAAACAGTAAAAAAAAATTAAGCCATTGAGGATACAGACCATTATTTGTATCAATTTTACAGTGAAAAATTACCGAGTACTCGAAGTAGGGTTTTTACTGGTCCTAATTTCTCAAAGAAATGAAGGTGGTACAACCATCTGTCTATCATCTGCTAGTAAATGACTAAAAGAAGTTTTAAGTTCGTTGGCCAAGTTCAGTTGACTTGACAGAACTGAATTTGACAAACATTTCAAAGTTTAAAAAGTACATAAGATTTTTTGCGCCAATATGATTGATTAAGATTCCACGTGGATTCTCTTTTTACTAGTAAGCCACAAAAACACTGGAATATTTTCTTATAATTAGCAGATCTCTAATCTCTTTCTCTTTCATGTATTAGAAGTATAAATCTCATGGGGCAAAATTCAGCTAAAAAACGTAAATGGACTAGAAGTGAGTCACCAGTTCCAGTGCCCATGGAGTTGCTTGTGTCCCTGGAGACCCCTCATGAGTGGCCCATTTACATGAATTTAAACAAACAAAAACAAGCTGTCATTCTTTGTTCTGTATCAGTACTGAAAGCTCTAGTCAAGCTCCATGGATAACTTGCCAGGTACTGCACAAGCACAGTTTAAGATGCATTTTGTTATCCTGGAAAACCTGTTAAGTGGTCTGTGTGGTACACAGGTGCAAGCCTATATGGAAGTCATAAGCAGAGGGAATGACAGATGGAGAACATTGTAATAGACTGGTAAGGGAGTTTTCCCAGATTTCCACAGAAGGTCATAAAGGAACTGAGAACAAAACACAATTTTCAAAAATGCCAGTTTTTGTTTTTTCTCATTGGCATCTAATGTGAAGTCTTAGTCAGGATTTTGAAAAGGCAAGAGGAATGAGTTTAGTTTGTCCTCTAGCAGGTAAGATCTTTTAGACTAACTGTCTTCCTCCATGTTGATGGACACAGACATTGATGTCTATGGTAAAATGGATAAAAGTAACAGGTATGCATCTAGGAAGGACTTAGGGGGGAAAAATCATGTAATTCAAGGACCTGCTACTTATATTTTAACAAAAAATAGTTTGAAATAATAAACCAATACGGTAGCTCCCTGGCAGAATTTATAATGTCTTTCATGCCACTTTTGCATTTTATGGCCTCTTAGAATATCATGGTATTTTTGTCTTCCTTCTTGACATACAGAAGAAAACATGTACGCCACACTCCAACCAATGAATCAACCAACCATAAATATATGGAATTGCATAATTATTAACTGATTTTTGCATCCCCAGAACCTTCAAATATTTCGATCAACTCAACTTTGGTTCATTGCTTGACAAAGCATTTTAATCCAGCACTAAGGAAACTAATCCTGTCTGTCTCTGTGTCTATTCCAGTATTTACATGCATTTAAACTTAGATAATTTAATTGGATAAGAAACTTTTTTTATTGCAGATTAGCACTTATTTTGCCTGAATGGCCTAGCTGAATTTTTCCACTTCTCACTAGTACATGAATTGCTGAAGCACACAGTGACTCTTCATTCATTTCATTCTACAAAAGGAAATAACCACAAAGGACCTGAACATATTTCCTAATTTCTCATTTTATATACCTCTGCTAATATTCCCCTGACTGATTTTTTACTGTAATTATAG
>JAWWES010000115.1:40887253-40901062 GCA_035583135.1 Lophotriccus pileatus | reverse complement strand
GAGAAGAGCTTCCTGAACCAGGAGGAGTGAATATGAATCCTGAGAACACAGAACTGTGGAGGAATTGTTACTCTAAACTGTGAGATTTCCAAGGGACTGAATAGGGAAGGGTGCAGGAAAATTAAAAAAAAAGAAAAGAAAAAAAGAAAGGAAAAGAGCATCTTTAAATACTTGTTGCAGTTTCTGAGGTCCTACTTGGTAGAAAAGTGTATTCTTCAAGCAAGTGATTCTGTCTTAAAAGATGGGCATTGTTTCAATCCAGCAAGCCCAATGTAGAACAGCTTATCCCAAAGGAGGAATCTCATTTGATTTCTGACTACAAACTAAATCTGATTAAAGCACTTTCAGGGAACAGCTACCTAATTAGCACTGTTAAGCTGACACTATTGCATCTATTGACTATAATACCAGTGATTACCCAGGGAGAACATGAATGCCGAGAAGAAACTGCTATTACACCTGAACTGCCCTTTACACTTTTGCCATCACAGGAGGTGAGCATATGAGAAATAGGAATGTCCCCAGCAGATCCTTTTGGCCAAAGATTTCAAATTGCAACCCCACACTGTGTGCTCATACGCATAGTGGAGTACACATATGGACAAATACTGGAAGTGGAAATAAATGTTTCAACAGTCACAATTCATAACAGCAGTGAGAATCAGAACCTCATGTTTGCAACTCTTCATCACTTCTGTGTGGGAATATCTGAAAGCCTTAATTGTGCACGGACCTAATCATGAGGTGATGATCACTGCCAGCAAAGTGCTGAGAGCTCTCAGCTCCCACTGCAGTGAGTGGGGAGATGAGGATACTCGGTACTTTGCAACAGCAACAGCATTGTCCTGTCTCTCCAAACATGCTGTTTTCTGAAATTCCTAACTGAGAACAATTGTTACTAAGCAGACAAGAGCAACTCGGCTGGAGTCCCAGCTGCACACAGGCCGATGGCCTAAAACCCCTTGCACCACTTTGAAGAGAACTGTTTCTGACTCTGAGAAGAAACGAGCCATTTTATCAGTGACTTGCAGAAGACCATCCCTTCCCCCACCCTCCCGTGCCTTTCAAATCTCCTTGAATTGTGTCTCCTACCTCCAGTGTGCGAGGGAAGCCAATTGCAGTGATGTCAACAGGCCTCCTCCAAGCAGACTATGTGTCATCAAAGAGCTGCTCCTCAGAGGAAACCTGGAGCAGTGCCAAGAGTGAACACAGGCTGCCAGCCTCAGAGAAACATTTCTGTTCTTGAGTGGGGTCAAAGGTCACTGGCAGCCCAGTGATTCATCAAATTAATCAGGCACTGAGGACCAATTCCAGAAAAAGAGTCCAAAGTAAACACTATGATTTGGAGAAGGATAAATGACACAAGAAGCCAAAGGAGTCCTTGAAGAAATGGCGTGGTATTATTTCATTAGACCACCTATTGCCACAGTTAAACAGCTCCATTATGTATAAGCGTAAGGTGATGAGGTCTTGAAAAATAGGGAAGCCCTGCCGGAAAGATGGGGTGTGTTCTCACTTTAAAAGTGAACTGAAAAAGAGCTTCAGAAATCCTAGTCCTGAAGCTTGTAAAGTAAATAATGAGGCAGTTTTGCCCACAAGAATGCTTTAAGGTGGTTGTTCTTTCTGAATGCATATTGATATTAGTTGTTCTGGGTTCTTTCTAATACACAACAAATGTTTACTGAGGCCAAGACTATGATAATGAGATTAGTGTTTTAAATCCCATAGCCAATGACGGTGTGTACAGGATATTATTTTTATTTTTACTGGTAGCTAAGGTGGTGTGGAACTTGATGAAAGGGACATGTTTTTTTTTAATGCTACTCTTCTCAAAATCTGTTACGCTAGATTTCTTCAAAAAAGTGAGACTTTTTGAAAGCTAAGTCCCATCTTAAAAAATTCATGGTTGTCTTGCAGTCCTAATTCTTGTGATCCAAATCTTTGTGAGGAGAAGAAGGGTGGGTCCTGTGCTCAGGGCTAGGGCTCATAGACTTGGGAATAGGTCCAGGGCTAGGAGTTGCACTTGATGGTCCTTGTGGGTCCCTTCCAACTCAGCATATTCTGTGATTCTGTGATCCCTGGGCTGGTGAACCTGACCATGGGGGCCCATTGGGGCACAACTAAGGAGCCAGGATCCATCCTATTTCCCAGTGAGAAGCAGGACAGCTGGGAGCACTGGGGTAGCCCCAGCACCAGGTATCAGTCACCTCCCTGGAGATGATGATGGGCTGAGAATGGGCCAGGACGTGTGCCAGCAGGTGGGGGTCAGGATATGAGCCTGGTGGGGGAGGCCAAGGTCAGATGTGACTGCAGGAAAACATGGTGATACTGAGGCATCATCTGAGGCAGCCCCCAAAGAAAGGTTATACAGCTCTGGCCAGGGCATTTTCCAGTTCTTCCCTCACAGCAGCTTTTGCTGTAGGCAACAGTCCTGCCTGCTGTCGACTAAACCTCTAAGAGAGAGGGAAGGAAAGAGAGAAAGGGAAGGAAGGAGGCAGGCCACACAGGGACCTGAGAAACTGATATTCAGATGCACACAAACGTTATTCTGAACGTCTCTGGTCTGATAGTCTTGGCAGGGCTGATCCTTTTGTAAAATTTGAGATAATTTGTGGTTCATACCAGGCTTGGTGGTCTTTTAGTGAAGCACAAAAGCAGTTCTGCCTGCCAAACCAGGTGGTTCAGAGCTGCAGACTGTGTGAAAGGTTTCTTTAAGCCATACAGATCAGTTACAATTGCATTCATGCTCTCTTTGTCAGAAACCAGAACACAAAATGCTTAATCCCACATAGGAATTACAGCCAGACTGTGTTCCCTAGAGCTATTTCCCTGCCTCCTCCCTCCCCTCCCTCTGCTTTTTCAGAGGAAAGTTTTACCTTCCAGCAGGACCACAGTCATCCCACTGCATGAATTTCTTCTGCTTCTTCACTAGTGAATTAACTGGGATGCTGTGTTGAAATGGAGCTTCAGCTTTGCTGGCATCCCACTGGAAATGACCTTCAGCTTTTTCAGACAAATTATGATATATTTACTCAGGCTGTGCTGGTGGAGGAGGCTTCATCCTTTTCTTTCAAGAAGTTCTGTAATGGAGAAACATCAGTGTTTTGTTTAGAAAGTCATAAAATTGTTTCCCCATTTTCATGGCACTCATCTCTGCTCTTACTGGTGCACACTCAGAAATGAAACCTCAGCTCAGCAGTTCTGTTTGGATGGATGGAGGAACCACTCTGTGCCCTGCACAGCTGTTGAAAGGGTTGAACATGAACCAAAGACTCCACAGCAACCAGGTGCAGTTGCACATCAGTGGTCTAACTGTGTTCTCAAGAGTGCAAAAAGTCTTTGTAGCCTCTTCCCACTCTAAAATGTGTTTAATGTTGTAGCTGTGTATATTTACAATGTTAGTAAGTATTGAATATATGATTCTATGAACTTGTGGACTAGGACAGTTCTGCCATGACTAATTTCTGTGAGATATTTCCTACCTATCAATGATACTTATGGTTTAACAAGATGTTTCAACACCATTTATAGTTTCTATTTGATATGGTAAGAGAAGTGCTTAATATGAGCACTGGCAGATAAATCACCTGGTCTCGGGTTATGGGCCTGTAACCAAAGAACTCTGAGGGTAAGGTTGGGATTGGGGTTGTAGGAAATTGGGTAACAGAAAAATCTGTGAGAAAAAAGTGTCATGGAATACCTAGTGTTTGATATTATTTAGACATAAGCAGATAATAGTAATCAAGAACTATTTTACATATTATATTAGATGCCAAAAAGCAAAGATGCAGACAATGTGCTCATTTTTATTTTTGCAAATAGAATTAGTTTAAATGATCATGTGGAGTATGCCCTTCTACTCATTAACCTCCCAACTTGCTTCATTAGCATCATATTGTGAGGGGATTGCAGAACACCAGCTACTGATTGATGTTAAGTCTATAGTCTCAATCTTCATAAACTTCAGAAATCTGCCCAAGGGGTATAACCCTTGTAAGACCTCAGAACTCTTTTCTCATGACTAGTGAAGGTTAGATAAACCATAGCGGGGTTCTGTTATGTATCTATCTTAAATTATTTTATTTATTAATTTTTTTTGTTCACTCCCCTTAAACCTTTTAGAATGAAATAGTATTGCTTAAGTAGAGGAAAAAGAAATGCAAGCCAAGGTTAAAGAAAGAAAAAGGAATATTTATAGCTCAGACAATTCCGTAATTGTTTTGTCTGGGTCAAAATGATCTACCAAAGTTTTCTTGGCAATGAAAACTTGAATGAAAAATTTTGGTCATATCTGATTAAATTTATGCAATAGAGATAGAAGAACTAAATCATTCTGTCTGATAGACACATTCTTCTCTTCTCCACATTATTGTTTGCTTATTGTTTACAATGCATTAGTCCTTGGAGGTTCCAGTGACCATTAGGGCCGATTCTGTAAATATAGGCTAAGAGACAGTCTTCTCTTGAAAAGCCCTGCAGTGGAAAAAAACAGGCTCATGAAAGGGTAGAAGTGCATAAAACACATGATGATTTGCAAATCTGTTGTTTCAAAATTATTTTTTTTAGTTATTCTAGCTTTTATCCACCAGTGTATTGGCTAGAATTTTATTTACTGTATCTAAGACAGTATATCAAATGTGAGCTAGAGGAATGGTGGGTATGAAAAGAAAAAAGAAAAGACATGAGGGATGATGGTGTGAATAAACTTTCTCTTCGGTTGGACAGGTGAGCTTGCTCAGGAACAGAAGGAAAAAGTTAGCTGGGTAGAGGGCATATTTTCACAACCATATCGATTCCTGAAGATCCCTGAGAAAATATTTAGTGTTAGAACCAATCCTCAGTACAGTTGTAACACAGATTTTTCTCTCTATTGTGGAACTCCTTGAGATGGGAAGAGTAGAATAATGCCTAATTCTATCGTTAACCTTCCCTGTGCAGCTTCAGTGAGGGAAGGAGAGAGGGACTATTGTTTTAGACCCCTTTATTCCCTCCTGGCCATATCTGTGGAATTTTCCAAGGTCTAATTGAAAACCCTAGGACATGAACTCAGATGAGATGTGTGTGCATTTGATGGGAATCTCCTGATCACTCTCACTATTCAGGCTGTGGTTCTTGCTGCAGAGTCATCCTGGAGTGTGTGAACCTGATGTTTTTTGAGTGAAATGAAACCAGCAGATGGACTCCAGAAGCAAGTCCCATGACTTATTGCTGCCAGTGAGATGTCAGACCACAGGATAGCCGAAAATTAGAGTATCCTGTCTGCCAACCAATGGAGTAATGTGCCCCTCCCTGAAGTGGCAGATCTGTCTGCCCTTCTTCCACTTTTTCCATGCCTTTAACATTCCAAACAGAGGTGTTGTTTCTCTGAAGGTCCACTGGGGCTGAACTCAAATCTTGCTTTGGTTTCATGCTGTGATCTAACTCCTGGGCACCTGGGGTTTTGATTAGGGTAGTCTGAAGCACCTGGATGACAGCCCAGATACAGTTGGTGCTGCTAAGCAACATGATCAAATTAGATCAGCTGTGAGAAAATTTCAATTCTATTAATTTTTAAAGTAGCTTTCCAGCTTTCAGCTTTCAAGGTTGGTATTAGCCAAATTAATTTTACTAGCAGTGACTGCCCTACTGCATTTATGTGGAATGAGGACAGTTTGCAAGCCAGGTGGAAGTGAGGAAGGGAGACGAAAGACAAAGAGTTTCGCTGAAGCCTGAAATAACGTGATGTACTTGGGTCGGACATAAGGAGGAGCAACGAATTTCAGGAGAGGAAAAAAACCCTCTGTGAATTTTTGCCTGTATTCGGACAGAGATCACTATCTACAATCTCTAACCACTGCTTATTTCTGGTGGGCTGCACAAGGCGTGTGCAAAAACTGAGTCACTTTTGTTCCTAAACACAAGTGGGACTTCAGCAGGACTAAGTAGCGTGTAAACCTGATGGATATCCCATTCCAGCAGGATGGATTTCACCTTAGGAAGATTAAGAAGTAAATGACCTGCTCAAGAATAAGATCAAGGCTTTTGTTTGTTGTTGTCAGGAGCTGTGTTGGTGGCTTTGCAGTGGACAGTGTATTGTTTTCTTCAGTTACTATAGATCTATCAACGGAATATTATCTCCTCGGTAAGAGGTATTTTTGCACTTCTTCACTTAAGATGAAGAATTATCAATTTTTTATTACCAAGGAAGCCGTGCAAATGAGGCCTCCTAAGGAATAAAAAAAAATCAGATTCCACTTACAGCATATAAATATTTTTAAAACAGCTTAGACTTGAACATTAGAACTAGTTGGAAGACAAGCCTGGGTAGGTCTTAATAGAGATGCTAGCAATTTCGGAAATATTTAGGTATACTGCATTAGCTCTACTAAACTGTAATCTGAATTACCAGGTTTTTACAGATACTACCAATATTCCAAAGAGGAACATTTTGCCACCTTCTGTCTGTCTCTCTGGACTGATACTAAGATCACAGAGATAATTGTATGAATAGTACAAGCTACTCTGTAGCCTCCTAACATGACAAATGTCATCTTGACTAAGAGAAGTGTAAGTGCATTGCATGTGTTTCAGCCTATTTTATATTAATTTCACAAAAAACCCTGTAACTTAAGTTCTGACAAAAGTTCTGCATGGACATTAAAGATGAAAGACCAGTAGTGTCCTTTCAGAAAACTTAATAATTTTATGGCAGCAGAACTTTAGAACGGTTTGAATATTCTGTCTGAGTGTCTTTAATGGATGGATGTATATATTGTCTTTCAGGGGTTCCATATAAAATCTACTCAGATTATGACTAAAAGATTGTGTCTTAACTGGCTAAGAACCTTTAAATGTTCATCACAAAATTGAAAAGTCTGTCTGATCTCTTTCTGGCTCCAGGGTTAGCAATAAAGGTTCTGGAATCACAATTAATGTAAAATCATACTGAAGAGATTGTACAGTGTGGCCTGGAATAGAGAAGAGAAAGTTTTCTTAATCACTGAGTTTAGAAGATTGGAAGATGTTAGAGGGAAAGAGCAGGTATCTTGAGTAGAACAGTATCAATTTTGCAAAACTGAACCTCAGAGTAAAAGATGAATTGAGAAAAAAAATTAAAATATTTTCTCATCCTAGTTGGCATAAAAAGAAAATGTGTTACAATGCCCGGCAACTCATTTATGCTCTGTTTTAAAGCATTCATGGTAAGATTGTTTCTGTGTGTTCCCTGGTCTGTTATATCATATTTTGTCTTGTAGGGGAAAAAATTCCTGAATTTAAGGAATAGATTATGCTTAATCTTGTAAAGTGCAAATGTATCTGTTGTTTCATAATGTCTGCATCAGCCCTTAAAACAATTTAAAAATCTCCAATCCCAACTCTATTAAAAATTCTTCTCTCCTGATGTGTGTGAAATGGTCAGACCTAAAAACTTCATTTCAGACACAGACAAAGGTTTCATAATTGGTCATGAAGATAATTTCATGATTTTCAGCCACGTGAAAGAACTAAGGAAGTCTGTGTCTGAACCTACCCCCCTTCTGATTCACAACAATATTTTCCATATTCAGAGTTGTACCACATTTTGCTGGGTAGTTCCTTTTGCTGTTTCCAATTTCTACACAAGAGGCATTCAAGGACACATCATGTGGTTTTTTAAATTTTTTGGTTTTGTAGGTTAAAAAAATGCTCTTTTTTGATAGATGTTCTGTTCTCTCAGCACTACAAAAATTCTGTTATGCCCACTATAACTTTTTCTCTGAGCTTCCTATTTCTCTTGGATTGCAATATGTATTCAAGTCACTGACTATGGCTAAAGCCACTGGTGATTTTAAATGTTACTTGTATTGTGTAGGTTTATCTTGCAAGTAGCTGGCAAAAAACCCACATGTGAATATATGTCTTGTATTTGTATAGTAAGTTTAATACTTATTCACATATTGCCCTGAAATATATCCTACTTTAGGTAACTGTGCATTACACAAGTTTGAAGTCAGAGCCTTTGGACAAATTTTATCTGTGGGTTCTGTTCTGTGTGAAGGATGCTATGAAGGAGATGATGGCCATAGATCCCTTATTCAGATTTGATTTCATCACAAGTTTCAGGTCACTGCCTGTCTGCCTGCTCACCTGTGTTTATCAGCACCTCTCAAAGAACTAGGATAAAGTGAAGTTCCTTAGGCTGCTTTGTTCATGCATACGTGTCACTTTGGGGGATTTAGGAACAGCTGGTTCATCCAAGGCAAACAAAGCCTGAAATCTAAGTAAGATGAGACTGCTTTACACCTCTGCCAATAGAATCATCTGTCTTGATGCTTCTCTGTAAAGCTATGTATTTGATTCCCAACTGTTTGCATTATCAATGTATACTCTAGGGAGATTTTTAACAATGGTGCAGAAATGGCCTGTGGCAAGGAAGTGTGAGACTGTCTAAACTAGGTATGTGATCCACAGCTTAGGAAAGCACACTTTGGAAGAATGTGGACTGTAGTCACGGACCAGGAACACCAAAATCAGGTAAGGTGGTCTTGCATAGCCATGAAATAAAAACGTGTGTAATTGATGTTTCTTTGTCTTGAGAATTCCTTCTGAGAGAGATTTGAATATGGTACAGTTGCCCAGAATATGGGAATCTGTAAAGAAAGGCTAAAATGTTTTGCTGTCTGTTAAACAGAAACAAAACAAAGCAAAGCAAAACAAAGAAGGAAAAAACAGAGCCTTTTTGGCAGGGGGGTTAATGAGTCATTTGGGTAAAAATCCTGCAGCTGGATAGCACTGTAGCTGAGACAGTTAATTACGTACAAGGAGATGTCAGGACATAGCTTAGACAGCAAGAGGAAAGGGAGCAGAAGTTTGGTCATGGCAGTCAACATTCTCTTGGCTAAGGAAGCCTCCTAAGCTTCTTCTCTTCTCTTAAGCACTTCTAAGGAAGTGCTGAGCTTGCACACACAGCCTGGGCACATGTCCTGGCCAGAGGAATCCAGCCTGTGGCATGCAGACATGGAGGCTGAAACCCATCTGTGGACATATGCTCAAAGCAGATGTGTCTATTTAGAGATCTGAATTTTCCCAAATTAAAGAGGTCAAATGTGGCATTTAGAATTAAGGCTAGCTCTGCTTTTAGACATTCTAAGGTGAAAACAAATTCTTAGATTCTCAATACCTAAGTGATCAAAAGCACAAAAACTGAAAAACTGAGATCTTGCCTCTGTTTTCTAAGCAGGAAAGAGAATCCATGTCTCCATTGCAACAAAGCAGGGTTAAGATCAAGAAAGATCTGAATAAACTATTCTGGGCTATGCTCAGTGAGGGTAGGATTCAGCTCCAGCTTTATTCAGGCTTCTGTTACTGAGCTAAAATCTGAGCACTCACTGGCAGTCACGTCAATAAAATCAATTGAACCCATATGGAATAATTAACCTGACCCTATGACACATACTTGCAACAGTTAGCTGAGTACCTTTCCAGACTTCATCAACATCCATACAGCTGCTTGCACATGGGCATTTAATGCCCCAAGGCATCCCATCTAACCCCCAGCTAGGCACTGATCTCCTGCAGGTCCTGTACACATTTACCAGCCCCGTGTGGATCCCTTGGCCAACTCAGCACATCTCCAATGAAGAAGCCTGTGTAGGGGCAGCAGAATAAAGCCTTCTTGACTGTATAGACTGAACACTGTTGACCGTAATACCTAAGCACCAGCAAGGAGCAGTAGGTGCCTTTAAGTAGGTGTAGCAGATGCTAGACAGTTGTTGACCAAATGTTTCTGGTACTGTGTCTTTGGAAACTGAATGGTTAGGTTAACTTCTGCCTCACTTCAAAAAGTGCTGCTCTGAATAGCGTGTATTAGCAAAGTGCTTAGGTAAGGGCTAAATGTTAAATACTATGATTCACTCATGCTCCTGAGGCCCAACAGACCCTTCCTTGAGTAGTTATGTTCTGTAATGAAAGAATTTTTTTTAAAAAATTCATTGCATTTTCTCCTTCCTTGAGGAAATGAGAAATTTGTCCCTTATGAGGCACATTAGATCACAGTCTCCTCCCCTCCCTTAAATCCACTCCTGAAGTTCAAGATGGATAAAAATATTAATTACCATAAAACAAAGCCATAGCAATAAACATATTACAAGCATATAACTAAGTGTTTTAACCTTAGCTGAACACCGTGAATTTGTTATGAAGCAAGGAATAAATGTTTATGTTTGCTTTTGCTGCTTGTTCTCATGGCATTTGGTAGACAGCATGGGACATGGCACAGCAGCAGCAAGAATAAGCTGTAGTGCAGTATGGCTGGAGCAGGTCTCATTAAAGGAAGGAAAAGGTCCAGCTGCCTGTCCTATCAAGCCAGCCACTGAAGTTTGAACCTCATTTGCTTTACCAGAGCCCTGCATTTGAGGTTCGTAGTCAAGAGTCCATGACGTAACTGCCAAAGGTTAAATCTCCAATCCAATATCTAAATATCTTATTTCCTCTTACATATGTAGTTTTGCACCTCTAAATCATAAGTACTCTTCTCCTCATACATTTTCTTGCCATACGTACTGAGCTTGGATACCACTACTGTTGGCCTTGTCTTTGTCCAGTTTTGTATTGCATTTTAAATTAATTTAAAATGCATTTAAAATACATGTCTTAGGGAAACCATATTGTGTAAAGTGATAGGACATGAAGAGACTCCTGAACTAATAGCAACCTCAGTTAATATTTTCAGATGAAAAATAATAGCATGGTTGTCAATTTACCTGCTCATGGTGCGCTGCTAATGGAAGTTTTACTAGGGAAATCAAAGTGATTTTGTTTTGAATTATGTTTACAATGTTTTTACTGCATTTACCTAAACAAAAATTAAATTTGACAATAAGGACACAGAGTTAAATCCTGTCATCACTGAAACTAAACATCAACCTCTTCTTGACTTTTCCTAGAGCTCAAATTTCACTTATAACGTGTATGTTTTTTCCAGTTTTGCTAATGGAAATGTTAACCCCCTATGACTCCATTGGCTTATTTTCCCATCTCCAGGGCAGACCATGTCCCCCTGAGGTTGTTCTGGGAGGACCCATTCTGGGAACAGTTCTCCCTTCTGTCTGGAATGGGGACTTGGGATGCTCATGTGGTATCATCTATCTGATAAGCCCTTATGTGTGGTCCAGGTCCAGGCTGTGGAGTGGATAAGGGGAAGAGACATGCCAGACAGAGGAGTCAGTGGGCCGTGTGCCACATCTGATACTGTTTCCTCTTCAGGGAAATCAGTGTGAAAAAGCTACATACATAACTGCCCTGAATAACCAGATCACATTTTTATTTCTCTTTCTGTTCTAGTATTAAACACTTATTGCTACCTTGTTTTTAAAGTGGAAAACCTTCACATCAAACTTTGATTATATTATGGAGCTTTCTTCTGCCATGCACTGTGCAGGAGTTGGCAAGCAAGGCCAAATCTCCTGTCTGCTGGCTTATATCCCACAGCTGCAGGAAGTCTCAAATTTTTTACACAGAAAGAATTTCTGACTCCAAAATTACTTCCAGGAGCTCTCCAGTATGGGAACTGTCTAAGGGACAGAAAACAAAGCAGGAACAGCTAAAAGAGCTGCACTGCACATGATCACAATCTATGTTCTGAGGGAAAAAAATTCTTTACTGTACCAGATATAGTAATTCTGAGGGGAGAAATTTTACCCTTAATGCACATATTTTACCAGTACAATGTCTGGTAAGAAAAATATCTGAAAGACCCAACTATGTCATGTATATGAACAAAGCAGAGAGCTGCTCATGGTGTCACTTTCCTGGGGAATTTAAACAGAAAAGTATGTGCTAAAAGAGCATGACATGTTCAGAGAATATTAGTTACTCATCCTTACAAACTGATTTTTGTTTTGTAGGGAGGATGATGCTTTTGCACGTGCACCATGATGATTCATTTTAGGACCTGAGTTCAAAGTTTAGCAACTGACATGCAGCTATCATTACTAATTCATAGTACTCACTCACTGCTCCATTTGCACCCCTCATAGGGAGAGTTTTGAGATTATCACTCTGAAATGCTACTGATGAGCATCAAAGGCAAAGCAGGAACCTCCAGGGAAAATAATTTTTTAAATCTTTTTTTCCTACTCAATCTTTTTTTCCTACTCATCAGTCATTTTTGTGTGAGAGGTTTTTTTTCCCTTTTTCTTTATTTTAAGTTCAGCATATCCCCTATTTTCTTCTTATTCATGCACTTTCAATCCAGTCAGCAGTGATACCTAAGAGACATTCTTGTACAGTCAGAGGAGATTTTATTATCTTCCATGCTCAGCACTGAGTTTTTAACATAGGTGTGTTGCAAAACCTGAAGAGGAAAGAAAGAGACGTAAGAGGGAAAGAAGAGCTCTCAGAGCATGGAAATAACTTTTCCTCCTAATTTTCCGTTCATGCTGTTTCATGTCTAAAAGCCAAAAAATGTAGTAAGAAGAAAAAAACACAAAACAAAATCCAAATGCTCTCTGTCCCAAACAAACAAGCTGCAGAACAAATACAAACACTTCCAAAATATTCCATACTATGCACTCTCCAATATCCAAACATAATATTTTGCCTCATGCTTCCATTGCTTTTCTTTGCAACTCAGAAGAGTGCTTGGCAACACACCTCTTTCTATTGTTCCAGTCATAACATTAATCAAATTACTGTCTGCACAATGCAGTCAATACCGTGTTTGAGCCTCATGGGGACAAACCTCTCTAAGTTCAACAGGCTGAAGAGCAGTGCTAGCAAGAGAGCTGTGATACCACAGAAGCCAATTTGGGAATGCCTGTCAAGTGCCTGGTATTTCCCTGGGGATATTTATTTCTCACCTTGAATCTCGTTTTGAAGTGGAAAAGTAGGATGTGCCTAGGCTGACCGGCGATCCTTGCAGGGCAGATGGTTTTGTTAGACATTTTATCTGCAGACCCTAGGCATTCTCTCAGTCATATGTCCCAAGATTCCAGACTGCTGCATGCCTTAGTTGGAAGTGGTATTCCTGCATGCTGTGGTGGATTACCATAAGCAGCCCAGCCCTGTGCAACTGCACAAGTTCTGGGAAGAACTGGTTGAATGCCTTGAACCTCCCCTTCTCATGTGGGCTGCACATGCAGCAGAAGTTAAATGCCTCACGAGCACGTCAAATTTATTACTCGTGAGCAGAAGAAATGCACAGCAGGTCTGATTCTCAGAGATGGGCTGTTTTATTTGTTTGCTCAAGCATATTATACTTTCCTAAAATGACATGGCCTTGGACTAGCATAGAAGACTATGTTTATGACATAGGTTCAGGAATAATTAACTGGGCAAATACGGCAATTGCCTCTTTTCTGACAACAAACACAGACCTGAGGGAGGATATCTGAAGTCCAAGCTGCCAGAGCCTGCCACAGCAGGCAGTGAGCCTCCAGCACTGCCAGAGCCCACAGGGTTACTTGGGGCAGGTGCATGCCAAGGTGTTTGAGGGAGCCCAGGGAACATTCTGCAAAAGCTGTGGCTATGGAGGAAGATATGGGAGGAAGCTATGGAAGCTTGGACTGAAGAGCAAAGTTGAAGTGAAGGATTAATGTTGAGAAAATATGCTGGGATAGAGGAGGGTTTGTTTTCAAACATTTGATTTTGATCTGGTTTAATCTGGTGGCTTTCGTACATAAACCTTACAAGAAAGGTAGGACAGGTCTCCCTGGAGTTGTGGCCTCAGACTCTCCTCCAAGAAACACAGATCATGTATCAAGGCATATATGTATTACTGTATGCATATTTCTGTGTGGGCAATCTAAAACTAGGGATCCAAAACCTGCCTGTGTAGTGAAGCAGATACCT
>JAWWES010000115.1:40837708-40886372 GCA_035583135.1 Lophotriccus pileatus | reverse complement strand
CAGATACCTAATAATTTGCCCATGCCAACTCTAGACTTTTCCTCTGGCTTCACTACTGTCAGCAACTGAGGTACTTTCTAAGTTTCTTCTTCAATCAGTGGGAGGAAAGGGACTGATAAAGACAGCAAGTCAAGCCCTTGGATTGGCTGTCTGAGATAAGGAAGTTGAGTCCTTACTTATACCTCTCAGTGGATTATAGAGGGAGCTGAGAAGAAATGCTTCTGTTAGCTTTCTAATCTGAACCATAGCTGTTGATAGCTGAAGTCAGATTCTGTGAACATTTTAAGGATCTGCTACAGATTAACTCTAGTGGGTAGCTAAGCACCATTCAACCACCTACTCCCTCTCTCCTTCTCCAGTGGGACAGAAGAAACTACAGGAAGAACAAAACTAAGAAAACTCATAGGTTGAGATAGAGATAGATAGTTAAGTAAGCAAAGGAAATAGGAAGAAGAGAGAAAATAAGTAATGCAAATGTGAACCATTCATCACCTCCCTCAAGTAGATTGATGCCCAGATGGTGTCCAAGCAATGCCTATGACCCCAGAATCTTCCCATTTTGTTTTATTACTGAGCAATTGCTGAGCATGATGTTATATGACATGGAATATGCCTTTTGTCAGTTAGGGTCATCTGTCTTGCTTGCATCACTTCTCAACTTCTTGTGCATCCCAAACCTACTCATTGAGGTGCTGAGTTAGAAAAAGACAAATCCATGATGTTGTGCAAGAACTGCTCAGCAACAGTTAAAATGCTGCTGTGTCATCAATGCTATTTTAGTCACAAATTTAGGACATACTACCATGCTGTTATGAAGAAAATTAACTCCATTCCAGACAGATCCAACACACGATTAAAGTGGGAGAAGCTCTGTCTGTGGTGAATTGTATGATACAGTCAAAATGAAATGTAAAGGTGGTTTTCAGATTTAAATGGGTGATCTTACAGTGTTTGAAATTCCTACTTTGAAAATGCAACACAGAGAGAAGTAAATGGGGAATTAATTTTCAAAAATTATATTAAACATTTGTAACTGTATCCGTACTTTGAAAACATTCCACTGCTCCAGAAAAACATGTTTACTCTTCCTAATGACTGGAGAACTTACCGTAGTACCCTTGTTACTCCTCTATCCTGCCAATGCTGAGCCACTTCTAGGCAAGCACACTCAGCTTCTCCATAAATTACTCCTTTCCTAGTGCTTTGGGATGCTATCAGTATCAAGGCAGTGACAGCTGATAAACAGATCAAAGAAAATTCCTTTGGCCCTGACTACATTGTGGATTTATAGGGCTTACATTCAAGTGAACAAAGGACAGAAGGGTAGACATGTTTGAACAAATACATCTTTATACAGAAGCTGAGCTAGGCCCCTCCTCTCCATTGACTGTCTAGTAAAAACATGATTTAGGAAGTGGAAGAATGGCCAGAGTGATCATATGAGAGCAGATGATATGATTAAAGGGAATTTCTGTTTCAAAAAGTCTGTACATATTGTTGTGGTCTCCAGCAGTGCCAGGGACAATGCACTCTAGGCTACTGCGTGCTCATTTGAAATCTGTTGGATGTGACAATGAACCAGTTAACCTCAGGAGAAAAAGTTCAATCAAAACTGAGGGGAGGAAGCAAAAAAGTGGGAGGAGAGTAGAAGTAAATATAAATCTACAGAATAAAGTTGCTTTAATTGTTCCTTTTTTGATTATCATACAGGTAGGAGACCATTACCATTTAAATGATACGTGGTAAGAAAAACAAAACAAGCCTAAATATGGACATGTTGACTTATTAATTTGGTAAATTGCTTACATAAATGTCAAATTTTCTTCACTGGTGTAATTTGTGAACAATTTCATCATCTGTTCAATTTTCCAAAATTCATAGTTGGCTCTGTTGTTCTAAAAATGTAATATTCATCATAAAGTTTGTCCTCTGTGGAGTTCTGAAGTATTTTAGCCTGATCTTATTTCTTTATCTAATTGTTGTCCATTTTTCAGGCAGTTACACTCATGTGCCTCATGTCTCTTTTTACACTCATATTGCAATGTCTCCTTAGATACTTTTCTGATGCTCTGATATTACTGTTACCTGCATCTTAAATCAGGATAGTCAGTTATTTAGTGAAATGAATTTTCACCTCATCCCAGTATTCCAGGTTAACTAGAAGTTATGGTTTCCAATCCCTTAGAAAATGTAAAATAAAAGTTCCTAATGGTAAGTTACAATGTTGAAAAACAGAAAAGCTTAAATTGATACCCAGATTTAGAAACCTAATAATTATGGCATTTCAGACCTAGAATAAGTCTGAACTTCATTGGCTCTTTACAATGAGATAAACCAGGACTGGACTACTGTACTTTCCTGTTTTATGATATGAGATCTTGTGACCTCGAATTCTAATGTAAGGCTTTGATAATCAGTAATTCTAGCAAATTATCTTGAAGCAAACATCAATTAGTGGACATGATTCACATTTTTACTCAGTTCTAACACTATAAAATAATGTTTTCCTAGGAAAGCAACAACCATAAATTTAAGTCTCATATACTGTGTGATGTGCAAATGTGGAAAACCATTTCCCATTTCACAGAAAATTTTAAGTATTACAAACAGATTACATCTATGCCATTGCCTTAATTTGCTTTTGGCAGGACACATTTAAGAGTCAAACTTTCACTTGTCCTTGTAAGCTGTAGTCATGTCACTTCCAGCAAGTGAGTAAAATGTCTCATTCTATAGGTTTTTCTTTAGAAGGACGTATTATGTGCAATAAACTGAAATAAAACTGCAGAAAATGGACTAGAAACAAAAAGAAAGGAAAGTGATCCATTGTAACAGAGCTTTACTTTTCAGTGTGGCTGCTTACAAAACCTCTTCGTACTGTTGAGAGAACACTGGACCATATCAGATGCAGGGATTATAAATAAAACCTCTGAATAGCATCACTGCTAGCTGTTGACATGATCTGTGGTAGTCACTAATTGCTACAGCCATGATTTACACAGGCAGACTCGGTTCAGCTGTTCTTGGCTGGGAAATCCTCTGCTGAAACCAGGGTGTCATTTTTGTCCTAAGAGAGAATTGCTTCTCCTTTCAGTTATGTTTGTCCAGAACACATGCAGAACAGCTATATTTTTTCATGAGATGAAGATGCAACCTACTCTCTGTTTCATAAATTGTATCTTTCTAGGAAGTTCTCTTTAGCTAGAACTAAAAGGGTTTTTAGCCTTTTTTTCTCAAATGTTCTGATCTTTTTGCTCTGTGATATCCCATAAAGCACTTGTTTTATAAATCTCATTGTATTTTACTGTATTTTTTGGTCTGAGTTACACCTTGCACAAATGAGATTTGAAATTGTTTCATTCTCTAGTTAATAATTTGGAATTTGAAGCTGTTTAAAAGTACTTGAAACCTTGACATTTCATGTAGGGAAAAGCACTCTAAGAAGACCTGAGCAAATCCTGCAAAGGCTCTGTAGTGATCAGAAATGAGCATTTTGCATGCTTGGGATAAATATACGTGGGAATTCTTTCCAAATATTTAGCCCATTTTTTAAAGGTGAACTGAATGGAAACAGCTTTGTTGCACTGTTTTTGCTCCTTGTTACTCTTTTCTTGGCAACTGCTCTGCACTTCTTTTTATCAGATATAACAATGTATTGTAAATCAAATCATATGTTCTCTGGCATAAATCTTTTTAATGCTAAAGTTTTCTCAGGGCCTAAGTGATAACTCCGGATGTTGACTCATTTGATGAATGGCATCTCATGATCATGACTGCAGCCTCAAAAACTCCCAAATAAAGTTATGTCCCATCCTGCTAGGTTCTGCTCTGTTTTGCATTGGAGAAAACTGAAAAGGCTCTGCTTAGGCAAGACAAAGGGTGGGCTCCAGTGGAGCATGTTGGTCAAGACTCAGTCTCCTGATACCGACACTAGGACAACTGCTCCCCCTGCCAGGCCCTGACACTGCTGTCAGCCTTTGCTGTCAGAGCAGTTGTGCCTAAGTGCTGCTCCTTGCCTGAGTGAAGGCAGATTGCAGCCATTTGTGTCAGGCTACAACCCACACACCAACTCAGTAGCTGCCTCAGGCCACAGGCTTGTTGTTCTCCATGAACTTCCAGCAAAATATACGGTACTTCCCTAGCCTCGTTATTAGGCTCATTGTGAAGCCTAATTAAATACAGTGTAATAACAATGGAACTCATAACTCATCTCTTAGATGAGGTTTTCTAAAATACTGAAAGGAACCAGGTCTCCAATTCTCATTGAAATCCAGTGGGAAATGACAAGCACCTAACTTACTTCAAGTGATAGGACGAGGGGGAATGGCTTTAAATTGAAAAAAAAAAAAAAAAGATTAGATTAGTTATTAGGAAAAAATTCTTTACTGTGAGGTTGGTGAGGCACTGGAACAAATTGCCCAGAGAAGTTGCGGCTGCCACATTCCTGGAAGTGTTCCAGGGTATGATGGATGGGGCTTTGAGCAATTTGGTGTAGTGAAAGATGTCCTTGCCCATGGTAGAGGGGTTGGAACTAGACAATCTTTAAGGTCCCCTCTAACCAAACTCATTCTGTGATTCCATAGTTCTGTGAAAGTAGTTCTACAGTTCATGGAAATGCCTTTGTAACTTTTTATAGCCTGCATAGATACAAGTGGAGACCATAATAACTACCCAGTACTGTATTTCTGAGTTGTTTGTTGTTTCCTTTGTCACGAATATTAATGGGAAATGTAAGATACAACAGACACAGTGTAATAGTAAAGGTACTAGAAAAAATTGTCACAACAGGATCTGCTGCCAAATGCTTCCACTGAAAACAATCTGCTGCAAACTTAATGAAATCTAATAAATTTAAAATGAATTGAAAGACTTTACAATTTTTCTCCCAGATTGTTTTATGTAGAAATGTTGTGAATACTAATCCCTGGAAGAATACAACTAGAAAGATGTCCCTGATAAATATTTTTAAAGTCACAACCCTGTAATTGATGTAAATAGCATATCCAGCAAATGTGCAATTACGAGATCTTGTCCTCATTACTAGAGGATTTAATTACATTTATGTTACATAAGAACTTTTCTCTGTCTGTCTTCTTAGCCTTTTTTTGCATCCATCTGTCCAACTGCATCCTAAGGGACCCAGAGAGTGTGAGAGAATGAGAGACTGTTTTGTGTCTGTGTAAGCAGTTGTTCCACATCTACTCTTCTCTGCACAACACTGTAACTGAAAACCTACTCATTTAAGTCTTGAAATATATATTTCAAACTGCATTCATTAGAAATGAATTCCCTTTCTCAACCACATTCTTACAGAGCTATTGAAGCTTAAGCACTGAGTTCAGCCTTGGCAGGTCCCCACCCCCCTGCAAGATCCAGGTTCAAGCTGTATTTGGGTTCATTTGTGCTGATGCCTTCAATTTCAGCAGGGAAGTTCAGGACAGGATAGATGAGCCCTAATACTGTTCAGGCCAGTCTCTATTTCAGAGCTGGAAGGTGAAAAAAAGTGCAAAAGTGAAGTTGGTCCAGGAAGGTTTTGAACAGCAAGCCATAAATTATCTTTCCCTTTTTTCCATTCTTTTCCCCTTTTCAGGAGAAGGCATTTCCAGTAAAAGCTAAATCTGTCTCAGAATTTGGCTCTGTTCTTTTCAACACTGTTGAATGCTTCACTGCCAAGAGGGACCCCTAGTGTTTTTCTTAAGTTTCATCTCTTTCAGGTTTATGTATTTTTGTGTATAATATATATATAAATGCAAAAGTAACTAAAAGCACCATATATACACATGTATATAGACAGTGTAGGGTCATTTTTTTTCTGCAATGGACTCAAAACATGCACCTGATCTATGTCTAGGTTTGGAAGTCTGGCTGTTTTCAAAGATGTACTGCATCCTGGGGGAAGCCAATTTTATAATGTTATAGTTTTGTGGTGACTGTAGACACGCTGCTCAGGTATACTTGGTTATACAACATCACAAACAGCAAAGGGCATATTTGCCACTATTCTTTGTAATCCTTTTTAAGAAGATAAGAAGACAGATAAGATAAATCAACAAAAGATTTTGTGAAATATGCCAATTTGATGACAAGAAAGTCCAGTGGTCCAGTCATGAGCTCGCTGGCAATCCACCCAAGCCCACACAGGGGTGGGAGTCAGGGGGGCGAGATGCCCCCCATCCAGCAACAGGGTTGTAACTTGGTGGGGCAGCAACCCGATGTCAGGCTTGGCAACCTCAGGCCCTTGAAACATGTGCCTTTTGTAGGCTTACCTGGCGTGGATACAACTCAACCACACCAGTATAAAGGCAATGCAGACTCCCGGGGGGAAGAGAAACAAATCAGATCTGCAGGCAGCAGGGTGCCATCCTGTAGCCAAGGCATGGGATGCCTGGGGAGCCTCTGTCACCTTCCCCACAGGGTGTCCTCTGAGAAAATGACTGAAGGACTGGTGGCTGTGCCACCCATACACCTACTTTTGCGACATGGTCAAGACATCTGGCTGTATCACCTTTGGATGTAGTTTTTCTCTGTTACTGACTACAGGAATGTCACCAGCTTGGCAAAAATTTTCATAGTCAGAGTCCTTAGATTTGTCTTGATGAAATATTTTTTGACTGGAGAAAATACCAATTAGTCAAAAGACAAATATTCAGAAAAGTTAATTTTGACACTCAGTCTATATTTCAAGTTGCCAGAATATTTTGACCTTTTGTAAGAAAAATGTTCCAATTTTCCAGCTTTTTCTTTTTCTAAAGTGTTTTAGCAAAACAATGTGCACCAAAAACATTTAGAAAGGGTAAAATCCAGATAGAAATGTCTGAAAAATAGCCAAATATAATAGAATAGTTGATGTAATTAATTCAGACATTTGTTTCATATAAATTTTCAATATTTAGTCTTCTGCCTATATACTCCCCCCAGCATCTCTCCATGTCCTCCTGCTTTGCTGTCTGAGGGGCTGTGGTTAAAGGCTTTCATCCATATGAGACTGATATGTGGCTCCTTCTAACTGAAATAGGAACTTCTCCAGTGTCTTAATGAGATTTTTTCAGATATGGCAGTAGTTTTCTTAAGTTGAAGCCTGTTTTCTAATCATGAGCCTGCTTCTGAAATTTAACCTTAACTAAATGAGAACACAATTTTAAAATAAATTAATGTAACCACATAAAATTTTACCTTGTGGATGAGAAAAGTAATACCTTTTCAATTAACTTGACTACAAAACTTATCTCCTTTTTTACTTTAGGTAAAGTTCTTGAGTGTTTTATCTATGCTGTTGTTTTGTACGATTGCAACTTTTGTGTTTTAATTCTCTTTTTTTTTCCTTGCATCAGAAGTAGATTGAGCAAGCAACAAATCTAAAACATGTTTAATGTAGAGCATGGCTGTACATTTTCCTGTTAAGCAGGTTACCTAGAAATGAAATCAAGGGAGGTAGTGCTGCAGCTTTGTTAGCAATACCTCCAGTGTACTGCTTCTTTTAAGACATATTTAGAAAGTGGAGAGGGTGCCATAATTTAGAGTAAAGCTTTCAGCTGGCAAACCCTGGAGAAGAGAAACCATTTCATCAATCTAACCCATACCCTGAAAAATACCTGCTTCAGACAGAAAAGCCTGAAATCTAAGACCTGAAACAATAATATAAATCCTCAGAAAAAGAGGCTACAAAAAGCCAACAGCTTTAGTTTTCTAAAGAACCCATGGGTTTGGATGGACTAAAATAGCTCTTTCCTGGAAATCAAGAACATAGAAAAGATGAGGGAAATCAAGAGAAAAACAGAAGTTGTTACAAGTCAAATGAACACTATTTAACTGAGTCATTGTATAATTTACAAAATCAAAATCATCTGGGTTTTGTCCTTTGCCTACTGTTTGCAAATTTTTTATTTTGATCACAAAGATCCCATTATTTAAGAAACTTAAGTGCTTTCTCTAAGTTTTTCACTATAAACCGAGAGAAAACATTTTACTTTCCACTGACACACTCTGCTTTCTGCTTATTCTTTTACAATCCGACTTTTCAGTAAGCAAGTTGCCTCTGACTTTCTGGAGCCTTTCAAATTTTTCTTTCCTTAGGAACTTAAAGGTTCCAGATGTCAGAGATCTGAAAACATCCCGTGTATAGTAATCTGATCAATGTTTTAGTTCCTGTTTATAAATGCAGACAAAATATGTAGAGAGAATACATTACGACAGGTGGAGATATAAAGATTTTATTTGCATTAGGTTGTACTGGCTGCATTGGTCATATGTGGTGAAGTCATGAGTATTTCCTTATCGCTATTATTTATAAAATGTCAAGAATGTGCTCGACAGCACCTTGTTATGAACACAATAAAACTGTTTTACAACATGGCCTATCATGTTTATGTGTTAGACTCTGGTTTAGAGATATTTTAGAACACACTGTAGGTTTTTAAAATTTGTGTGGTTTTATTTTACAGCGTCCTTCTCCCTCTAAATTCTGATGGCCTTTACTCTTATTTTCTTTTCTAGCACATTCAAGGTTTACTTTCGTGATGTTAACCACCACTAGTTTTCAATTTGTCTGGGATAACCATTGTTACATCTTGCTGCAAAGCTGGCAATCTAAATATCCACTGGGATAGATCTAGTATTTCTGACCCTAAAATTACCTCATGCTCCGGAATAGGAAGTTTTTTCTGGTAGATATTGGGGGTGAGGAGTGGAGCTGGGGGGGTGGCTGGGAGGTAGAAGTATAATTTTTCTACTTCAATACAAGAAAAAGTGGGAACAAACGTGCCATGCACACTTAAACCAAATGGTGCTTGCTTCAAAAACCATGAAGTATGACCATGGTGTATGACCAGCATGTTCCTAGTAGTAGTGATGTAGTAGACGCATGCTGTGGATCCTGTATATAAGGCTCTAATACAGTGGAATATAAGGTTGTGGTTTGAGAGGGGTGCAATTAAATTAGTCAGGAAAAGAAAAGGTACTGAGAAACTGTGTTGATTACTCCTCACACTTGACTGTCAGGGCTGCAGGGCTACCAGTAAGCATGCAGTGGTTATCAAACATTCAAGGAAAGAATCTGATTGCAGTATAGCTTTTTTCCAAGACAATACAGATAAAGTAAAACTTCAAAGGCAGTAAAGACTGGTGATGAGGGTAGTATGCATGTCTGTTGTACCTGCACCACAGGCTGAAGAGGTTGCTGCCCAGGATGCTGAACACAATTTGGGGAATTTCTGTCATGTTGTTTTTCATAAACTTATTTTTTAAAAAATCTAATAAGACAAGTTGTAATGTAAAACCATAGATCCCAAATCTACATGGGAGTATTTGACTCATCTTGCCTGATCTCCTTTATAAAGCACACAGTAATGCATCCCTAAGTGAAATTGTGCTTAGATTAAAACATGTCTGTCTCTCTCTTATACTCTCTCTTACTTACTCAACATTCAATCTCTATTTTGAAATCGGTACAGAGGGTGATTGTTCACTGCAAGCTGAGGTAATTTGTTCCAGTGGGAAAATTCTTTCGCTGTTAGAAGTTTGTGCCTTTTTTCTTGCCTGAATTAGTCACACATCAGCTTCCAACTACTGGATCTTGATGTAGCTGTTCCTCTTCTAGGCTGAAGACCCAACTCATCGCTGAAATTTTGCTTCCACGGAAGCGCTTATTTTCAGGCTGCGGTCATATCAAGTCCTAATTTTTTATGGCAAGATAAATAAACAGAGCTTCTGCAATCCTTGACTAGAAGGTGTGGTATCCAATCCCTTATTCTTTTTCTGCAAGGAAAATTATTCAGTAATTTAATAATTTTTACAGCAATTCTCTAAAATTTTGCCTATCCATTAACATCCTTGAGCTATGGTCCTCAGTAGATGATGATAGTAGACACAACATTGCAGAAGCTATTACCTCAGGTTCGAGGTTATTAAAGAGTGTCCTCCACTCCGATTCCATATTCCGTGCATCCCAGGACGATGTCCCAGGGCATATGAGTTGCTGCATCCACTTGGAGAATGAAGAGTTTTCTGCTATGAATCGTAGGCCAAACACTTTTTTTTCTAAATGCCATCATAATGATTATACTATCTTACTTCAGCCTAAACATATGAAGCTAGACTCTATTACCCTGTGTTTGTGAGGGAGACTTTTCATGAGATGTGTCATAACATAACAAAATCACAGAACTACAGAAAGTGAACACATCTCCAATCCTTTCTTATGCAACAGACAATATATTTCAACCTTTGGTTAAATGACTACATCCCACCTTTAAACCCACTCAGTAATATCACTGAGATGAAACTTTCTGCCTAAAGCTAATCTCCTTTTAGACATTCACTACACTTTAAACATGAGCAGCTGTGGCCACTCCTGAAACACTTTCTAAGTGCTGACCCACGGTTTTGACATTGCAGGCACCCAGCAGGCATCCTTCTTGTAATAATAAACCAATTAGAACAACTAACTGTGCCTTATCTCTGTAGGACCTAGCATGTCATGTACTGTCTGAAAGGACTCAAACAGGTTTTTGGGTTCTGGTTTGTTGGTCCAAGTTCCAAAATGGAAATTGGTCCTTGTGTGGAAACTGTGCTTGAAATTCTGTTGCTTCACAACTTAACAATTATAAAATATTTATCTGAGTGGCTGTTTGGTCTCTCTTAAGGTCTGCTTCATACTTAGAATTGATCTAAATTTCTTTCAGTGGTTATGCTTTCGTTAGAAATTAATATACTGTGTTTAATAATATATGGCATTCATTTTAGTCTGTGTAATTTTTTTTACTTAAGTATGGCTGTAATGTGCTGAAGGCTGCTTTGTTTTATAGCATCTTATGATGTAGGGTTTTCCTCCAAGAGTTTTCCCTCCAAGGGTTTTCCTACCATTCTGGTAGCCCAGGATATTTGGTCTTGCTGGCTCTCACCAAGTTTGAGTGAATGGAAGAGGGAAGAGGACCAGCATTACATTTCTATCTGGTTTCCTCTGAGATAGAAGGTACTTAAGAAGCTCATTAATCATGATGTGGAACTGGTCAGATATTTGTAGTTCAGTAATACATAGATCACAATGACTGAGAGCATGGAAATTGACCATAAAATTCTATGCAAATTATTTTTTAATTTGCATCTCAAGCAGTAGAATCTGAGGTGCACTTTTGGTGACACATAGTATAAAAATAAATAGTCTAATACCAAAACAGATTCTCAGTTTGGATTAATTTGTCTATAAAAGTGAATCACTATCCCTGTGTTAAATAATATCATTAATTCTAAACATGAAGATGTGCCCAAGCAGCACTTTTTGAAACACTAGGAATTACAGTCATAATAATTGCAATACAAGACTCTACAAACTGCTCTGCCAGTGCACTCTCTTCTTACCAAAATGTGCTGGGAAATCGTTTACTGTTCACGTTGTGTTTGGAACATCCCCAGGAGCTTAGCTAGCTTTACACCACAAATGATGTCCAATTTTGTGTGCTGTGTACTGGCTAACATGTGATCTGCAGCCACACAGAATGGCCAGTACACAGTTTGCCTTTCCTTTGCAGGAGGTGGGAAGTCCCTCTCCTTAAATAATGATTCAGTTCCGAGTTGGTTTCAAAGTGCAGCCATATCAGCAAAGAGGAATACTTTATCTCAGCTGGCTGGCAGAGGATGACAAGCAAGTTCTGTCACATTCAGTGTAGCCATACTACCTATATTAGTAAGAACATACAGTATCACCTCACACCAAGAGGTTTACTTACTCACTGCTCAGTCCTTCATTAGACAAACTAGAGTGGTAGATAAAGACAATGGAAACAATTCAAGAACCCGGTCCTTCTTCTTTGGCAAGATAAATGTTTACTGCACAGAAAAAAAGTACCATTTATATTGTACAAAATTCTTTTTGTGCTTTGTAGAGAGTAGAGTAACTTTCATCTTCTCTAAGTGTTAAGAACAAAATCCTTTTCCAGGCAACTTTCTGTTGTTTAGCACCCTACTATGCTATAACCGCTTAATTCCCCAGAGAGGAAGACCACCAATTCAAAGAGTTATATTTGAATTAAAGGAGAAATGGTCCTTTTCATGTCCTTTAGATATATCGGGATAATGTCCAGAGAGAAGACAAGCTAGAAGAAAGAAGACTAGAAAGTAAATCCTCACCAATAAGAATCAGATTTACCTGACTGAGGATGTAGGTACATAAAGAATATGAAAAATCTGTGTAGGAAGCTCTGGAAAACAGATGCTTATAATGACCTGAGGTTCAACAGGTTCTGTGAATACCACAGAAATATTGATGTCCTAGGTTGGACATACTCACACCATGTACCTGAGAGCATTGTCCAAATGTTTCTTGGTCTCTGACAGATGACCAATTCAATGGAAAAGAAATTCCAGATGACTACTTCTAGTGACCATAAATGCTTTAAAAATGAGGACTTGAGTGCTCTAAGAGAGGAAAAATCAATGACGGTGTAAAGAGTTTTGAGGAAATGTTCGTAGAAGATTATGAAAGAGAGTGATGTAGATTGTCTTGCTTGTTGCATGGAATAGGTCTGATTCTTGAAACCTGTGAATTTTATTTAGACTACCTTACTAGAGGGACCTATTACAATGAGGATATTGTCAAGCTGTCTGTATCCTGTTGCAGCATTTGTTCTTTAATTGCAGTCTCTGAGTTTATTATAGACTCCTGAGATGTATATTGAGGTTCAGGGTGTAGAGGAAAGTGCAGAGGAGCCATAGAGTGGCTTTCTAGACCTGCCTGATTGCTTCTTAATACAGAAGGTTGGCCTCACAAAACAAGGTTTCTCAGATAGTTTATTCCTATTTTCCTTCCTTTTTGTTTATTTTTAGTAATACTTAGTCGTTGCATACCGAATTATTCTTTGAAAGTAAGGAGTAATGCCAACATTCCAGTGTTTGCAGGCCAGTTAATTGTATGATATATATTTGCTTCCAAATATATGATTTAAACATGGAGACATGGACATAAAAATATAGAGGATAGAAGAATAATATTTTAAGGGAAGTGGTGGAAGACTTGTCACTTAAATTATGTAAAATATCACCCTATCTGAAGGATTGAGACATATATTTGAGGGAAGAGTCATACATTGGCCATATAGGACAAGATGACATAAGAGCTCTTTCATCTATAATTGCATGTTTATGTTCCCAGTGGTTTCGCATAGTCCAGTAACAAGACAAACATGCTACTGGATTTGATGTCCAAATTACCTTAAAGACATTAAACATTATATCTATGTGAATAGCAGAAATATGATGTATATTATATGAGGAGTAATAGTTCTTTTAGCAAAAATACCATAGGGGGAGAATGAGATGTCTTTTAAGTATCATCTAAATTGACAAGTTCATATAAGTACCTATTTGGTAATACATAATTTAAGCCAAGTTATGGTGTACCTTCTGGATATATCTACACATGATTCTGTACACACGTACATACACACACCATGATGTTCACTGAACTGTTCAATGTGATCTCTGCTCTATATTTTCTTAGCAAACCCTGTCACCAGTAAGTGTAAAAGAAGTAAGACAACTGTATGTGTGTAGAAAATAAGAAAGACGCTCTCACTTGAGGTGTGTTCCTGTGGCAATGAACCAGTGCTCATGCTGGTTTCCCACCTGCAGCTGCACTATAGCATGAATAGAAGACTCTTCTCATTCTGCAGTACTGCAGTACTCCAGTCAGTACTGCATGGTCCTTATTCTCTGTGGTCACTTTCAACTTATGATTATCCAGTTTACCAGATATATTCTTTTTTCATTAACTCTACTACTGCACATAGAATCATAGAATCATTAATGTTGGAAAAGACCTCTAAGATCATTGAGTCCAACCTTCTACCGAACACCACCAAATCAACTAAACCGTAGCACTAAATGCCATGTCCAGTTGTTTCTTGAACACTTCCAGAGATGGGGACTCCATCAATTCCCTGGGCAACCTATTCCAATATTTAACTACCTCTTCAGTGAAGAAATTCTTCCTAATGCCCAGCCTGAGTCTCCCTTGAGGGAGCAGCTTGAGGCTATGTCCTCTTGTCCTATCACTAGCTGCCTGGCAAAAGAAGCCTTCCTCCACCTGGCTTTCAGGTAGTTGTAGAGAGTGATAAGGTCTCCCCTGAACCTTCTTCCTCCAGACGAAACAATCACAGCTCCCTCATCTGCTCCTCATCAGACTTGCACTCCAAATCCTTCCCCAGCTCTGTTGTCCTTCTCTGGACACGTTTCAGCACCTCAGTGTAGTTTTTGTCGTGAGTAGCCCAAAACTGGACACAGGTCTTGGAGGTGTAGCCTCACCAGTACTGAATACAGGGGAACAATCACTTCCCTAAGCCTGCTGGCTACAGTATTTTTGGTACAGGCCAGGAAGCCACTGGCCTTCTTGGTCACCTGGGCACACTGCTGGCTCATGTTCAGCCAATATTTTTTTCATCCCATTTCCATCACTCTTGTACTCAGGTTCTTCCTTGCCTCCTCCAGACTGGCGATGCTTCCTGATTATGGTTCATCTGAAAATCATAAGCTCGTTGCTATTGTCATTGAGGCAACATCACTAATGAAAAATTTCAAGATTAATTTTCAGTGCAGTCGTGGGGGACCTTTCCTGGTAAACTCCTCCAGCTGGATTCAGCACTGCTCTTTTCATGTTCCCCCTCATCAGTCAATTTCTCATCAGAGAAACTACTGGTCTCCAGTTTAACTAATGACTTCCCATAGTAATTAATATCAGATGCCAGTAGTCCAGAAAAATTAGGTCTGTGTTATTGCCTTTGTTTAGACAGACAATTATTTCATCAGAAGAAGGACATCAACCTAGTATTATGTATTTTACCTCTGATAAACCCATGTCATGATTTTCCCTATTTCTGTCTCCTTATGTTTAATTATTTCCAGAATATTTGTCTCCAAACTTGATATGCTATGAAAACTTTAGCAAACAGGCCTTTTCAATAAGTGCACAAAGCTTGCTGCTTGCAAACCATATGATACTACCCCATCTTGAAGCAATAAAAAAAATGGCAAAATATATCTCAATAGCTTCAAAGTAGTGTAAACAAACAGTTCCAATATTCTCAGGCTCATACATTTTCTCCAAAGATTTGCATTCTTTCTCATGTAAGATAAAACTGATGGTAGAGAAAATATGTTGGCAAGAAAATTCTAATTACTTGATTCTAGTATTAGAATTGGATAATCCTTCAGTCCTGAATTAAGAACATCCCCTTTGTAGAGTCTGGCAGAGTAGACTCTCCATATCATACATTTCCTTTCAAGCTAAAGCCTCAGGCTGATGCCTGGTTACATCAGCCTATCCCACATCTGGGCTCTGGAATGAAACTTGTACACGGGGACAGGGTCTTGAGGATGCCCTTATGGGTACAATGTGTATTCTGGAAATGCTCATTATTGATAAAGAAATTGCCGAGAGACACTTTTTAAAATTAGTTACAGTCTTTCTGAAAGGTAAGCATTTCATGACAAAGTGCTCCAATGTTCTTTGTGTTTCAGGTTTTTTAGGTTAGGTTTAGCTGTTTTTGAACTTTGTGTTCAAAGACACCAGCGCCGTCTCTTCATTTGGAATATCTGGTACACTTATTTGTCTCATCTTGTAACAATTTATTTTGGAAACGTTACCTTGTGGTTCTCAGGATTCTTCTGAAACCATCTCTTGACTCAATTTATGCAAGAAGAACTTGCCAAAATCCAGCTTCTGTGTGTATTTGGTTTAACATGCTCTTCAGCTTTCTTCTTTTTCAACTCATCCTTCTTTTACTTTCTCTCTGTCTACTTTAAGACTAATACCAAGTTTCTCTCTTTCACAATTAAAAGAATTTTCATTTTTTTAAGCCCAAGATTTAAGAAAAAAAAAAAGAGGTGTTTTTTGTTTGGCTCATTTTCTATGCTCATCAAACAACAAGGAAAATATGTAATTCTTTCCAACTAGGCTCAACGTCCTTTTGGGTTTTGTTTACTATCATAATGCTTTGTCTCTAACTGAGGAACATAGGTTTTTTTGAACAACAGGGAAAAATTTTACGTATTTTCCACAGGTAGAAATAAATATCTAGTTGTTCTAAGTGAGAATTCATTTTAACTTTTCTTCTCCAGTTTCTAAGGTAAGTGCAAAAATAGGAAAGATTTCCTTTGTTCACCTGAAGTGAAACACGTCAGTATTATATCTGAAGTGAGTATCTGTTTTAGTGTGAAACTGCAAAGTTTATTTGTTCTTAGCTTTGAGATAGTTAATTTGGGGGAAAAAAAACCCCAGACCATGACAAATGGCCAATTAAAATGGAAAAATACAAAACAATTTTTTTCCCTATAATAATAAAATTTCCATTTTGGATTACTTGCTCTCAGTGAAATATGTTCTTCATTTTGAAAAGCAGACAGCAATATAGAAAATGTTTCTTCTTTGAACTGACAAGCAATTACAGATACTCAATGTATGCTAATTACATGGTACATTGAAACAATTATATACGTATTTTTCCACACTCAGAATCTTCCAGTAATTTACTTATTCAATTATTCTTAATGCTTTTCCATTTTGTATTTCCCAGCACATGGAGCAAACTTCAGAGCTAGGCACTGAAACAAATGTCTCAAATACAGAGTATGGAAGACATATCAAAGCTCAAAGAGTTTTACAAGTCAGTTTAGGGAGTTATGTAGATCCTTCTATCACAGCTAAGAGATGCTGCATCTTGTGGAAAACTATCGCCAGGAAGTACCTCAGCTTTTGGTCCATGCATAGGCCATTTGCTTCCCTTATATGTGTGGATAAATTTTGGTCCTTTGAAACCACAATTACCACAGTGTTTAGGAAAACAAAAATCAGACAGAATGTACCTAAAATTTGGTACATAGAAAAATGGAAGATGGTACTACATACTGTCTCATGAAAAAATACTCAGGCTGATAATTTTTCCAACATTAACTCTTTCTAGACATATTTTTGTGATCAGAGAATGACAGCTGTCTCACCACTTCCTCAAGTGTTTCTCTCCCAGGTAGGATAAGGGATATTTGAGGATATTTAATTTAATTTTAAATTAATAAAAAATCAAGCTGCACAATATTGATCAATACATTTCTAATAGAACCATTTACAAGGATGTTGCTGAGAAGAGAACTTAATGGAAAGCAGCTTAGTGATCTCTCTAGTAACTGTAGTAATCGGTATTGGAAAGGACTGGGAAAGTATTTGTTTGAATATTTCAGTGGATGAGATTAATAGGTTGTACAGGAAGAACAGACAACATGAATTAACTGCCAGCCAACCAAAATGCTGAAAGGCTGATAGGAATACAGTAGGTAGATGCGATGGAAAAAAAAGAGTTGAAACAGTTGGGTTTGAAGTGCCTTTGAGACTGAGATTGATTTGATAACTTAAGTTTTGGAAGATCACAGAATCAATTAGTTTGGAAAAGACCTCTGAGATCATCAAGTCCAACTTATGACCCAAAAACAATCTTTTCAACAAGACCTGGTTGAAAAACTAGACTAAGTGTCACATCTACTCTCTTCTTAAATACCTCCAGGGATGGTGAATCCACTGCCTCCCTGGGCAGCCCATTCCAATGTCTGATTACCCTCTCTGTAAAAAATTTCTTCCTAATATCCAACCTAAACCTCCCCTGACACAGCTTAAGACAGTGCCCTCTGGTCCTACTGCTGGTTGCCTAGGAGGAAAAACCAATCCCTACATGGCTACAACATCCTTACAGGTAATTGTGGAGAGTGATGAGGTCTCCCCTGAGCTCTTCTCCAGGCTAAACAATGCCAGCTCCCTCAGCCTCTCCTCTCGGGACTTGTGTTCCAGTCCCTTCACCAGCCTCACTGCCCTTTGGACATGCTGCAGCACCTCAGTATCCTTCCGGAACTGAGGGGCCCAGAACTGGACACAGCACTCCAGGTGCAGCCCAACTAGTGCTGAGTACAGGAGAAGAATCACTTCCCTGGTCCTGCTGGTCACACTGCTCCTGATACAGGCCAGGATGTCTAACAGATCTGATTTATTAGAGCTACTTTAGAAGGTGAGTTTATACAGTATTAGCTGCACGTTTGTAACATTAAAAGATAAATGTTACATGTGTTCAGATAAAATGTATAAACATCGGTCTCTTCTGCTTGTGCTTTCTTTTTGTCTTTCAAATCTTATCAGTAGAAACTAAACCTATTCTTTCCCTATAATGGGTATTTGGGTTGTCTGTGGAATCTAACTTTCAAAACAGGTACCTTTCATTCATTCTCAGTGTTCTAAGTATTTTGAGAGAGAAGGATTACAAATTCCGTACATACATACATATTGCAATTATTATCAATAACAGTACCTCTGTTTATATTATTTGATTATTCTGAACAGTGATTTTAGAAATGTTCAGCAGGAAAAAAATAACCTTTTTTTTTTCTTTTTTTTTTTTTTTTCCCCCTAAGAAAATTTGTAAGTTTACAGTATTTAATAACCCCCTTGGTTATTTATATTTTTCTGTTTTCTTACTTATGTATATATCTCAAAATTATAATCCACAAGCAAGGTGGATTTGCACAACAACATAGGCATAGTAAAAAAATTCTGAGCACTCTGCACCTCTCTGATTTATTGTATATGTACAAATCTGATGTCTATGAATGCTTTAATTGTCAGAAATTTGCCTAATGGCTGCCTGAGGGCTTGAAGGTTGGAAGATTTACAGTAGGCAGTTAATCAATTTTATTTTCCTGGAAGTGTTCAATGAATTCAAAATAAATCTGTTTGCAGATTTTATTTTTACGTGTCTGTATTTGAATTGGGCAATTTGTACTCTGAATCCTTAGCAAAATGTAATTTGAGCAGCATACATGTTATTATTATTTCTAGGGCTAGATTTAGTCCCATATGGAGTTCAGATATGTAATAAATTTTTGTCTGCTGTGGTAAGGATAATATTGTTTGATCCACTTATTTTTATTATCATTGGATTTTATGCAGGCATAAATCCATTGCTTAGCTTCTGTCTATCAATCTCTTTATAACAAAGAAATAACACTTTGAAAATAATTTCCAGTCAAACCTGAGTCCGGTTGTTTTGCTTTGCCATTATTTTGGCTTGAAGCATCATAAATCATACATCACTACAAAAGTCTAACCATGGACATATCAGAAGGGGCATTTCTATGTATAGAGAACCTTTTTTTAATATTAATTTCTTAAAAAATAAACCTAAAACGTCTTTATATAAGTACTTAAATTTTCTTATTGTTACAATAACAACCTTATTTAGTTGTTCACAGGCTATTAGTGGGCATTTGTATAGTTATTTGCACACTCCCCTCAGGCAAAGACAACCTTGGTAAAATTTGCTTCTGTCTTTCAAGGAAACTGGGAAGTTGAAGGCAGAACTATCCCTAGGAAATGTAGCTTTTATTAATAAATTCTGAATTTTCTATTACCTTCTACCCCACTAAGAATTTATTGACTTTTTTAAGTTTAAGGTAGTGAAAAAATTATTTAATTTTACATTGTTTAGTGAAATACATTCATTTATCTGTGAGATATAATTGCATACTAGAAAAGGTAAAGCTCTTTTGGGTGCTATAAACACTGGTTCCAAACAGGAGTTAAAGACTAAGATTTGTGAAAAGCAAAGTCTAAGAAAAAAATTTTAAATACTAACAATACAAACCAAAAAACGACCCTCAAAAAGCTGGGAGAATTTAAAACCACAAGGAATAAGAACAGGCTAGTATACACAAGCACATTAGAAAAAAAGCTGGAGAACAGTGGAGATTCTGGCACTGCAGCTGAAGGGAACCCTGGCACAGGGCTGTGACAATCCAGCAGGTTTGTGAGAGGGTCCTGGAAGATTGACATTGGTCACTATGAAAAGCTTCAGAGGAAGGAGCAGAAAAGCCAGCAGTGGGCAGACAGGAGAAAATAATACCTGGTCTCCTTATGGAAGACATGCATGAACATTCAGTAGGAGTAAGACCTGAGACCTGGCTAAAAAGAAGAGAGATGTTGAAATCAGTTTTTTTTAATTATTATTATTATTATATGTATGCGTGCAAGTATCTAGGTAGTTAACTTTTTTGGTTTAAATACAATTTTTCTTGATTTTTTTTTTCCTACATAAACACTAAGAAAAAATTAAGCTTTGGTATACTTCCATTTATGCCAACAAAATAGTACTTAGGACTTAGTCTGGCTTCCAGTACACAGTTCTGAAAGAGGTAAATTCATGGTTGATCCCTGCTATTCTCATGTTTCAGAGAATATGCAAAATGTGTATTTTAACATCAAAATTGCAGTGAAGAATCAGCAATACTACTGGGTAGAGGAAGCCCAAGTTCAAGGAGATCATGCCTGCTTTCCTAATGATTTTTGAAACCTATTTCCACTTACTTGCTGGTGGATAGGAGAATTAAGAACATAAGAAAGGTCCCACTGGCCCAGAAAAATGGTCCTTTTGCCCTTATTCAGTCTCTGGCAATGGTAAATGGAGATCACTACAAGGAAATAGGAAAGACCTGGCCTCTTTTTGTCATCCATTCTTATGCTGAGAAGTGAGTAAAGGAGACAGGATGGGAAGGACAATGGCAAAGAGTAGATATGGGTGACTATTTTTGTAGAGGACTGTCACCTAGAATGATGGGGCATGACGCAGACATTTTATGTACAGTGATGATAATCACAATTACTGCTATCAGAATACCCAAGAGACTGCAATATGTGAGATCATTCAACACAAAAGTCCAAATACCTGAAACCTAAACAAGAGGCGAGAGACAGTAGCCAAATTCAAGAGAACATCAGAAAATGCTCAAAGAAGAAAATGCAAGGATGTCACTGCACAGGCAATGTAACTGGTTGTCAGGGTGGATGTTTTGTTTTTTCTTAAACCCATAATAAAGATTTGTATAAGGAAATCTGAATGACTTTAACAAGAACAGATATTAATGGGGAGGTAGTTTCTAATGGGATGGGTCACTTGGAATAAGCACAAAAGTGCTTGCTGCTGCAATCACTACTGGTTAGAGAAAGAAGACTTGTGCTACAAGTAACAAAGTGAAGCAATAGGTTTTCTTCCTCTGAATAGTTTTCAAAGTACCGCCAAACAGTGGGTATTTCATACTTTGATCAGCGTATTCAACTGAGAGAAGCAAACCCTCCAAGATGAAATCAACACCTGCAACTGCCTTGCCTTAGCAAAGGTTATTTTAGACAATGCTTGAGAGATGAGAAGACCTTCTGCAAGATTTTTACTTCTCTGGATTAATAGGGAAATCTCCATTTGGAAGTCACACACTGGGCATAGAGGATTTGCAATATTTAGGTATAGCTAAAATGTGATCACCTATAGCAAAGACCAGATTCTGAGCAATGAGTGATGTCTTGGGGGTGGTGAAGGAGGTTTTGCTGAGATGTAAGAAAGGGTGAAGGATGAAGGTGTAGACAATGTTCTTTGAATTTGCCAACAGCCCTGCTAGAGCTCCTAGTATGTAGCTGTGCAAACAACTGATTTTTCCGTTAGGTATATAAACCCAAACACACTCAACGTGTAATTTCTGCTGATCCAGAATAAAAAAGTTTCCAATTACTTTATAAAATAGAGACCCTCAACACTTTTGTTCCAGCTTAACAAAACGTTCTCTTTGGCTGAAACAAAACTGGTCATTTGCAATTTTTTTTTTCTTCTGGAAGTATTTAAAAACCAAACATACCTTCATGTGGTCTTAATACACTTGTAAGCAAACAATAGATGTTTCTTACCCTCATTCAGATCTTATTATGAAATTAGATATGAATTTTTGGAGAGTCTTAGTGGCCACAAAATTGCTAATTTCAGTGAGGTAGCTACTTGGATAAAGCCAGCATTCACCTGGTTCCTTTTATAATGCTGACTGCCAAGGTATAAGCCTGTTCTGGTGGCTTGGTGTGGGCTGGCCTTCTGTCAAACCTGAAGCAGCTGTTCCCACATGGGTGGGTCAAAAGCTACTCTAGACAAATGATTGTGATTCATGTTTTGTTCTTGGTGTTTAGATGGACCATTCACTGTAGTAATACACAGGAAAACCCTCAACAATCTCAGTTTTCTGTACACTTCAGGGCTACAGAGCCTTTACTCTTGTCTAATTGTCCCAATATATCTCTTCTGCAAAGACTTGGGAATTGTTTCTAAGTATCATGAAAAGTGTTGTTTAGATTTTGTCCAGAAATAAATTTATTAGACAAAACTTTGTGGCAGAATAGTTTACCCTTTAAACAGCAATCATCAACCTCAATCAGTGGGATGCAGTTACTGGTTCAGATGCTACTAATCCTGATTTATGTCTTACTGCTTCAAAATGAATGAGTTTGCTTGCAGAGTGGATAGTATTTAGTGTATGTTGAGTGCCAGACTCTGGTTCTTGAAATAAGAAATGTTTATATTGTTGGGAAGTGATGCAATGGCAGCTTGAATTATGTTTATTAGCATGTGAAAAGCTTTAGTAGTATATCTGTCTGTTTTCTATTAGACATTTGTATTCAATAACAAAAAAATTACCCATGGATAACAAACTGGAAAATGGATGTATATTTGGCTGGCTGTAAGCGTTGGGAGGGGGAAAGCAGTTGGAGGGGAGCTGTACTATTTTTTTAAATATTTTTCCGTGACAAAACAAGTTTAATGATGGTATTATAGAGAGTCAATATAATTTCTTTTTAATAGGAAAGTAAAAATAAAAGCTAACCTGAAAGTAACTTTACTTTTCTGCCTGTATTCAGTTTTATCTGAATTTAAAATTTGATACAGCACCATTTATTATTTTTGATTTATATTGCTGAAGGATATCTCTACTAAGACCTGTTACAGACCTCTTCTGCTGGATAACTAACTGTTCCATAAATAGGGTGTTTCTTATTCATTATCATCTTGTATCTGTTTCTCTAAAAGTGAAGTCAAGGTGTCTGATGCTTTCCTGAATCTAGACCTTAACACATTGGAAGACAAATGTACCACAGAGGAAATAAACTGTGTAGTTAGAAGCTATTTACACATGCATGTATGTTTTATAATGTTCTTTTACTAATTAAAAAGATAAACCCCCAAACATTACGAGTGTAGCTTTTTTTCCCCCTGCATTTACCAAAACTTTTAGTGGAGTTCAAGTGCTTCTCCTGTCATTTTTTGATTATTTTAGGACAAGTAATATTGTCATTTATAAATTATCTTCAGTAAACACTGTATGGCGTGAAAGCCCATATTGCGTCTTTATATCGGAACGGTTTTCTGGTTCTCACACCATAAGGATCTTGGAAATATCAAGTATTTTATTGTAAAAAATGCATCAAACAAAATCAGACTTGAAATGAGATGTTCCACTGAAATGAACAGAATGCTGTTGAAACTGGAGTCCTACCTTACAGGTGATAGAGCATGGCATATTATAAGGTTTAGGCAATTCAAGTTAAATCTAAAGATAGGAGCAAAATAGTGTATTTATGTTCATCAAATATGAAATAAATTAAAGCTTCAGAACATTTTCTAGTGAATCTTTGGGTTTAGTACAGCTTGTAACAGGCAAAGGTCCACATAGCACGAGAGGTGATGGTAAGGTCTGGCAGACGATATAGGAGACATATATAAATAAAATTGGCTCCTAGTTCTTTTATAGATGCCCTGGAGAAAGACTTTTGGCAAGAAATTTTCTTGCTGTAGATCAATCATGAAAAGAGTTTACAAAATAGTTGTTTTCTGAGATTGTCTTTTTTTTTTTTTTTGCCATTTACAACAATAGATGATTCATAAATAGGTGGAGCTGGAAAATAGTAGATGTGCATCAAAGTCAATGTTTGGGAAAGCTGAATGGAACCATTTAACTAAAATTTAGATCTGTTATGATTATGTGGAACCTAATTAGAGTTGAGGATTATAATTCACCTGTAAATGCAGTCAGCAGAAATTACTGCTTTTATAAGCAATAGTAAGACTGTAGAAAACAAGAAAGTAAAGAAGGTTCACAAAAGACTAGATGAAGTGGCCAGAGTAGCTTGGACAGTGAAAAAGCCTCTGAGGAATCATCTATTGGCTGGAGGTGTCCACACAGCATGGCTGTAACAGCTGCCAGCACAACAACCTGTCCACTCACCTCCTGAGCCCCAGTGGGTCTTTTATCCTCATTGCTCAAAACATCTGTGGAAATATCTTCAGTCAGGATGAGATGAATCAGTGCAGGATTAACTGCAGGATGATAACGAAATCATGTCTGATTGCTTTGCAATTGCAACCTTCCCACTGGTTTTATACTTGGACTTCATTCACAGTAAGCCTAATTTCTTTGTGTACTTGAAAATTAAGGGAAAATTGCTTCCCTCAGTAGTATTGGAATGCATATAGAAGACCCGAGAAGGAAACCTTGTCTTATATTACACACATCTTAGACAATTTTCTGATTTGTTCTAATGACTTCTATATGTAGCTTAAATGTGAGAAATCTAGAATCATACAATCATAGAATCATTAAGGTTGGAAAAGACCTTTTAGATCATTAAGTCCAACCATTAAAAAAGGGCTGATAAGTTCTCCACTAAACCTATGTCTATACCAGGTACATATTAGATATATCCAAGAATGGTGACTCAACCAGTTTCCTGGGCAGCCTGCTCCAAATCTTGACAAACCTTTTCATAAGGAAATTTTTCCTAATATCCAGTCTAAATCTCCACTGGTGCAACTTGAAGCCATTTCGTCTTATCCCAACTCTTGTTACTTGGGAGAAGATATATTCTTGATACCATTTTGAAAGTAACTACACCTGTAACTTTCAGGAATGATTCTTTGCAACTTGGGACTCATTTTCCCATGGAAAACCACAAGATAAACTTGTTCTGGTGTTTCTGGTCTTTCTTTCAAAAATAAATAGATTTGTTTTGTAGCTAACTATATAATATTGGCAGCAGTTTACTCTAAAAGTAATAGAGAAATAACTCCTCAACATACAAATATGAGATGCATTATTATTGCATGGAAAGATCAAAACCCCATAAGATACCAAATAAGATTAAATACTGCTTTCTGCTCTTGGAATTATCCGCAGTGTTTTTTAATGATGAAGCAGGCACTAAAATGTTTGACAAATCATATTGGCCTTGATGAGAGAACTTAACTGATTTTGTCTAGTGATGTTATTTTTGCTTGGACTAGAGGTTTATCCCTGAAGAGACTTGATCTGACAGGAAAAGATCTAAATGCTGCAGTAACTCTCAGAATTAGCAACTCTCTGAAAGGATTAATTTCTGTGAGTTTTGATGTGTCTGTATGAGACATTGGACAAATTTATAGGTAAAAAAGATCTTACTATTACGGTACAGAGAGGTACCTTCCAAAAACTGCTGATTCCATGTATTGAAACTTGTCCTGAAGATCAGAGTTTTTGTTGTTCACTACAGAAACAGGTCTGAAATTGTAATAGAGGAGTCAACAGAACTAACAGAACCATTAACAGAAACTAACAGAACTAATAGGACATCCTGGCCCAGTCCCTGATCTTCCTCAGAAGTGACAGCAGATGTTGTCACCTCAGCATAAGAGACCGGAGTAAAAAGCATGATTTGTCAACTCACCAGAACATCAGAGGTTTCACCTTGTATCAGAAATAAAACTACTCAGTAATATTATGTTCCTATGTGAGGAGTTCCTTGAAAATAATAAAAAAAGTTCCAGCTAGTAGAAATTCAAAAGCAGTTTCATAACTTCATGAAACTTTACAGTGGGAAAATTAACTGTTAGAGATCAGGAAGGACATAAGGTAATGGTGTAAAAAAAAAAAAATTAAATATTCTTGGTTGATAAATTTTTATGTCAGTCCCTCAACAAATGGTAAATTGCCATTCTCACACCTAGAGAAATAGGGAAATGGAGGAAAACATTTTCCATCTGTTGAACCCCTTATCTACCCTCTTTTTCAAAAGAAAGTAATAGGGTCACTTCCATTCAGAGCCATGCTCAGCTAAGCAGAGCTACATATTCCAATTATGTCTTCCATGTGCAAAATGATGAAGTCTTTGCTCCCACCTGAGAGTCTGTCTGGCTGGAATCTGACATCCCAACTTCACTGAATCTATGGAAAATTTTGTAGTGGCATCTGTGTATCAAAAGTTTCACCCTAAGTAGCCATCTTCAAGCATTACATGCTGGGGTTGTTGTTTAAGTACTAGACAGTGCAAGCTATTAATGAGATGAAGCGTGAAATGCCCAGGAATGTTATGAACTAAACAGAATAGAGAATTGACCTGTTCTATAACTTCTTTTTCTTTCAATTTGTTACTAAATGGGTACTCATAAAGTAGAATATAATTTATTGAATGAATGGAGTCCTGAATTCTTCCTTTTTGGCTCTACAGAGAAGTTGGCTTTTTAATAAAACTTCTGAAAAGCCTAGAATTTGTTTAACTTGGGTTCTTAATGATCCTACAAATCTGGCATGAAAAGCAAACTGATGTTGTTACAAAGAGGGAAGATGGAAAATTGGAGAAATCATACTTTTCCATAATGGAAGATCTGAAAAGTTAATACTCAAATACAAATGAGTAGTTTCGTTGTACTGCAAACATCTGTGTCCTGAAACCAATTTTACATGCAGCCAGTGGAAATGAACACTTCCCATGTGTGCTGGCCTAACACTAGAGAAATGTTTAGAGCTGTTGGAGAACCCTGGGATGAAACACTTTCCTTTGGAAAATGGAAAGCTGATGAAATAGAAGGTTTTTTAAGAATGAGTTCCTTTCAAAAACCTTTTGATTTTTAAAAGAAAAAGTACTGACACTGCCAAAAATTTTTGGCTTACCTTTTTTTAATAGAAATATTCCATTTTTATTTCAAACCAACTTTTCATTCCCCTAAATTAATTAACGTGAGACAGTAATTAATTAACTTTAGGCACAAGTACGTCAGCATTATCTGAACAACCTACTCCATGCGCTATTGCTACAGGATTATTCCACGGTAGAACAGAATAAATGTCATTTGCTTGTTTTTACTGAATATTCTAGACCGTGAACTATCTAATTCCAGTGTAAAAACCCCACTGTATCTGAAAAAATTATTCATAAATGTTAATAGTATTTTATAATGTAAGTCCTTCATAGCAGTAATTATATATATCATAACATGAACACAACTGAACACAAGTAAAATATAAGCAAATAATATAGTAAGTGCTACATTAGAATTTTTTCTGAGAACCAGTATCTTTCACCTTTCATATTTCCTATTTTCCCTGGAGCAAGAGTGCATAGTTTCCAAGTATCAGCATATGCTTCACTTTGGCCCCCTTTGAGGGCCAAATCCTCTGCCAATCTATCTATTATTTGGCTGTTCAACAAAGGCGTCATTTTCTGAATCAAAGGTCTAAAAAAATCTGCGCAAAGAAATTATGTTTCAATAGGCATATATGTTACTATTTTGGAGTATGCTGTAGAGAGACAAAAAAAAGTGTTTATTTACACTTGGCAAATACACAAGATTGGTAAGTAGATTAGACTGAGAAAAAATAAATTAGATTTTCTTGATTGTCTGTCTTTTTATTCCAGTTCAAGAATGGATAGCTCTCCAGAATGCAAAAATCTCAGACTATTTAAGTTGTTTGGAAACCATTTTAATGTGCCCCAGTTAATGGAGCCCTGTGATGTTAATTTGCAACTACTACATACAAACTGTTATAGTGCTTTCCTAAATCTGAAATAAACTAGAGACCTTTCTCATACTGTAAAATTGTAACCAGAAGAGATGAAAAAAAAAAATCTCAAATTGATAAACACGCCACTTCAACTAGTATTTTCTCTATATACGTGTAACAAAACCTGAAATTAATTAATACTATGACCTTGCAGAAGAGTAAGCTTTTCCAAGATAACGGTTCCTGGAAAAGCAGGTGCAAACCACTGTGAGCATGAAGGACTCACCAAGGTAGGACAGTGCATCTTAGGCTGGACTTAAGGAAATGTGTCATATAGTCATACTTAACAAGCAGAATAAATAAGTGTTAACTGAAATTCTCAGCAGTTAGTAATTGAAACAAAACAAAACAACAACAACAAAAAAATCCCATCACCAAACCAACTTCCATAATTTCTGATTTTTGGGTTTTTAATCATATGAAAAAGAAACAGTTCCACAGACTTAAGTTGAAGAGTTTGGACAGCTCTTAGAGAAAGGTGTTAATTTAGCATCAGAAAAGAAATATAACAATTGAAAATGTGACATATTGGGGAATATTTTCAAAGGGAGGTGTTTAAATTACCACCTCCAGATTCCACTAAAGTAAGAGTCAGTTAGGCACAAAGGTATCTCTGTGCTCAAGATCATCCTGCAGTAAAATCTCTGAGTATTTTCATGCCCATAACCTCAACTCTGCCAGGTCCTGTGTCAGTTGCTTGGTCTTTTGCAACTCACAAAAATGATAGAATCATAGAATCAATTGGGTTGGAAAAGACCTCTGAGATCAAGTCCAACCCTTGATCCAACACTGCCATGGTTACTAGACCATGGCACTAAGTGCCACATCCAGTCTCATCTTAAAAACCTCCAGGGATGGTGAATCCATCACCTCTCTGGGCAGCCCATTCCAATGTCTGATTACCCTCTCTGTAAAAAATTTCTTCCTAGTATCCAATCACTGCCAGTCTGGACCACCAGCAGTGGATAATAATAATAAGAGGACTGGATTAGCTCAGTGAGTCTCCTACTAATATCCCTTACCTAGGTCCTGGGAAAGGAGTAGACTTCCCTGTGGGATAGGTCTGGCCAGCATACAGGCCTTCCATTCCTTTATAACTGAGGTTGTAATCTGTCTGATAGATGGGGTGCAATAGGGTGACCCTCCAGACAGATCCTCTTCTTGCCTGCCCTCTGCCTGACTCTCTGGGTCAAAGGTCTCATACCTGTTCTTCAAGGGAACCATTGGAGGTGATGAGGCTTGGGAGGGGATTCCTCTACCTCTTCGATCAGGGACTTGTTCCCATTCCGCATCATCTACTTGGTCTGTTCCATCTGCCCAAAGGCTGAGGGGCAGGGCTTCGCTATCTCCTGCTGGACTTCGTTTGGGGTCAAGTGGACAGGATTTCACCAGTTTATTTCCCTTTCATGCTCCCTAATACTTCTTAGTCTCTCCACTTCTTCCTTGAGCTCTGCCAGTAAGCACAGGAAATCATTCACCTGCTCACATCGTACACAAGCATCTCTTGCACTGTCCTCTGGTACTACGAGGCTCAGAGAGTCTGTGCAGCCAGAGTCCTGAACAGCCTCATCCTCCCTGTGGGGTTCTGCCTGGGTTAGCACACTACCCCTGAGAGCAGCAGCAACAGCTTTCACTCATTTGGAAACCATTGCTGGGTTGAGTTGAGTTGCAGGGAAAAAACCAACCAACCAACCAACCAAAAAAACCCAACAGCCACACACCTACCTCACAAGCCGCCAGAGAGAACTGGGAGGGTGATTGTGCCCCTCCTGCTTGCCCTGCCTGAGCAAACTGCTGCACAAACCCCCATGCCAGAGCCCTCTTTGCCTGCTCCTGTTCACCATGCTCCCTGCAGCAGTTTAAATCTCCCAGAAATTACCTCAGCTCCACCCCCTGGTCAGCTGGGCTGAGCATTCATAAGCTTCTGTTAAGGTGTATTTTATATAACTTTTACATTGATACATGCTACACATCTATTTCTAAATAAAAATAAAAACAGTTGTGCAGCTTTCAAATTATAGGATTAGCTGTGAATCCTGAAGCCTTGACTTATTACCAAGCAATTAGGGTTACTACTGATAATTTTCCTTCCTGCCTTCCTTCCTTCCTTGCTGTTAGCAAATGACTCTCAAATGTCCTGTGGACTGCAGTGCCAGTCTATGGATAACTAAACGATAACTAACATTAGTTCAGACTCTCTCTCTTTGTTCTCATTTTTCCTTTCTTCTTATTAGCTTTTATAGTTAAGTTTTTTTCTTTATTTTCTCACATAGTGAGGTTTTCTCTTTTATATGGTTTTTCTTCTGTAATAGAGTTCATTATCACTAAGTTCAGTTCTATTTAAATTTTATTCTCTGATTATTTTTATTTCATTCTAAGTGGTGAAACTCAAAATGACAAAGGAAAAATTGTTAATCATTCTGTTTCCCCTTTTATCTCTGTCAATTACCCTAGGGTGCAGAGGGAATGGCAAGATTTAGTTATGGGTTTTTGTAGGTTTTGGGGTTTTTTTGTCTTTCAGGACCACTACAAAGAGAGGAAGACAACTGCTCAAGTTAGTATTTTCAGTCGTTAATCAGTAAATGGAAATGCTAGTTGATATTATGCCTGCAAGGATTGCAAATATCAGTCTTGCAGAGGTTTTGTTATGTGTGATTTGTCATTAACTGCATGAATCATCTGCTCTGTGGTCCACTAAAAATTAATAAAAGTTAATTAAAAATTATTACTTGCCTTTGGAAAGGGCTGATAGCAAGAACCCCATAGTTTGAAGTGCCTGAAACTCTTAAGCATTGCATTCTGATTTACAGCTGTGTGCCTAAAATGATATGTTTGCTATGTTAGCCAAATTTTAGGTGCTTATAAGGATTATAAAATCTATTTAATGAAGCAACTAAAAAAATTTGCATTGTTGATTTCTTCTGCTTTTCTGCTTGAGAAAATATGATATCATTGTATATACCATCTGCTATGAATTAAATGTAACTTTTAGCTCCTTTTCTACAATTCCTAATACACATTTTCCTTTATAACAAACAAACACAGTTCTAAAGCTCTGAAAGCCCACAGCTGTTTGTGCTAGATGGAGAAAGTATGCCTATTCTTGCTCCTGCAGGAAAAAAATGGGTTAGGTTCAATGTGCTGATAAACATAAAAATGGTAATATTCCAAGGTATTGTGGTTATGACAGACACATCTTGTTAAACATATGAAAGCATACCACAGATGACAGCTGAATGAATTTGGATGGTTAGGAATTGATTCTAGTTGAAAACACACTTTCTTTTCTTAAAATTTAGCTACAACAGTACATGCCCCATCCAAATATTTGTTTGTTTTCTAAAACTTGGAGTCGTGATGTATAGAAAAAAAAAGCTGAAGGACTTCATATGTTCAGAAATTGTGCAGAACAACTATACAAGATGCCATTTAGATTCAGCTGCTGTGACAAGGAAGAGAACAAAATGTGAACTGCTTTCAAAATATTCTCCTTCTGTGAACAGCATCAGAATAATTTTTTTTTGGCTTGCAGGCTGAACAAGTGACACGATTAGCTGAGTGGCACTTCATTTCCAGTTAATTCTTGGCGTCTAACTGGACGCCAGTACTCTTTGTACAGCTATACTGACTGACATAAGCTCTACAGTGGTATAAGGTGCTGTTAGATCAGTGTTTTGGAGAATCCTATAAAAACCTTACCTTCCAAGGTATATGAGAGATTAAGGGTGGGTGGTTTTTTGTTTGTTTGTTTGTTTGTTTGTTTGTTTTTTAAGCCTTAGGATTCATTTCTCATCTCATTAAAGTCAACAGGAATTTTAACATTAAATTAAACAACGTCAGTATTTAGTTCTCAAATGAAAATTTATACAGTTGTGAGACTTTTCATGTGCTGTACTGGGAAGCTGCATTTGAGAAACCAAACACTCCCTAGGTTTTAACCAGTCCCTGAACACTTTAACATAATGAGGTAAAGGAAAGTTTAGAGATTCATGTGGATGACTGAAGCAGTGGTTAAGATGTGAGGAGAGGCAGCACCTCAGTGCTGCTTCCATCTGGGATAGTGTTATTTTTCCTAGTAGCTGGCATGGAGCTCTGCTTTGGATTTGTGCTGGGAGCAGTGGTGATAGAATGTTTTCATCATTGCTGAGCAGTGCTTACAGAGCACCAAGGCCTTTTCTGCCTCTCTTCCCAACCCAGTAGCAAGCAGGCTAGGAGTGCACAAGAAGCTGGGAGAGGGCATACCTGGGACAGTTGACCTCAACTGGACTAAGGGATGTTCCATACCACATGGCCTCATGCTCAGTATATAAAGCTGGCGAAGAAGGAGAAAGGAGCGCTGGTATTCATCTGCTCAAGTCACCGTTATGGGTGGTGGAGCCTGGCTTTCCTGGAGGTGGCTGAACACCCATCCAATGATGGGAAGTGGTGAATGAATTCCTTGTTTTGCTTTGCTTGTGCACACAGTTTTTTGCTTTACCCATTAAACTATCTTAATCTCAAATCATTAATTTTCTCATTTTTATTCTTCCAATTTTCTCCCCATCCCAACAAAGGACAGTGAATGAGCAGCTGCCTGGGACTCAGCTGCTGGCTGGGGTTAAATCACAGCTACCACCCAATTTGATTTTGCAGTTTCAGGCAGAGGCATGACTGTGCCCAGCCAGTGACTACCCAGCAATGCTGTAGGGATCACAAAAACCTCCCTGCAGTGGTCTCTGCAACTTGTCGGGTAAGTATTAAAGTATTGCCTGAAATCATCAGATTGACATTGATTTATAAACAGTTCTGCAGATGTATGTTGGAACTCAGTACAAAGCAATCTCACTTAAGCTCTGTGTTCCATACAAAAAGTAATAAAGGTTTTTGTAGCGATTTCATCTTTAAAATCCACTCCCTTGTAAAAAGTTTGAGGACTGTTTGGTAAGTTACCTGACGTGTAACTCTGTGCTGCCTATCAACTGTGGCTATTATTGTTACTCCAGATGTAAATGAAGAAAGGGAATTTATTTATAGAGTGCTTTAGTAGGCAAGAAAGAGAGAGATTTCCAGGGGCATGGACAAAGCTAACACTCAGAACATTTCAGCAGAATATCGAGTAACTGAAATAACCATTTACATCATGGCATCTTTAAAATAAATGTTCACAGCTGACATGATGCCAGTGTGAATGGCAGAGTTTTAATCTGCATCTAAAAGCTCTCCTTCTCTCTGTTGTTTTGGAAGATACTACATATTCCTAGTAAGACGACCACCTACAACTTCTAACTCCTGAAATTCAATGAAGAACTGACAGGTAAAAATGATATCTGATGCCAGCGTAATGACAGTCATTAATAATGTCTCCTATGGTACCTGCATTCGTGTCTTTTTAAGTTTGTCAGTGCACACAAACTTACTGCAAAACTATGAAACATAAAGCTAAACAAAGTATAACTGAGATAATGAAAAAATTAGGTCAGTTTCTTTTACACGCATTTAAAATAAAAGAAAAAAGAATTTAGACAGAGTCTGGATGAACAAAAGAAGTCAACATTTCAAGGAGAACTTCTACTGAATTGTATATTACTTCAATTTTATAATCTTTTGTGTAAGGAAATAGCTGCTTACCACCCAGATAGGCTTAAGCTATACCTGTGTAGCAATGAAATCACACTTTGAGCTCTATAAAAATAACCACACATTCACATATTCAAATGGTGATATCATGGTTTCTCCTGTGATACAGTCAGTGGAAATATTTGCCTCTGACAAAGAAGTCCCCTCTGTCTCTCATGGAAAAACTCCCAGCTGCTTTCTGAGAATCAAATGTAAACCACACAAATTATATTTGTATATTGTTTTTAATTCTGGTTTTTTCTCCCAGCTGCTGACAGCTTAGTAACACTTGAAAGCAGCCAAAGGCTTCGTAATTCCTGGAGAAGAATGGTATGTATTGCCTTTTCTGAAAGAGCTTCAGGAAATCTTTGCCTAAAAAGGTGGGTTTCATTATTTGTTAGCTTTCTTTGTGCTTTCTCAAAGAAAGTTTTTCCTGCAAAGCTCAACCTTCTTCCCTGCCAGGCTCCTTGCACATTCCAATTAAAACAGATAATCAGTAAAGTATGAGGGGCAGAAGAGAAGACCATGGTCATTGCACATAGTGAAGAATGCACTTTCTGGACCATGAGGCCATGACCTGTGACCTGTTTCACTGACTGTTAATGCTTCCCTGCATACACCCGCTTCTGGCATGAGAGATCAGAATGGCAATGTCTTCCTACATGATCATTTAAAAAAATCACTCTCTCTTTTTTTTTTTTTTTTAATTCTTTGTCAAGCTCCGCTAACTTGGGGATCTGTTTTGACACTGCTGCACAAGAGAGAATTAAACTGCCTTCCCCTAACAAAGACGATATCCATTTCTCAGTCTGATACTTCCTGTGTGGTTCCTCCAGCCTGTGAGTTTAAGCAGCTGTGTGAGCAGTGAGGATATTGCAGTCCTCACTGTTGGTTATGTGCGAGTGATGAAAACTGACCCTGTAAATGGCTGAGTTTGAGCTCCTGCTCACACTGAACATCCCATGCTGCTGCCAGACGCTTGTAATGGGACAGCAGAACTGCAGTGACGGAGGTAGCACCTGAATTTTACTCAGTCGAGCCGGATTTGCCTCGGTGTGGGCTGAGGTTGCACAGATCACACCATGCTTGTAATGGTCTTTCCCTCAGCTTGAGGAAGAATATCTTTCCAGACTTTATATTGTATAGATTTGTGTCTGAAAGCTCAGTCCAGACTTATTAGAGACATCAGCAGCTGGCAGCAAATGTCTAGAGCCATGGCCAAAACAGATGTGTGTGGCAGAATTTTGGAAGTAGTAAAGCCTTTGTTAGAGCAAGGTGCAGCAACACAACTTGCTATGAAGACAATGCATTGTTCTAACAAACAGCCTGTCACAGGCAAAATAAAACTAAACAATATTTACCTTTCCCATCTCTAAACCTTCTCTGCTTCCTGTTAATTAGAAAGTGAAATGCACTACTTATATCCGGAATATACTAAGATAAAAACACAAATGAATTTAAAGTGTACTCTTTGTTTCTATCAAGCATCCCAATGCCCACTAGTATTTTTAGCCACATCCTGAGAAATGACTGTTAAGTATAGGTTAACTCTAGCATCCAAAAATCTTGAGTGAATTTTCATAATATAAACTTAAAAATTAAGCTACCCCCAAACGTCATAAATAATAATAATAATGATAATACTAATATTGTGGGAGAGGTGAACGGGTATTTCTTTAATTTCTCTTCCTTTCTATTATTAAAAAAGCAAACATAATCCCCAGCCAAAAGAAACTCATAAAAAACTGTATACATCCAAAATGCATGTGCCATGCTATATATTCACAAAATTACAGCATCACAGAATCACAGAATTGGTCAGGTTGGAAGGGGCCACAGTGGGTCATCTGGTCCAACCTCCGTGCTCAAGCAGAGTCATCCTAGAGAACATGGTACATGTTTGCATCCAGATGGTTCTTGAATATCACCAGTGCAGGGGACTCCAGAACTGCTCGGTGTGGGAAACAAGGAAGAATTTGAACTATGGAAAAAAGGACTTTACTCCAAGCAGAATATATGATCAAAAAGTTTCTCCAGAACAGAGAAATGAAGAAGTGAAAAGGAGAATTTTAAAAGCCATTATTATGTTGCACTATGTTAATGCATGCTATGTTAATGTTGTACCCCAAGTTTTGATAATGTTGTCCCCTCATAATAGTTTAAGGTTTATTCCTAAATTCCCATTGGTTAATATTTGCTGCATTGCAGTACTTTCCCTGTTTAGCATTACTCCTCCCCTTTTTATTCATTGTTCCTCCCCTTTTCCTATTCATTGTATGGTTAAAACTCCTCCCCTACTTTCATATTTATTATATACCCTGCCCACTTGCGGAAAACTCCTCCCAAGTTCTGGAATCATCTCATGCTCCCCTATGTAAGCACTAGCCATGCCTCCCTTAGGGATTCACACCCCTATTAATAAACTACACGTTTGCTCAAAGAACCCCCTGTGTGAATCACTCTCGTTTCCCGACTCTGACGCGCGACAGCTTGGGTCAATCTGTTCCAGTGCACAGTCACCCACACAGTAAAGAAATTCTTCCTCATGTTCAGGTGGAACTTCCTGTACATTGGTTTCTGTTTATTGTCTTATGTCCTATTGATCATCACTACTGAGAAAGTCTGACTCCATCCTCTTAAGGTCCCCCCTTCAGATACTTACAGACATTGGTGATGTGCCCTCTCAGTCATCTCTTCTCAGGGTTGAACATGCCCAACTCCCTCAGCCTGTCCTTGTAAGAGAGATATTCCAGTCCCCTAATCACCTCTGCAGCCCTCTGCTTGACCTGCTCCAAGAGCTCCACATCTCTCTTGAACTGAGGAGCCCAGAACTGGATACAGTACTCCAGCTGTGGCCTCATCAGGGCTGTGTAGAGGGGCAGGATCACCTCCCTCAACCTGCAGCCAGTGCTTCTCCTAATGCACTCCAGAATAACATTGGCCTTCTCTGTTGGCTCACGAGCAGCTCATTGTCCAACAGGACCCCTAGATCCTTCTTTGCAGAGCTGCTTTCCAGCACATCAGCCCCCACCCTATACTGGTGCACAGAGTTATTATTCCTCAGCTGCAGAATCATGCATTTGCCATGTTGATCAAGCATGATCTACCTTTAGTGAATCCGTGCTGACTACTCTTGGTCACCTTCTTGTCATCCATGTGACTAGAGATGCCCTCCAGAATGAGACACTCTTAACTCCTTTCCAGGTATTGAGGTGAGACTGACTGGCCAATAGTTCCTGGGTCCTACTTCTTGCCCTTTTTTGAAGAGTGGGGTGACATTTGCTTTCTTTCAGTTCTCTGGCATGACTGATATTAACTCATTTAGCTACCTAAAAGTTAGCTGGTTTTCAGCTTATGGGTAGACATTGCCAGGGAATAAGTCCTGTGTTAAAATAGATGCTCAATATAAGCAGAGTGAGTTAAACTATCATCATCAAGCCTCACTGTCTACTTAAAAGGGTCTTTAAAAAGTAGCTTAGGTTTGACAAGGTGCTTTTAGCCATATATAGAGGAGATGAAACCTGATTAAGGCAGTGTGATAATTTAACAAGCACCATACAAGGAAGTCAATAAGACACAATGGAGTTGCTGTCATACTCAGATTTTTAAGTTCTGGAAATGTCTGTATTAATTGATTTTTAGTAGAGGTTAAAATTCTTTTGTAACTATAATAGAATTTCAGAATGGTTTTTGTTGGAAGGGACCATAAAAATCATCTATTTCCAACCTTCTGCCATGAGGAGTTTATTAATTCAAAAGTTGTTACTTTCGATGAAATGCAAAGCATAAAAATATATTTGCCATGATCAGCATAGCTTTCTGAAGCAGGGAACCTCAACACAGCCTCAGTATTCTTTGAGACAATCTTGCTTAACCTTTTATAACTCAGTCCTAGCACTACTTGGTTGGGGTATTTTAGCATTAGTGAATTTTCCATAAACACATCTAAGACACAAAGGTGAGGATTAGTGGCCACTAATGCCGAGAAAGGTAAACATGCCATGTCCAGAATATAATTTTTAGCCACCTGTTGTAAGTTAATTACAGGAAAACATCATATTATATGAAAGGAGGGAATTATGGGAAAGACTGAAGTTAGCAAGAACTTGGCCTCTGAAATGAGTTTCTATAACATGCCAACAAATAAGTAACATAATTGCACCAATCTTGTTTCATTCAGGAATGATACTGCACATTGTGCACTGTACTGTCTAAACAGTGGTGCCTCAATCCCAGGAACCACCACATGAGATCATCAGAATCCTGAAGTCTAAGGACAGCACTAACTCTGGAATCTCATGGCTGAGTAAGTAGCACAAATTTGGCTTCTCATGAAGAAGGGATTTAGATCAGGGTGCAGATTCAGAGCCACATGCTTCTTCCTCATATAATCTTCAGGCAAATGCCTCAAGGAGATGTTTAAATCCAAAATTACTTAAGAAGTGTATTGCTGGTTTACCTCCCAAAGACAGAAGTATTTTGGATTTGTTCACTGATTCCCCTCTTCTTCCTTCCTTAGGTCAAAACATTCAGGTAACATGTCATTAGAAATATAGACTAGCAGCACATCAGGCTGCTTGATAACTTGCAATATATTTGCTCAGCACAATAGTGCTTCTGCCTGAAACCAAGAACCTTTGACTCAAAATATTTGGATAGTGGGGTTTGCTGACAATGAACAGTCCCGCAAGTGTACAGATAAGACTGGTAAATTAAGTGAGAAACTTCAATTTGTTATTATACAGATTTGTCCTGGAAAAGGTTCTCATTATGCATTATTTTCAATTATTTTTCTGTTAATTATTCAAGTCTTTTTACCAATGATTTCTTTAGAATTTATATTTTCATTAATTTTGCATTTTAACCACAATATTAATATCTTTTAGCATTCATAGGCATGTTTTTTTGTTTCAGTTAACATTGCTGTCACTTAGCTGCTGAAATTTCCCTGGAATTTTCCATTAATTATCTCTTGTTTCCTAGCTTTTCTGGGACTTTTTTTGTGACTCTTTGAAACGAAAACCTTCCTGTCTTTTGACCAGCCAGTTGCTTGTTTGGTCTCCATTTCAGAGCAAATTCAATGTGAAGTGCAGAGGGATAGCAAAAAATGATTGAGAAGGAAGATATATGGTAAAATCTTCCCTAGTCTCCTGTCAGTATTTCCCATTAGTCAATCTCCAAGATATTCAGACATCTATGTTGCTATTGCTTTCTTGCCAGGCTGTTCAAATCCTAGAAAGTACTGAGTCTCTGTGTGTCCAGAAGGGAGATATTTCTACTTCTGTGTGATCCAAATGCATGAAGTTCCCAGTACACAAAGCTTCTGCCCTGCACTTCCACAGAAAGGCTTAGAAACCATCTCAGTATGAGACGCATTAGTTTTTCAATTAGATTGGTATAAGACAGCTCTTGTTATCTGAGGCAATATACCAGCATGGAAAACTAAGTGCCACTTAAATTTCCGAGCAATATTGCCAAATCCACTGGAATGACTGATATCAACCACAGTGCTTTAGTGATTTTGCTGTACTTATTCCACTCTTCCCAGTACCATGTCTATACACAGAAACACACACAAACACATATGCCTTCACTTTGGTTCCAGGTCATTCAGAAATAGACAACAAAGTTACTTAAGTATTCACATTGTCCCTACTGACTCTCTTTTTTTCCCCCCTTCTTTTCTGGTGGTTTGTTTGTTTACTTTCTCGGGTGTTACTAAATAAAAGAGTGTGTCCCCAGATGCTTTGTTTTTGCTGCACTGACCTGATTAGATTGCTTCAAAAAAGCACCCCAGATTTTCATAAACATCAAGGTTAATTTGCTTCAATACAGATACTTATATTGGAGCTAACTTTTGAGATCCTTCTACAACCAGTGGAGGAAAGCAGGAATTTGCTGGGTGCAATTCATCACATTTTGACAGAGATATCTACTACATCAAATGAATTCACAGCAGAATTATTTATATTTCTCTTTGCCCTAATTTACACGTGACTATCTCACAACTGCCATTTAGATGTCTAACATTACAACATGGGTGGATCTCTCAACTCCCATTCCACAGCTCAGAAACAAAGAACAAAAACAGTGCACAGTGGAAATGGGAATGGGAAGCTATGCAATGAATTGTAATGCTTCAGGTATTGTGGAACATCACAGAAAAGGAAGGTCAGCTGAAAACTTAGGACTTTAGTCAAGTTATAAGTTTGTTAACACAGTTTTGGAGGAAAAAAAAAGCTGTCAAGTACTTTTAAAGATAGATTAGTTGTTTTAGTGATATAAGTGAGCTATAAATCTAAATTCTTTTAGAGAAATAAATGTGTCACTGTTACCCGGACAAAAGAAAAATTGTGATTTTTTCTTTTAATCTTCTTCATTTCATTGGCTCTTCTTTTAATTATTGAAAAATGAAAGTAAGTGGACAGTTCTAAAGTGGTTCATTTTGACATCTCTGGGATACTTTTCCCAGGACACTTTTGCACAATACTTTTCATCTTTCTGATGTGGGTCAAAACTGTATGACAAAATAATTCCAAATTCACTAACTGCATAGGCTCTAATGAAACTACTTTTCCTTTTTTTTTTTTTTTTTTTAAGTCCTCCCTAGCCAAAGCCTGATTACTAGAAGACTGGGACAGCTTAGAACACAGTAAGACTGAAATTTACCTTGACGGATGTCTAACAAGATTTTGTCATATTGGATTATACCTTTTCTTAAACAACTGTTTTAAAGAAATTTATATATAAGTCAGCATGCCATTTTACTACGTTGTAAAAATACATCATGCCCCCTGCAAAAGTTCTGATTCAGATTTTTTTGAGTTCTATGGCATTAGCCCTATTGACTCAAAGAAGAGTTAAACAATTCTGGGATGCCCTGTATTAAGTTTCTGGCACTGTCCTAGTCTCTTTCTTAAAAGTTAAACATCTGCCTTTGAAAAAACTTTCATTGGTGTGACAAAAATCAGAGATAGCTCCTGTTCCAGGCTACTTCAGTATTTCTGAATACACCTCTTGAACTCATTAATTTCACCTGGGCAATCTTTTTTTCCAAACATCAGTGGTGACACAATTTAAATCATGTCAAGGAATGAGCCTTCATTATTCCACCACCCATAAAAATAAAAATTTGAAAAGAATCCTATTAAAAACATTCTAGGGTAGTTTCCTGACTTTTTCACAGTTTATCCCACTGTGATCATATTTAACTGTTCTCATGGTCTTAAAGAGTTATTGCATTTTCCTTAAAACAAACATGCCTTTTAGATGTGTCATTTTTCCCGCTATTGTTGTTTTTTAAGCTAGGGAGTTGAATATGATCAGGCTCAGCTGTGGTTTGTAGCTTGTTCCTCAATACATTTTTCATAGTATGTGATTTGACATGCTCTCTGGGTACTTTTCCTTAAAAAAACTACTGTCTTTAAAATACTCTGATAATTATATGAATAGGTGTGAAATATTTTATTTTTTTTTTTTTAGAAATAGTTGTATTTGTATTAGTTGCTGAGTTTTCAGAAGACTTTATAAAAAAATAACATACTTGCTCATGAGCAATGTCACTGAAATTCAAGTTTGGATCTTACACAAAGTGTTGTGAAAGGGTATGTGAAGTAGTATCCAAGCCTCTGGAAAGCAAGCAAAAAATGCTTTTCGTATAAGGAACATTTTCTACTTTGTAATAAAAGATTAATTTGGCATTGTCATTCCTTTAATGCAGCTAATATCTTGGTATCAGAGGAAAAGCTGAATTAAATGTGCAATAAAGTTCTGTTACTACAACAATATTTGCTAAAATAACTAAATGACCTAAGAAAGCCTTGTGTGCCTAAAAATTTGCATGATTTTGCATCTACAATTACTTTCTAGTGAATTATATTATCTCTACCCATAAGATTTGCCTTGATGTAGTCCTTAGTCTATTCTGACGTCAACGCTATCACTAAATCTTCATTAGATCAGGAGACTTTTAAAAAGTCAAAACAGTGCTCAAGAAATATGCCAGCTTTACAGATGAAATTCAGTATCTTGTCCCAGAAGAGACTGAGGAAGTCCAGCAGCTATGCGAGCTGGATCATATTTCTCTCCCAACACATCTTTAATTCTATAGGAGGCAAACAGTGAAATGAACTGGAGCTTATTTTTCTGTATTTTTCCATTTATCAAGATAAAATCTGGCATTTTTGTATTTGTCCTATAATATCAAAGGTAGAAGGATTTCTTTGTGAGATTGACCCCTTTCATATAGCAATCAACTAAGACTGAAAAAATCCCACCTCTCACTGGCCACTGATTGAAAACTATTTAGAATCTGAAAGAAGAACTGAAAATAAAATTGCTTCTATGTTGAGAGAAGAAAACAGTCTACAGTGTCTCAGAATCAGACAGTTAACCTTTCTCTTCTTTACATTTTCTCTTCTCTTTCCCCTATCTCCAGTCCTAATTTTTTTTGCTATGCAGTAGGTTAACACCTTGTGGCATGCACAAACTCTTTGGCTCAGGCCTAGTCCTTCTTTCTATATAGTAAATGAGGTCTCAAAACAGCATCACAACAGTAATGAATGAATTTAGTGCAGTAACTATATATATATAAACATACATACACACACAATAAGACCTATAAATTGTTTAAAGCAAAATGTTTGTGGTGCAGTATTCAAGGACAGAAACAACATCTTGTGGTGTATAAGAAGATCTTGGTAAATGCTAATTCCTGAAAATTGTGAGATTGTTCTGTTCCTCCCCTATAAATATCACATCGGCTTAAAAACCACACAGTATTCAAAAAAAGTTGATAGAAATATATTTTGCATTGCCTCTGTTTGTTTTCCAGATGTTAAGCACTTGGAGTGCACATGAGACAAGCTTTCCAGCACAGATCCTAACCCACAAAGGGAGGAAATTCACTGGTGTCACCTGAATAAAGAGGATGATATTTTCTCAGAATTTACATGGCAGTTGTAGATTGGAAGTGTTTCTTCCCATCTTCTCCCAGTGAAGTTCTTCTGTCTGAATGCCAGTTAGATTGAATCTGCATTGGCATTTTTTACTGAGGTCACTTCTGGAGGAAAAGAATTGAATTTTCTGACTCTATCAGTAAAATACATTACAGACTAGTTACTGATTAAAAAAAAAAAAAAAGTAAAAAAATGTATAATTATCAGATTTTTCTGGGAAGTATTTTTTCATTCTGTCAGTAGGAAAACTGCCACATGCCATTGCCAGTCAAAGTTATATCAGGATTACATCATCCAGTCTATGACCCGATTCTTACCTTTATTTTATGAAACATTTCCAAACAACATCTTTCACTCTCTCAAAGGCTCTGGGTAAAGAGATCAACTCCAGGTTTGTGAACCGCTTTAAATGCTCCCTCTCTGGGACCTGAGCAAAAGAGAGCTTTTGCCAAATATTCCTTATATTTTGGACAAAGAAGAAAATACTGTGTCTCCTATAAGACATAAAGACTCATTCCTGGACACTAGAGTGAGTCTGCTCTCCTGTCACAGCCCTCCATGAGGTCATTCCCTCAGTAATGATACAAACAACAGTTAGATTAATGGAAATCAGACTTCTGGACTTCCAAATCTTTTTTCAGGAAATATTTCCACTAGGTTCTGCACATTGTTACCTAGAACACTGAAAGTCAACCTTTAATGTGGGTCAGTGTAGTATTAAGATGTGTTTAACAAGAGATCCTTTGTCCTTTTCATGACTTTTTTTTATGCAGAAGGGTAGTCTTGTGAAATTAATGCTCAGTTGGTTACACTTCAAGGTCCTTCTGAATTACTACCACATAGGCACAGGAAACTAGACTAAAATACCCACAAAAAGGTACACAAATTTAAAGTATGTGTTTTTTCTTCCTTCCTGGGTGGATTAGGTAATCAGATGCATTTTGGTTAGCAGAAAAAAAAAAAGTGCAAATAGCAATGTCATCAAGAAAATTGATTCTGATAAGGGCCTGTTTGAAATATTTATCTTGGATTCTGTAAAAGTCAGGAATGTTCTAATCCAACGTAAACACTGAGTTAATACTAATACCTCTGTCCAATTCAAATGCTGAGCTGACAGAAAGATTAGGAAAAAAATAGGTGAATTAGTAGCTCAGTGTCCCTTTATGTGCTTATTTTTCCATTCCTTTGATCTTGGAGCTTTTTGAAATTACACCAATTACGCTGGTTGATTTTTTTCCCCCTCAGTTTCAGTAGGTTTATTTTTGGTTCATTTGGATTTTGTTTAATTTTTATTGAAAAATTACAAAGAATGTAACGTTGCAACTATATATTTTGATAATTATAGCAACAATCGATTTTGGCAATATAAATAATTCTCTTTACATCAAGAAAATCAACAGTATCTCCCTTCTGTATTACATTGCTTATCATTGTAATTATTAATTCTTAGCATAATACCCATTTTCAGTAATTCAGCTCTTAAACAAATATAGTATGTAGAAACCCTCTTACATATGAAGACAGCCACAGCGAGGTCCATTATGATTGAAAGATTAGGGTCAGAAATTCTTTTTAAAAAATAATAGCTTCATATTAGTATCATGTCCTTAAAATATTTACAGTTAAAATTTAGGTACTCTGATCTTATAATAGAAAACATTTTGGAAGATGTTATTGATCAAACTTTGTAAAATGAGTTTTCAATGACAATATGTGCTGTTCAGCTGCTGTCTGCCTTCTCTACATCAGGTGAAGAGCTTGTGTGTGCAGACTGACCATTTAACTTTCTCTGCAGCAGGTCCTTCTTCGGAAGGTGCTGCCTCAGTGTGCTCTTGCATTTAAAATGCCTTGAGTCAAGTCTTTGTCTGTTTTTATGTGACACTTCTGTTTGCAAACCATCTAACACTGTCAGAGAAATTCTCAGTGTGGTATCATACACATCAGGCTCAGGCTGAGAACACAGCAGGCTGCTACACCATGTAGCTGTGTCAGCAGGATGTCAGACTGAAGCTAAAATGTCCCTCCTGGATCCAGCAACTATACCTGCGAGGTTCAGTGGTGAGACACAGAAGGCTGTCTGACTCTCACTGGCATTTCCCAGCAAGTTTTGTACCATTGGATAACATGGCCATGCCATGTGTTACTTGACTCCGTAAAAAAATTCAGAACTTATTTTGTTCGGAAGATGTGCAACTACATGTTCACTGTGCCAAAAAAACCCAACAGAACAGGTAAAAAGGAGCACAGATTAAATAAATGAGCATGGAGAAGCAGCAGGCACTTATCAGGGAGGGAACACTTTCAGCAGGAGCAAAGACACATTTTTCCTCCTAACCTTATTCTTCCAAAAGAAGAATTTCTAATTTTATTGGTGTTGAGTCTTGTCACCTCTTTTGACCTGCAAAGTCTCCTCTGGCCCCATTTCCTCCAGTGAGTAAGAATATAGGCAGAAAAGAGTGGGAAATACACCGCATTGGCAACTCAGGTAACAACCTCAAAATGAAAAAAATCAGTGAAAACATAAAGACTTAATCTTACAGGCCTGAAGAAAATTTACCCCTGTATTTTTCCTCAGTGGACTTCGAGCACAGCTCTGCAACTCATTGTGTCTTGCTGATATGCCTGTGTGGGGCTGTCTGTGTAGTGTAGGTGTTGTTAGTCACGTATTGCTCTAGGCAGTGTTTCTCTCTAAACAACAAATCTTTTCTCACAGGCCATTTTTTTTACCCTTTTGAAACAAGATGGATTTAATTGTAGAAATTAGACCATAGACATTAATTTCTCTTAAATATCCCTAGTTAAATGTTTATGTATCTGCTGCTATTATGTTGACATCTTCTTATGCAAAGAAACTAATTTTTCAGATTACAAATTTTGAAGAAATGTGGCAGAAAATGCACACTCTGGGCAAAATTTTCAGCTATTTGGGCAAAAATATTAAATTTCTGAAGAGTTTAAGTAATTAATTTCACATGTGTTTAGACTTTCCAAGTTCACTTAATTTGCTTTCATTGTGGGATTGCTTTAACCATACCTAGTAAACAACATACCTTGTATTTTTAATGTATTTTATATATGATTTTATATTAAGATATAGATGATAATGACTGAATGAGATTGCTGTATTACTTTAATTCCTACAGAATTAAAAAAACTTCTGAAATCACATTGGCATTAAGAAATCAGGGTTACTTTGTGGGACAATGAAGATAAAATAATTTAAACAGTTGAACTTCATGGTCTTAGAGGTCTTTTTGGAAAAATATGCCTTAATGATTCTATGGTTCTGTGATATCCAAAGGAATCAATGTCTGAGGTTTATTTCATTTGTAGAACCCACACTTTGAAGTAGCAAAGAGTACTGCATGAATGACAGCAATAAGACTTCACAGTTTTTCTGGGAGAAAGATATCTGTGAAAATAAGAAGTACCATTCACTACTGAACTGGAATTTTCATTTATGCTATGTAAGGTTTGGTGTGACTCCTCAAGTGGCATATATATTTTTTTAACTTGCCATTCAGCAGGCTGGATTTGGTTCTGCAGTATAGTTTTATAACAGATGAGGATAGGATCCTGGTGGTAATAATCTTGATACTATTTCATCAGTTATTCCCATTCTAATGTAAGCAGCCAAGGAAAGAAAAATTCATTATACCTGTAGCCTTCTTTTTTTTTGCTGCTGTTCTCAATCTTTCTTAGATATTCTTATGTGAGGCATGTCTTTTACCCCTGATGTGGACCTCACTTTGACATAGTATGAGTAGCTTTTGTTATGTCAGCGACAGTCAAGTCAATCCTCTCTGGCATAGAAATGTTTCTGAATACAGGGCCAGGCAACTGGGGCTTTGAGCAACCTGGCCTAGTGGAAAGTGTCCCTGTCCACTGCAGTGGGGTTGAAACTAGATGATCTTTAAGGTCCCTTCCAACACAAACTATTCTATGATTCTGTGATTCTGTGATTCTGTGATTCTTGGCAAGACTGCCAACTAGAGTGTCACATCCAATCTACCAAGACAAGTCTTAATGGACATTTTTCTAGTTGTTCTGGGAACTGAATAGAGATTACTAGTAAAATTCTGGCATGGTTGAGCTCAGTAACAAAAAGTTTGTATGCCAGAATTATATTCCTTTTGATGTAATTTGCAACTATTAGTCACTCAATTAACCTGGAGCAAAAGTGAGTCCTTAGCTGGCAGCTGATGGTCTTCAGTGGAATTTTTCTGCTGGAGAGGAATAATTACTTATTTAAAAGACAGCTGAGGGTTACAGTTTAGATACTTACTAGAAGTACAAAAATCCTACTTGGGTATAAGTTCTAGTGTACTTAAATGAACTTAGCTTTATATTTTTGCTGCTGCTCTGACCTCACTTTTTTAATGCATGTGATCAATACCTATCCAGTTGGGTTTTTTATCCTATCCAGGATTGTACTACAATTGTACTACTTTTGAAGCCAGTGAGTTACTGGCTCTTCCAAAGAGATCATGGAGTATTTTAGATACTGGAACTGTATTTTTTTCTGCAGACTCACAATAAAACCAGCTTCTTACCTGAGTTTCAGACCTTCCTGTTTCAGACCCTGTCTCTCTGATAGCACCAATCTGCATGACTTGTCCATAATGTGACTTTCTGGAACAGGTGTCAAAAGTAGAAAATGAACTAAAGAATTACAGGAATGGAGAGCACAGGCAACACCATCTGAATTTGGTGGTATTTGGTATTGCTGGAAATAAGAATTGACCTGAAGGTTGAAGAAAAATTAAAAATAAGCATAAAAAAATCATATCTACAAAGTTTACTTGACTCCCTCCTGCATATTTTATTGTTTGCAAGGACTTAATGAGTCAAAGTAGACAGGGAAAACTGGCTAGGGAAAATATGAACTGCCAGATGCCTCATGGAAAAGCTAGATTCAATTGTGTCAGAGATTCCCTTTGTAGACGTCATTTGTAGTGCATTTCTCAATATTATGAGAAAGATGTTTATGGGATTCTAAATTGTACTACGTTAAAAATGAAATATTGAGGGGTGGGGCAAGAGATTATTTTAATAAGGTTCTTCAGCCTTTTTTGAAGCCATAAGGCATTTGTATGTCTTGCTTATTCATCATCCGAGATGGTCCTGGAGGAGATTCATTTCAGTTTGGTATAACTAGTTGTTACATGGCACATACAGCAAGTTGTGGTCCCATTTGCTACTATAAAATGAGTTGTCTGAGTGGTACTTGACCAAGGAAGAAGTACCTCCTCACCTTTTCCTCCTGCCTCACCTGCCTGCAGGTTGGATGTTTTCTTGTATGGCTGAGTAGCATCTGGAAAGCACGGGAAAGGAAACTGTTCAAACCATGCAGACGTTCTGAGTGGGTGCACTAACTCAGCTCTTCTGCTCTTCAGTAGACCTTCAGATGCTTGGTGCTTAACAGGTGTCTGCTTCTCCTATCAAAATGAATTTCTCGCAGAAGGTTAATGATCACTTGCAGACGGGAAGAGAGGAAGACAGCCAAACAACTGTCAGTGGACTGACAATACAGGGACTGGAAAAACTTTTTTTCCCCAGGAATCAGGGCTCTATTGAAAGTTGTCTCTTTTTTGTAACTGCTAGGTCAGGTATACATGGACTCTGAGTTCAGGCACAGGCCTAAATTGTCCCATTTAGCTAAATCACAGGACCATTCTGAAAAATCTGTTTGCCATTATAGTGCAAAACCACTTTTAAATCTGTCAGATTTAGGATCAGGCCAGCCATCTGTGAATTACTGACAACTCAGAACTGTCCTTGTTGTAACCCCTGTTGACAATAGTAGGGTTTCTATCTGTGCAGAAGAGCACTTCAATTAAAACCAAATCTGTGATAGAAGGAGATAAGCCCCTGGGATATTATGTTGATGTCTTCTTATGCAAAGAAACTGATTTTTCAGATTACAAATTTTGAAGAAATGTGGCAGCAAATGCATAGTGTGGACAAAATTTTCATCTAGTTGAACAAAGATACTAAATTTCTGCCTGAATACAGAGATATGTGTGTGATCTTGTCTTGGCTGGGCACAAAACAGCTCTTCTTGCCAAGAGGTTCGGTCAGCACTGTGCCTAGGAGCTTCACCAAAATGGAAGACAGGGACTCCCAAAAATCCTGATGTTTTATCATGTGCCTTTGAATTCTCAGAAGGCTAAATTGAGCAAAATGGAATTAACCGTTCTTTTAAGCTTGAGGGAAGGAATAGGAACCTAGTATGCAAGACAATATATTACAAAGAATACCCTGCAAAGGAGAAGAGAGGGAAGGGAAGGGAAGGGAAGGGAAGGGAAGGGAAGGGAAGGGAAGGGAAGGTTTGGGAAGGTTTGGGAAGGTTTGGGAAGGTTTGGGAAGGGAAGGGAAGGGAAGGGAAGGGAAGGGAAGGGAAGGGAAGG
>JAWWES010000115.1:40818221-40837608 GCA_035583135.1 Lophotriccus pileatus | reverse complement strand
AAGGAAAGGAAAGGAAAGGAAAGGAAAGGAAAGGAAAGGAAAGGAAAGGAAAGGAAAGGAAAGGAAAGGAAAAAGAAATCTGTTTTAATTTTCTGAAAGGTAATAGAATGAACTTAATCCCAACAAGGAAAAAAAAGGTATAATTTAAAAAGGATTAAACTGAACACAAGAAGAGAGTGCACACAAAGATTTTAAAGTATATAGTGTTGAACATGTGGAATAAATTACCAAAAGCACAAATATGTTCAACAAACAACTTAGTTAAATGTTTCAAAAATCTTAATATAAAAAAGAAACAAATAAATGGAAAGCAGAAAAGTAGTGTGATCTTCATTTACTATTTCTCTTCCATAGCTTTTTTTGGGTTTTCACCTGTTTTGCAGCTAATTTTATGTGCATTGTCTAGTGTTCAAGAATTGTATATATAATTAAATTATTGAAGTAGTTTACCCCTGTATAACTAAATCCATCTGGCTGAAGCATTAATTCTAAACAAAATTTGAGATTGACAAAAAGACTTTGCAGTTTCATTTTTTGTTGCTGCTACAATAAAGGAAAAATAAGAGACAAATCTTGTTCCATTGCTTTTCTTCCCTCTTGCTGGATTTCATGCTTAACAGCAGGTGCTACTGGGAGCTAGCTGGTGTGTGTCTGTGTCCCTCTCCATGCTGAATCAAAAGCAGACGAGAGCACTTGGGCTGCACTGATTCCAAGTGCATGCTGAACCCAGTGCATACCCACGCTCATGCTTGGATGGGAGTCCAAGTGCATGCAGTGCGTGCTGCCAATTAAATGGAACATTTTATTTTACTAAATGGTACTTTAAAATGAGCTATAACCATTGAGTGAATAAGGGAAAGAGGGCAGGTTTGCTAGGGTATTTGGGGATCTTCAGTTTTTAAGTTAGCACCAGCTGGAGCAGCATAAACACATGCCATAGGGGAGAAGTGGAGAAAACACTTTCTTACATTACAAGTCATGCTGAACTCGAGGACAAAACCTTTCAGTGCTCCATGTCCTCCCAGAACTGGCAGTCGTTAAGCATCTGAGAGCATTGGCGTACTCTGTTGAGGTATATCGTCTCCTGCTTTCTTCAATGAATGGAGCTTATGAGTTTCCCCGTTCCACCATGACTTTCCCTGGGGGAAATTCTTTAAAGCAGGATTCATCTTCTGGATCTTTCTTTCTACAGTATCCAGTACACTGGCCCATGTTAATGACTGCAGGATACAGTGGTCATGCAAATAATAACATCCAGTGGGGGTAGTGCTTAGTAAGTCTTATAGACCACAGACTCCTAATAATCTTTTTCTCTGGCTACTAGCCAGTATATCCAGTGCTGTCTTTTGTGGCACCTACAGACCCTTCATAAATCCTAGTAGCACCCTGGACTGGAATCTAGATCCAGTGCTGTATACAATTCACAGCTGCTCAGAAGGATTCTCTATGGATTTCAGTGTTGGGGAGAAAAATATTTTGGCTTTCTGCTGAGAAAAAGGGAACCTTACTTGGAAACAACCCTCTCATGCTTTCTGCCTCCTGCTGCAAGCACACCTTGCATCAGTGTAGGTGGACTTGAAGAACAAAAGTTTCCACTGCAGTCCCCAGGAAGCACAGTGGAAGGGGCTGAGCCCATCTCACCTGGAGGCTTGGCATGAGGTTAGGAATAAAGGATGCACACTGGGATGTAGCAAGAGACTGGAGGGAAAAAAATGATACAGAGGATGAACTGAAAGGGATGAGAGGGGAAAATTACAAGTCCTTGTTCAATAGAGCTATGCAGTCTTACTAAAAGAGATCAAAGTGAGAAAGTTTTTCTCACTTAAAAGAAACTATGCTTAAGAAGTCAGGAAAACCTTGTTTGATGAGATAGTGAAAGACTGGATAAAATTACAGATGGTACAGTTTATCTTTGTTTGTTCCCTACATCCCAAAGTGAGATGGTTGGCTCATGGATAGGATATCATAAAGCTAGCCAAAGAAAATGTGACTCTACTATCCTGGGTTAAATACAGCTTATGCTTTGTCAGCAGCTCTCAAGGAGAAGAAAATAATCAACAGTGCATACTCTGAACAAACCAGAGCTGCAAGCAGGAATTTCAAGTGTGGGTTTTTACTTCTGGAACTGAGTGTGTATTGCCCCAACTCCTGCCAGACTGAGGAGAAAAAAACTAAGACTGGGATTGAAATCTCTCTCCTTCTAATTCAATTTTTTATTAGATGCAATGCCACTGCGACCCTGAGTGTTTGAACAAAAAGTATACAAACTTTTGTGGGAATTGTTAATATACAGACAGATACACATACTATATAGACAGGTAGCAAATCTATTCACCTTCAGTTGTTGGATGAACTAGAAAAAAGATGTGTAAAGTTCAAAAGTTCCTTTGCCAGAAGTGCAGATGAAAAATCCATTTGTAATGCATCTGATAAAAGTAGGTTTTTTATTAGTTGAAAATGTCATTTTAAGGAATTATAAAACTACCAAGGTCTTTGCTCAAAGTTCTTCAGCAGACAGTTTTGTATGAGGATATCATCCAAATTGTAAATAACTCAGAGATAAAACAGAAATATTCAGGACTACTTAATTTTTATTAACTGAAAATTAGTGAATTAACATGCAGCCACTCTAGGAACATACAGGACCATAATATTTTCATTTTGCACTGCAGTGATGAGTTAAATGTTGATCTTGAGATGGAACTTTTAAGGTGTGAAAACTATATTGTAGGTACTGTAGGTACAATCCATTGCCATCCAGATCCTAAAGAAAAAAACATGTCTTTTTTTACTAGTATTTGTACCTTTGCAAACTCAATTGTCAAGATTTCTTAGCTAAAACCAAGGCTAGACAAAGAAACTTTTCTTTAAAATAAGATTTGAAATCTATAGATAATTTGAACTATTTGGGAATGAATTAAATGTGAACAAAGGGGAGATTTCTGCATAATAAAAACTGAGGTATTGAAGAAGCCTGTATTTATAACTTTTTGAGACTCATTCATGTGAGAAAGGGTATAGTCATTATTTTCTTAGCCTGCTGCTCTTGCTGAATGACAGCATAAGAAATTAACCTAAACTGAAAGACTGCCATAAATTTCTTGATTTTTTTTTCTTCTATGACGGAAGCTTAGAGTTTGATCCTGCAAAAGGCTTTCTGTAAAAATTTTTATGAACTGTCAGGTTGAAAATTACATTTTCTTTTTTAGAGAAAAAATAAAGAAAAATAATTTAAAATTTCCAATATGAGTTGTTGAGTACTTTTACAGATGTCCCAAAATGTAAAAGAGATTAAAAAAAGTTATCTTTCCTTTTCTCCATTTTATTTTTATTTAACTAGTTCTTATTTCTAAGAGATTACCTGGTGAATATGAAATAATTCCATGAGAATAAGCTTTCTGGATCATTGTGCTCGTTTGCCATTACTGCTGGACCACAGTTTTTACATGTTATCTGAATATGCTATATTAATCTACTTCTACAAAAAGCTGAATCTTGCTTTTTTTTTTTTTTTTGCCCCTCGGTCCCCAGGTTTTTCCTTCAAAGCACCTTTATTTTATAGCCTTTCATTGTTACAAAGAAGCCATTTTGGTTTGCTAGTTTCAAAATATATTGTATTGAAAATTCTTCAGTGAAGTGGTATCGTTATTTTATGACAATAAAAATATCTCATTATCAATGAGTCTTCACTGAAAATTGCTGAAAAAGGGAAAGAGTAAGAAGCCCAGCCTTCATAAACAACTGTAATAAAAAGAAATTTTAGAAAGAACTATTCCAAAATATCCTACAATATCCATTTTATGAGGGATTGCATATGGTAACATAGGTAAGGTACAGTGAAATAAATACTTTCTAAATCATTGGAAGAGTAGTGAGTTTCATACTTGATTTTTTTTTTCTGATGGAACTTCTGGAAAAAGAATGTTTCAAAACATTCTGGTCATGTCTGCACTCTCAGGTCAAAAAGCACTGTGACATTAATTTAACAAAACACCTTTTGAGATAAGGAATTATTTAAGGTTCTGTATTGGTTTGAAAAATATGTTGTTGTTAAAAGGCAAATTTCATTTCAGTAATTTGCAATTTAAGTTCCAAGCGACTATGTTTCTGAAATTCTGCAGAATTAACTGTGAATCAAAAAAGAACTAGAAATGAGCACATAGTCAAGTAATAAAATAATATTTACAAATCCTAAGGAAAATACTAGTCTAATAAATGTTCAAAGAAGTTCTTTGAATTTTGCTTATAGATTTTTAGACTATCCTATTATGACTTCGCACTGTGAAGAGATTCAACAAGACCAAGTGCAAGGTCCAAGACCTGGGTCAGGGCAACCACTGGAATCAATACTGGAGGGAGGACAAAGAGACTGAGAGAAGTTGTGCCAAGAAGGGCTTGAGGGTGCTGGTGAATGAAAAGCTGGACATAAGCCATCAATGTGCATTTGCATCCCAGAAAGCCAACTGTATCCTGAGGTGCTGTGAGAGACTGGAATGTTAATGGTTAATGGCTCAAATAATTGATCCATGGGTGGTGACTATGTATATCTTTCTACTCTTGTTCTTTCTTTCTTTTCCTTGTACATGTGTTATTTTTATGCTTTTATATTGTTGCATTTCTAATCCAAATGGCTACATTTTAAAACTCAGAATATAATAGAATATAACAGAATAAGTACCTTATTCTACATTAAGGTTGTGAAGTTTGCAAGTAAAGGTTTGTTACTGAACCTCCTGAGAATTTTGTTGTTTCTCCTGCACACTGCCCAGAGCAAATCTAACAACCTTCCCCTAAAGCTGCTAAGTGGACTGGGACATAACAGCTGCATCAGAAGAAACATGGCCAGCAGATGGAGGGAAGGGATTCTGCCCCTCTTCTCCACTCTGATGAGACCCCATCTGGATTACTTCGTCCAGCTCTGGGGTCCTCAGCACAGAAATGACATGGAACTCTTGGAGTGAGTCAAAATGAGGGCCACAAAGACGACTGAAGAGATGGAACACCTCTCCTATGGGAAATGGTTGAGAGAGTTGGGGCTGTTGAGTCTGGAGAACACAAGTCCCCAAGATATTACTGCAAGCTTCAAGTACTAAAAGGGAGTTAAAAATAATGAGGGAAAACTTATCACTACGGCCTGTTGCAACAGGACAAGGGGCAATGATTTTTAAACTAAAAAAGAGTAGAATCATCTAGATTTAAGGAGGACATTTTTTATAATGAGGGTGGTAAAACTCTGGATTAGGTTGTCCAGAGACATGGTAGATGCCCTGGTCCTGGAAACATTCACTGTCAGGTGGACAGTGTTCTAAACAACCTGATCTAGCTGAGAATGTCCCTGCTCATTTCAGGAAGGACCTTTATATGTCCCTTCCAATCAAAACTATTATATGATTCTACACACCTAAAATTATTTTTATATTAATCTCTGTATAATATGATTTTTTATATCTTTGTATTACAAATTAATGTGCATTTTCAGACTGGGATATAGTTGGCCTCTCAAAAAATAGAGACGAACATTCTCACTCAACTGAATGTACTGGCAGTACTAAAGTAAACTTATTATGGGTGCAAAATTAATCACAAACACTCCCTTGAAAAGATGTGATTGCTGAGGACAACAGTGACAAGCTTCTGAAAATCTAGGCTCCTAGACCAGGCAACACCTATTTAAAACTAGTTACACAAATTTAAATATGTTCAAATGTAGCACAAAGATCTGGCATTATTTACACATCTAACTGTCTCTACAAAGCCAAAGGATCTTAGTCCAGGAAAAATACAAGGTGATGCTCCATGTCCAGGTGTATTGTTCTGTAGGGACAATTTGGAGATTGATTAGGCTCTTGCTGATGTCAGCAACAGTCTGCTGTTGACTGCAGTGGGAGTAAGGATTAACCCCAAATTGCTATGTCGGTAAAATAAGACATTCTTTGATTTTTGTCCATATTCTAAAGTGATGATTTCATCCTTATGGAACAGTTAACTTGAAAGAGTAACCTCCTTACAAATTTTGTCTCTCAAGAAATGAAATTCATATAACACCTTATGGATTATTTTATGTTCAATAAGTTTTCCATTGTATTATGACTGATTATGCTGAAAATGTATTAAAATTAATAAGATATATGGGTTTAGAAGAAATCCACAGCTACAAACTTTCCTTTTTTTTCTTAGGCTGGCAAGGAAAAGTCATTAATAATTTCAGAATTGAGTTGTTAAACAGAATTCTAGTTAATTCTGCCAGCTCCCAAGAATTTGCACTTAATCTGTCTTCCTTGTTTGACTTCTACCTTTGGCAAAACTATTACATTTCAGCCACTGACCCATTTCCACAAATGTTTAAAGTTACATTTAAGAGTGGGAGAAAGATGAAAGCAAGCAGTGTTTCCAAATTACAGACTTATTAATTTCTGTGAAAAAAACAAGTTAGCTGCCTGAAAATATTTGTATTTCTTACTGAAATGTAATACAGACTGCCTTCGAACTTCACAGTTTCAGTAAAACCAAGTTCAACAGGTTTGGAAATCCTGTCCCTCTCATAGAAAGATGCTTTGTTGGTGGAAAGCCAGTGTCATTATTTATATGGGCACAAGCTGGAATAGGTACCTGTCACAAATCTTCCATGGTAGGTTTTCCCATCAGCAGGTAAGAGAATTCCATTCTGGTAAATGTATATGCACCAACACACTGATATACTAAAATTAAATACTCTTGAAAGACACTGGTTCTCCATGAATCCAGATCTTCTCATTTTTCTCACCTTTTGTTTTACTCAACTGAACATTACAAAACTTATGTGTGATTTCTTCTTTCCTTTTCTGATAAACCCTCAAAAATAATCAATATTCTGAACAATGGTACGTAGAAAGCATTATTTTCCACCAAATAATGGATAATAAAATGATTCTTTAGAATTGCATAAAGATAAACTGGGAGGGATGTGGTTCCAGAACTCTAAACAACAGGAAACAAAAAATTATCTGGCAAGTAAAAAATGAGTTATTGGAGTCAAACATTGCGATGTCTTTAAAAAGCCAGCTAAGGAAGATAATTTTGTGTGACATGCACTAGGATTCGTTTTCAGAGTGTATGTTTAGTTACTGTGTTTTCTTCAACAAAAATAAATAGGGAAAGAAAACAATAAAAGTATGGGTGGAGAAGTGAGATATTCAGAACTTCAGTAGGATTCTCGCTATGTGTCTTGTTTTTGAGAGTGTTAAAATTCTGGGCACCTGCTGAACTGAAAATTGCACTAAAAATCTGAAATATTACCTCTTCAGTGTGTAGACATTAGCTTCAGTTTGCAGAAATATTATGGAGGTTGGACATACTGTAAATTTCCTTTGCAGTAGGCTGCTTGTGGCAATTGAATTGAACCTTTAAGAAGGGTTTTGACTCTCTCTGAAGTTAGTGGTGACTAAGTTTCTACTGGTCCAATGCAAGAGCTGTTTGGATATTGAAACCCTGCCATATCAGCTAATGTGTACGTAATATATGTATATGCTGTATTGTCTGCTTCCTTGTTTTTGCTGTTCCTCTAGTCATTGCCATAGCAATCTTCTGACCATTTAAAAAACCCCCTGTAACCAACTCCACCCTTATCATGTCTCTAAAACAAATCTTTGTTGATTGCAATGCTCTTGAAAGCACACTGACATTTGCTTAGATATCATCTCTGAGGTTAGCATCTTTTCAACGTATCACTTTCTTTCACAATATTTTTCACAGCAGGTGAAAAAATGCCAGGAGCAGATGCCCAGGGAGAAAAAACTCCATTCTGTCAAGCAGTCCCAGCCTCACCCTGTCTCTTCAAACCACCCTTTTCTTCAATATAACGTTATGTGGGAGACAACTTTTTGACATGATGATACAGTTCTCATGGAATACAAGAAAAATCTGAGGACAACAATTTTTCCCACGGACTTTTGTTCCATTACTCAACAGTATCTATTGGAACTTACTAAAGAATGAAGAAATTAGGGTATTTTTCCAAGATTACATTTGCAATGCAAAATATTACTAAAATTTTTAAATAATTTTACAGATGATAGGTCTGCACCATATCCATACATATATATATATATATACATATATATATATACATATATATATATATATATGTCAAACATAGACTCAAATTTTATTATTCTAATAATGACACATTGATATGTAAAACCAAAATAGATTATGATTTGAGTTCAGGACATTTTTTGTTCAGTGATGAGTTAACTGTGATTTTTCATGTCAGTATATGTAAACTGAACATTTCTACAATACTACCAGTAATTGTTTTTGTTAATTTTTTTACCTTATACCTGAATACATGTATAACAAATTTCAGTATTCTGATATTTAATCTGATTTGCTTGAATTTGTATGTTTCAACAAAATATATATTTATATATGATCTGAAATACTGAAGAGTTTTAAGGGTGGATATTACATTTTGGTTTTGAATTATCTTGGAAATTTAAAAGTGTTATAATTGATCCTTGGAGATATCTAATCTGCAGATCAATTACATTTAAATAATTATCACTTATCAGTAGTAATCTTAGTATTTTTATAGTTCTTTTTTTTTTGTTTAATTTTTCTTCCTCAGCTTCTATCTCTGAATCCTTTTTTACTTTAGGTGTCACTACTATATACTAGTTTATAAAGAGAGTGAATTAGAGCAATCCTGCTGTTAGCACAACATTTGAATTATTAGAAAATATTGTATTTTGTTTTAAATAAAAACATACACATACATCTGTATAGGTTTATACCAGCAGCCACTTAATTCTTGCAGTCTGTAGGCTTGTAAAGAGATTGATGAAGAAAAAGGGAAAGAAAAAAATAAATAAAAGTTATAAGGCAATTTTTATTCCTTTCTTTTTTCAGAACATCAGTTGGGTAGAAGTTCCTATCAGAGTTTGGGAATGGCACATTTGTGGTTTATTAAGTTGAATGGGACTCTGTAGTGGGCAAAATAATTGGCAAGCTGTTTAGGGAAAATACATGAGAACTCCATCAGAGAGACATTATTTAGTTTTCAGAGAACAAAAGAAACTGTAAGATGAGTTGGGATGCAAAACTGAGGAAACTGTCAGCTGCTTCTCATCCTGTTCCAAGCAATGGATAAATAAAAGCATACATGACATGACATGTACTGTTGGCTTCTATCTTAATACAGCCACATGAATATCAGTAAATAAGAAAAAAAAGCTTTTATGTCAAATACCTCCAGAAGATATTAAATTACATTACTTTTCCACATGAGAAATGGTTTTTGAACCTCTTTGTACAAACAGTGTGAGCAGAATGTTGCTTGATCTGGATGTAAATTCAATATGTAGACGTAAAGCAGTTCCTACTTGAAATAATGATAAACATATTGGCAAATTTCAGTCATTTTTCTTGGACACTGAAAAATCAGAAAGCATTGTTTTGCCTAAAAGTGTTTTTCTTCTTCAGTGATCCATTTACCTGTTTATTTGATAATGTTACTCAAACTGCAGAGACAGACATTCTTACATTTTGCTACAGATTTAGTTTGAATAGGCTTGTATTGTTGACTTCCAAAATAAAAATTTTGATACCAAGATTTTGTAGGAGTGCATTGTTATCACAGTAACTGGTGAGCAAAGTGGTTCATATAAAAATTCCAAATATCTATAACGTTTTCAAGGTTTATGGAAGTGCTTCCTGTTCAACTTTTCAGTTGTTACAAATTTGCTTTTGTTTATACAATAATTTTTAGGAGTGTCAGCCTTTTCAGAGTTCAAGCATGATAATATATTATTTGTGACCTTTATTATTTCCTTGGCTTAAAAATAGGAAATTATATAAGAAAAACAGGGCATCTCTGATCAGTCAAGACACTGGACAGTCATGATATATTGATGTTATAAAGGTGCTAACCACTTGCTCAGGTAATATTTTCAGTAGAAATAATAAGTTTTAATATTTTTCCACCTGGTCTTTTCCAGTATCTCTGAGGCATCTCTTAATTCTTATTTTCTGCATTTTCCTACTTCTAAATATCTATGCTCTTCAGACATTTGGGACAGAAATTTGACGGTTATGAGAGATACTAGTGTTTCTCAATATCTACATACACAGCATGAGTGGGAGTTTGGTTAAAATACGTTCATTTCAACAAGAACATCCTCTACAAGTGTTAGCATGACTTACTGTTGTCATGCCCTCAAGACAAAGAAGCCCAAATAAGATCTGTCTGTAGCAGTAGATTTATTATGACAATCCTTTTCCAGGTTCATCTTAGACTATCTGACACGTCTCATTTGTCTTACTGGTGTTTTTGGACAGACACATAAAATAATGTCATAAATTGAATGGAAAAAAAATCAGAATATAATCAGACTTTGGTAAAATAAAAACAAGCCAGACTAAGAGAACTAACAGAAAACATGACAACAATATTTCACAGCCATGATCCAAAACAAATCATACAGTATTTAAATATGACAAAAAATCTTGCTTCATTGCATGTTTCAGTCCAGTTTCTCAATACTGAATCTGTTACACAAATTTTGCATAAGCTTAAAGTGACTTGTTACTTCAAAGGGAGCTACTAAGCTCAGTGAGGTCTTCCCATAACCCTACGTCTCCTAAACTGACCTGGATCCAGAAAGCACTGTGAGCGTTGCTACAGGAACACTTGAAACTGAAATACAGTTTCAAAATATTTGTTTGGATAAAAGCTGCACCTACATACAGTAGCTCTCCATGTAACAACTCAAGAATTTTAGAAATTCACATCTAGGCTTCCTAGTGTTAATGATGTCAGACTGGTGCTATAGCTCCATGTCCACTGGTCAAGAATTTTCTGTTACTTCCTTGTGCCCTGTCAGGTGGCCCTGTCAGGTGGCTGAACTCCATCCAGATGTGATTTGAAGGGTGATTTGTTTCATTAAGCATTGTGATAAGTGCAAGTAGCACTATAAGCCCAGATGCAAACACAGTCCCACATAAACAAACCTGCACAACTTTCCTGACTGGGAGAAGGGCTGACAGGTATCATTTTGCTCTATTAGAGGCTGTAAGGTTGTGCAGTGTCTTGCAAATGCAGTAGTGCACTCTGTTCGGTGGGAAAATCCTAATAAAATATTTTTGGTATATATGTAAGTGCAGTACATTTTGATGATCTGATCAATAGGAAATATTTACATCCAGAAGGACAGAGAGCATTTTAAAAAGGGTGTGTGAGCAACAGACACACAGACACACATATATATACACACACGAGCACATGTACATGCTCACAAGTACTGTAATAAAGCAGAACATTTCTTCCTGCAATTATAAAGAAAATTATGAACGTAAAGAGTAAGAATTAGGCAAAGATGTAAAATTAAGTGATGTAGTCCTTGTTGCTTTTGTGAATTTGGCTCCAGTTCAGTTAAACACTTCAGCATATGCATAACGTTATGTGAGAGACCTTAATACTTATTGCTTAAAGTTACGCCTGTATTTAAATGCTTAGCTGTATTTGAGCCTTAATGCAATTTCACTTTAACTTGTCTTTTGCTTACCATGTAACTACTGTTATATTGCCTTTCGGAGCAGTACTAAATAATAGTATTAAAGGAGCTGTATTAAATAATCATTTTAACATACTGCATTTATTATAAAAGGAATAATTACAGCTATTATTTCCTGAGTACCTGCTTAAAAACAGAGATATGGAGTTTCAGAGCTTTTCTGTGGGTGCACAGCTATCCGAGGATGGTGTCTGAAAAATAATTTAGATCATTCGCTTTATATTCTCTGCTCTAACTACTGCTCTGTGATGTCTTTCATTCCTGGGAAACTTTTAAACAGGTTTAAACATTCATCCCAAGTTTGGCAAGATAAATTGAATCTTAAGCCATGTTAAGGTCTGAAAATTCTTGATCAACCATTAAAAATATTTCCACTTCTGCTTTTCTTAGTTTTAAGTTGGAACTAGAGGTGGAACTCCTGAAAAAACACAAGAGCAAGTGCCAAGTTCTGTATGAATATGCTTTGCTTTTTTTTTTTTAAAGTAGGAGGCAATTCCTATTGTGATTTGTCAACAGTTCTAAATAATACTTGTTGACAGGTAGTAAAAGCTTGCACAACTTGAGGCAGCTGTGCAGGTGGGCAAAGAGAGTTTTAGGGCACTTCACCAGGGCTGTTCTGAATAATAATGGTGAGTCAGTGGGGTGGGAAGGGTTGTGAAGTGTAACGGAGTTGTACTCTGAGCATTTTTTACTGCAGACTTCAGGACAGCAGCCACGTGCACCACCCGAAGATTCACTTGCTCTGAAACAATCTTTGTATGGCTGGAGTCAGGGTTTCACAACACTTACTCACTAACATACCACAGCTTTAATTTGAGTATGATCCACATGTTACCTGTAAGTCTACAGGTTGTGTATGCTTTATATTCCACCTGTTGACCCTAAATTAGGCATTACAGCACCAAGTGCATCTCTAGGAGTGACTGAGCAGAATCCTTCTATTGCCAAAATATCCGGGAATAATGCAAACCAAAGTACTATAGCATCTAAGCATTAAGTTCTGCCCACCCACCCTCTGGAGACGTTACCCATTCTGATAGTTGATACCATTATATGATTTTGCCCTGGGGAAAGAAAAAAGAATAAACAGATACCTCCTGGGAAGGTTGAGCTGGAGGACCTGAGGTGCATGGCTGTTGAAACCAAAGCCAGTTCCCAAACTGCTTGTTTTAACCAGCTTATAACAAGCTGCTCTGCCCTGTTGTTTAAGCCATGCTTTCCATCACCTGTTCTGACCCCCTTTCTGGGAACTACATTTTTCTTTCTAATATGTCAAAAAGCTCTTCTCATTCTAGCAAAATCTCTCTCTCCACTTAGTCTGAAACCTGGAAACTTCTGTGCATCTGTGTATGTGAATGTAATGTGTGAGATAAAGGAAGGGAAGGGCAGTATCTACCATCTTTTTAACACAGAGCCCTTGAGTCTTCCCCTCCCTCTCTCTTGCTAGGTCATAGGCAAAAGATAGTACTGCTGTTGAAGGGGATATCCATGTTGCTTACCACATGTGGAAGATGGTTATCTACCAGAATCATGAAGGTTGTAAAGAGAAAAGGAGAGGTATACACTGCAATTCACTGGCCAACCTGATACAAGCATCTGGAAATTCAGTAACAACAGAGTTTCTTGTGGTATTTCTTCAGCTCAAGTTGGAGCGCTGTCTGGAAATGGGAAAGTAATAAAACTTATGCAAACATTCCAGTAATACAAAGAGAGGTTTGCTTCAACAGTGCTAATGAAAGGGGCATGGATATGGGCTGTTGTTTTATTCAGCTTCGCTTGCCCTTTTTATCAATAGAGTGTCTATTTTACCAGTAGATTGTCTATTTTACCAAGAGAATGTCTATTGGCACTTATGCTTATTTGCTCAGTAAGAGTTCAGTAGAAATTACCTAAACCTTTTTATAGCAGCTGATCTTCAAACAACAGGAGATAATAGTGATTTATGTGTAGTATTAGAATTAGATACATCTGACCCAGTGATCTGCATGTGAAAAATACTCTGTCCACTTACTAGGATAATGAGCCATTTAGTCTCTTAAGTCTCTACTCTAGAGTCTCTTCCTGACTTCAAAGAGCACTGATAATTATATGTTTATTCAATACAAATAAGCAGAAGATTCTTTTGGACACTTTCTCATAGCAGATCAGATTCTGTCATGTTGTACATGAGTTTACCATATGGGCCAAGAAGTTTGGCAATTGGTTTTGGTATGAACTTTAACACATACCACAGTGCACCTGAATATGGATTATCACGTCAAATCTAAATGGGATATCTTTCCTGATAGGGTCCATGGAACAGTGGCATCCTGTGTCACAGGCCAGAGGACAGTATTTTAGTGAAGACCATCCCTTCCCTTGGAGTTCTTTGGAAACAGTTTATCTCCTGCACAAACCTAATTAATAAAAAAAATTAAGGCCCTTTCTTGGTGTGTGTGGTTTATTGTCTGGGTTCAAAGTGTTATATTTATTGGCTTTGACATTTGTGCTGTTTCAAATCTTGGAGGAAGCTACAGTCTTGTCATTAAAATATTTCAAAACCATGGTTATAAATCAAAGTAAATGACAGTTCAAAAATAGGCACATATGAAGTAGGTGTGTTGTTGTATCTTGGGCACAACCCATCATTATTTCTTTTCCACTGCAGCTGGCCAGCTTGCTAATTTAATTAGTTTCTTTTTCTTCTTTTCCCAAAGAATGAAATCTAGCAAAAGAACAAGGTCAGTCAAAGGATTTCTCTCCAAAGCTAACAGAACTAAGTGGGTTTCTTTTACAATGGGAAAGGGGCAGTTTAGCTCCTTAGCTCATGGTAGAGTAGATGGGGGCCAAAGCAGAGCCTTAAATGTTAACTTGCGGCTACACACAGTTGCTGCTGCACAGCTTAGCTCATCATGTCTCCTCTCTTCCCCCACAGATAGATAGAGTTAATACTTATGTGTTTTAGTGCTTAACAGACAAAAAGAAAAGGTGGACCAAAACATGCCATTCCTTGAAACTACTGATATGTAGAGTCTTTTTTTATCAGTTCAGAGATGAATGAATGTGATTTCAGACTACTTTATATACAGTGAATAAATTATGTGTATGATAAAATAAATGGCATAAAAGAATGCAACTTGAAGTTGCATATGTTATTCAGTGAGTTTTATTAGTACTTCTGAGATTCAAAATTAGTTATATCTATTTAGTGTTTTTCAGCTTATTACTCCCTAACCTCTATGGAAGTGGAACTTCTCTAAAATCACTGCATACCACTCATGATAATTTAAATCTCTCTGTATTAGATATGAGAGAAAGACTTCCATTCTCAAGAGATTTCTGCTCAGTTTCCAGACCAGAGCATCTCAAGGCATTTTTCTGCAAAACTTAGTGCAATACTGTCTTACTTATTATTAATCTTCAGGAGATAGCTATTATTATTCTTGACAAAGGAATGTGGAAAATCTGTTTTCCAGATTATTTTAAAATCTCCTCTTCAGTACTATCTCTCTCAAAATATCTCTGTTCCCTAAGTTTTCTTAAGTGGCTGGATGTTTCATAAAGGGTTGAGGTTATAAATGCTAACTTCTGAATGAGTGTTTAAATAGTTTTTGGAACTGCTGTACTGAAACTTGGTTTTCTTGGAAGTGGCATTCACTGTAGGGGAGAACATGCCACTTCACAGCCATTATCTATGAAAGTATTATCAATGCCTGGGAGAAGATGTGTTTTTCAAGTTTAGATTTAGGATTGGATCTCTAATGAGAGGAGTCCAGTCTACCGTGAATAGGGCTCCACAGAATTACAAATGTGTCATGAGCCCTGAGGCTTACTTGCAATGTGAAACCACGCTAACAAGACTTTGTTACCCCCTTTGTATCCCTCTTCTTTCATACACCTCCACTTAATGATGGAAAAGACCAGGTTAGTCAGTAAAGGTCTGAACAACAGCCTAAAAAAATCACTATGACTTCTTGTTTTAGAGTAGTTTTTAATTCCACATCCATCTGCCAGTCCTTAGAGTTTTCCTTGAAACTTTTGCCCAATCCTGTTTGAAATAGCTAAGGCATCTGTACAATAAAACACACAAAACAGACGTGAATTTCTTAAGCTAAATTAAACCAACATCCTTTCAATCTTCATCAGTGATACACCATGTCCTAGGAAAGAAAAAAAAGATTGTGCCTCGAAACTGCTGGAAAGCACACTTTGTTTAAAAGGACCCAGGATCCTGTCAGTTAAAACTCAGTGAAGAAAATCTGTGACTGCTTGTCTTTAGGAATATCTTTGTGATGTTGGAGCAAGAAGCTGCAAACAGTAGCTGCCAACCTGGCTGGGATTCCTGCAGCAATCTCCCAAGATCAGTGTTCTGACAGGTCACATCCTCTGTCTGGCACCACCATTCCCTATTTTCATTAAGACTTTCTTTTCCATTTTTTCCTTTGTTCTGCTTGCTTGAGCCAAAAGAAACAAGAGGGCAGTAAAGCACAATTTTAGCTGAATATGAGTTTTATCATTTTACCACTGCATTACACCACTTACCAAGTATTTAGATTCTGTTCTGCTAGGAAAAAAAACACGTCAGGATTTAAAGGAAGACTGTGCTAAGCTTTAGCACACAGACTATAAAGTGTACGTGTGAATTATTATTCCTTCAGTCTAAGCAAATCCATATGACATTGTGACTTCATATAGTCTTCACAGTTTCTTGTACAACTCTCAGTGGAAACCATCATCTCTTTTCAAATCTTTGTCCTTTATCCAAACTAGACTTTTTAACAGATCAAAAATAATTGTAAAAACAAAAAGTCAGTGAAATGCTGTTTCTCATAACAGCAATGGTTGAGACCAGCTGCTAAAATGGCAAAGCTAAACAGAGAGTTACAGCTAGGTCATAAAGAGGCATATTTAGTGGAATTTCACTGAGATCCATTTTTATTTCCTTTGCCTTTCCTTGAGAATGGTGAGTCTGATGGCACCCAAATCTAAACCTTCATTTCCTCATCTCTCTTCCTCAGCCCAGCCTGGGAGGCAGCTAGTTTGCAGAGCCTTTCTCCAGCATTGAACTTTTTTCAGACTACGACTGTGCTAGAGGCTGGGAAGGTGTTTACACCAATATGTTTATTTGTAAGACTGAAACGGCCAATCTATTCCCCAGTGACCACTGTAACTGAAACCATGATGTATGGAGAAAGATGGTACAGAGAAGTCTAGCTACCGTCTGTTGCTGAAATTGAGTTCTCCTCTTTATCCCTGACAGGGTGCTCCCACCAATTTCTTTGATCTGGTATGGGCATTTGTTGGACCATTTTAGCTGCTTCCAAAAACCAAATTAGTATGAAGTTAGCCCTGAAAAATGAGGTATCTGCTTTTCTGCCAGTTATGGCCCAGAAACTCAGTAATTGTGGGATCAGACAAATCACTACCCGAAGGAAAAGTGTGGGGGAAACACAGAACAGTAAAGAGGAAGGAATGAGGCTTGTTCATTCGGCAGAGGCTAAGGTAAGTTAGTGAAGTTATGTTATGAAACTCTGCTCCCCTGGGGATATTCCTTCCATGTCCCAACCTGTCTCTGCAGGTAACCTGAAGCAAAGAAATAGGCAGTTCCAGAGTATTCTTTGTCTCATGCTAAAGTACAGATCTAAAGCAGGGCAGCTGATCCATGTTAAAACGGTACATTTTGCTACCTACTCATTGTAAGGAGAGCAGAGGGTGCCTTCCCTAAGCTGTACTATCTGCACTGGCACTGTCAAAGATAGGTGAGGCAAGTCCCATTCATTCTGTTTCAGGTCATGATGGAGACCACAAAGTAGCTCAGGGATCAAGTAGCTAGAGGACCAAGGACAACTGTCTGGCGCAATTTCACTCACCTCCCTGGATGTTCCTCTGCAGTGCAGACGCAGTGTTGATGCTGAAGGCTTGACTGTCTCATGTCATGCCACACATAACAACTCCTTTGCCTGAGAAACTAACGTGAAGGAAGGGGTGGGAAACAAAAGCTACCAAGAGGCAATTGACCCAGAGCTCAGTTTAATCACCTCAGGTTAATTTCCCAGCTAGGAAAGAGCACTGAGAAATACAATTACATGCAAAGTTTCTCCCAGTCGTGGAACAAAAAGACCTGCATTCTGACATTTGGGAAATGGTTCTCATCATTGAAGTGACAGTAATGGAAATATTGTGACTTCCTCTCTCCTCCTGTCAGAAGAAGAGGAAATTATTACTTTAGAGAACAGAGAGCGAGTTGGTCTGATGGTTATGTGGTTGTAACTGTCTAAGGGATCAGATGGAAACTTCACAAGGAAAAAGACTCCACAATGTTTTCTAAATCACTATACAGTGAGGAGAGAGATTAATAGCACACAGTTTATCATTTGAAAGAAAAGATAGAATTTTATAGCCTTCCAGCACTTGGCCAGACCAGTTGGGGAAACAGGGCAGATGGAGAAATACAAGGTCCTGACACAGGCAAGTATATTTTATGAAACAAATAACAGCACAGACCCAGCAAATCTGATACCAGTTTTTGAGACCACAGAATGAGACCATTATTGTGAACACCATGCATTATGAATCATCCCTGCCAATAATAACACGGCATCAAGAACAAGTATTCACTCTTGCCATAAAAAAAACCTAAAAAACCAAACAGCATAAACAAATGGCAAAGTAATCATAATAATTTGCAGGCATAAATTAGAGATGAGAAAGCATTTGCCACCGCATAGCTTGTCTTCAAACATATACAATTGCTCTCAATGCTGTGATCACTAGTTATGCATCAAGGCTAGAGCTAGCCAGAAAGAAATGTTTTCTTATTTTATGAATGTTTTTGACAATAGAAAGTTACAATTCTACTACTTCACCAATACAAGTCCTTTGAAATACATAGTTGGACTACTGTCCCATCTGTTGGCACACTCATCTGCAAGGTGTTCTCCTTTTCTCTCTAAATTTAATCAGAAATTTCAGTCTGGAGCAGAGAAATTATTTCCTAAATGGAGAGCAAGAAGAGAATAATCTTTTCCCTGTACACCCAGCTTCTCACAATTAGTGATATAGAGACTTCCTGAGACAGACATTGGATCTGAACTAACATATTTAATATTCCTGAATAAGCTTAACCTTCAAAAATTTATCTAATCCCTTTCTTGATAATTTTGGCTTTGGCCACATTCTGTAGCCAGAAGTACCTCAATTAGTTAAATGCCATGTGAAAAGGTACTCTTTCTGTTTCATTTAAATTTCATTCCTGATCTTTTAAGACAAGAATTCTTCATTCCTTTTATCTGCAGCCTTCATGATTATTATTCTGCAGTTATGTGTATTCTATGACAAACAGTCCTTCTACATGTGATATCTATTTCTCAGTCCTGGGCACTCATCTGCAGTTTTCAAAGTTCTAGCCAATTATTTTTCTCCTTTGTTACTACAATATACACTGAGTGTGCATTACTCAACACATAGGCACACCACAGCTTTGTTTATTGGCAGGATAATATTTTCTGTTTTGTTCTCCTTTGTTTCCTAAAAATTTATGTTTGCATTTTTTACATCATTGAATGTGGGGATGATATTTCCAGAAGACTCTTAATGATGTGTTTATTCCATATGCACCATATTGTATACCTTAATACTGAATTTCTCATTTTGTTAAAAATGTAAATACCTTCATCTGTTCCATCAGAGTGAGAATTTTAAAACCAGACATTAAATACACTTTCTAGCACCTAAGCTCCTACCTTTGTCAAAGATATCCTAAGTACTAACTCTTCTTTCTCCTTTCTCCCTTCCCTTCCCTTCCCTTCCCTTCCCTTCCCTTCCCTTCCCTTCCCTTCCCTTCCCTTCCCTTCCCTTCC
>JAWWES010000115.1:40778112-40818121 GCA_035583135.1 Lophotriccus pileatus | reverse complement strand
CCTTCCCTTCCCTTCCCAAACCTTCCCTTCCCAAACCTTCCCAAACCTTCCCAAACCTTCCCTTCCCAAACCTTCCCTTCCCAAACCTTCCCTTCCCAAACCTTCCCTTCCCTTCCCAAACCTTCCCAAACCTTCCCAAACCTTCCCAAACCTTCCCAAACCTTCCCAAACCTTCCCTCCCCTCCTCACTATTTGTGCTTCAGTACCTCAGTCTTTTCAAGAGTCTCAAATAATACTAATAAATCAGATCATACAGTATTTGACATATATATGTTGCAATGGAAATCTGCTGTTCATGGTGGAAACAGCACAGAAAGGAAAAAGCAGCACAAAGGCTTCTTACAGGCCATGTTTAACTCAGAGACATGGATGATTGCTGCCATAGGCCATACATGAAGCTTATGACAGAAGTCAGTAACAGAATCTAGATATTCCAGGTTTAAACTTAAACAGCAGGTCTGCCCTTGTACTAATAAGGAAATAGTTTGGACCTGACACTTCAATTAATCCGATTTCTTTATCCCCTCAAGAATAATCTTCTCACCAGTCTAGTTTCTCAATTTTAGTGTTGTCTGAAAAACAGTATTCCCTGTAATTATTACATTCCTGTAGTATTTCTGTCCCAAGTTAGGCTCAGAAAAGCAGTAATACATACCAGGTGCATTGTCTTAATATCTAAGAGAGAGTAAGTAACAGGATTATGGTTGAAAAACAGCAATGTCCTGTACAGGCTTATTTACCACAAATGAAATACAGCATCTGGGAAGAAACCCCAAATAAGCAGGACTAATGATTATGCATACTTTTTTGTGAGGGAAATGTGTTGTATCTAAGGATGGTGTCATCTATGTTTAGATAGAGCAACAACCTGACCTAGAATTACAGAATATTGCATGAAGCCACATGAATGTTCACAGAATCACGGAATCATAGAATATGTCGAGTTGGAAGGGACCCACAAAGATCACTGAGTCCAAATCCTGGCTCTGCTCAGGACCATCCCCAACAGTCACACTATGTGCCTGAGAATATCATCCAAACACTTCTTGAACTCTGTGAGGCTTAGTGCTGTGACCACTTCCCTGGGGAGCCTGTTCCAGTGCCCAACCATTCTCTGGGTAAAGAGCTTTTTTCTAATATCCAACCTAAACCTCCCCTGACACAACTTCAGACCATTCCCTCCAACCCTGTCACTGGTCACCACAGAGAAGAGATCAGTGTCTGCCCCTTGTCTTCCCTCATGAGGACGTTGTACACTGCAGTGAGGTCTCCCCTCAATCTCCTTCTCTCCAGGCTGAACAGACCAAGTGAATTCAGCCACTCCTCGCACGGCTTCCCCTCAAAGCCCTTCATCATCTTTGCTGCCCTCCTTTGAACACTCTCTAGTATCTTAATATCTTTCTTATACTGTTGTTCTATGACATAGCCTAGTGATGTCAGTTGGATACTTTCAAGGCAGCACAGCTGGTTCACATTAATACAAGAGAAGGCAAATCTCAGTTACACTCATATTTCTAATATATCTCCAATGAGCAAGTACACATTGACCATGAAAATCACATAGAAGCTCAGGAAAAAAATCCTCTTCTTGAAATTCAAAGAATGTTAGTCCAGTGCACTTGATTTGAAGCTCTGAGCAGAAAAAAATTAGATTTTTATCAAATGTAAACTTCTATGTTGTGTTGCATGCACCACTGTTTTAAAACACCATTTTCTTTCTTTGTTGAGATTCACAAAATATTTCTGTTCTGTAGGCAAAATGCAGTAAGGAAAAATAAGTTTCTTTTTGATTGCTAAAGGAGTAGAACAAAAGCTGTTCTTGGTGGTGAGCTGTCACTGTTCTCTTAGGTTGCTGTGCAAGTCTGTTAGGCATTCCACAACAAATCCATTAAATTTTTAATATCAACAGCAATCATTTTGTACCTCAATGGGTGTTGAAACTAGAGAATATATGGTCTGAATGTTATAATCCAACCTACAGATTTAGAAAGAACATTATGCAACAGATATTTCACCGTACCAGTATACTCACATTTTAAACATTTCTTTAATTTTACACATACTCTGTTTGTATCTGTAGGAAAAAGTTGCAACTTCCATGGAGCTGGTGGGAGCAACAGAGGGCACAAGACAATTGAGTGCCATGAGGGAAGTCTCCTATAGACAGGGGTGGTGGAGAGACAAAGAGCACCCTGAACATCCAATATCACCTTTCACTGCACCTTCACAGGGAGAGAGAGCAGCTTCCCAGTGAAATCAAATTGACCAAGCTATCAAGATGTGACTAGCTACTGACAGAAGGAGAGAGTGAGTCAGAACACTATTTAGAATTACCTTCCTCCAAAAGTGTCCAAAAAGATATTTTCTTGGTATCAGAATCATTCAAGTGATCTGAATTCTTCACCTTGAATCTGTGAAGATCAATTACATTTAGATAGTTTTACCTAAAACAGAATTTGTCAACAAAATGATAATTTAATAGAGCTTCTGATTTATATTATTTTAAAATAAACAGTTCTTCTCGGGACTTGTAGCAATACATCAAATCCTTGAAGCTGCTATTTCAGTCTTTAAAATCTCATCAGTCAGAAAAAAATGATAATGGAACACAAGAACACCTGCAGCTATTAAAGTTAGGGGAGATATCAGTAAATCAAATGAGACAAGGTACATTTCACAAATTCTAAAGTTTGAACAGTGTGGTTTGTTACTGTTAGAAATTTCCTCAAGACAAGCAGGACTGTGTCTTTCATGCTGCACAGACTTCCCAGACACTGTTATATTCACCTTAAAAAAACATTAATAAAACTGATATACAAGTATGACCAACTATCCATTGTCCCCTTGAGGCAAGAAAGGAGGGTCCAAAACCCACAAATGTCAAAAACAGTGATTACTCATTTCAGCAGCACAAGTAAATCAGCATTTACAACATATCAGCTTTAATCTTGAGTTCTGCAGCACTTGTGTTTTTGTTCACAATTCCTAAAGAACGAGCAATTTCAAAAAGACTACAGAATTGTATTCTCAATAATACAATGACCTTTTGGGAACATCATCTCACTTTGGTGACCATGCAGGTGGGTTTTAGTTTGTGAGAAGATGCTAGTGTGTCTTTCTCCTCTGGAAATTTCTCCTTTCTGTAGAACAAGGTCCTAGGGCAGACCAGCTTCCTACCTGGTACAGTATACCCTGTCAAATGACAGTCAAATGATAAATTCTTCTAAAGCCACATGCAAGAAAAGCACAACTTTTAAAAAGGTGGCACTGTAGCAGGCTGGTTTTTAGTTCCAAATTGTAGTTTGTGTCTGCAACTTCTGTGTAATGCAATAAGCTCTTGGATCATTTTTCTTCCATATTTTTTGTGGACTCTTTCTGATGCTGTCATCAGCAAAATATTACTGATTAATATCAGTAAAACATTACTATGCATCTCCTTTTCCTGATTGTTTATTAGCATGTCCAACCATACAAGTCTCACTGATTTCCTATAACATTATACATATGAAATGTCTCCATTGGGAAAATTAGTGATTTCTCTATACCTTCTGCTCTTTCTTTTCATTATAAATCCAAAATCAGATCTTCTTGTACATGACAATATTTTTTTTTCCTTTCTGGTATGAATTACAAGAAAAAACTATGCTTTCCAGGGTAGAACAAGACGTTTGTTTTCACCTCTTCTCATTCATTAGATGAGAACATATGTGAAATAAATCCAGTTCAGCTCAGTCAGATCTTTGAGATTCATCTCCACACAGTTTGACTCAGACTTTAAGATTTGTGAAGATCAAAAATGGTTCCGAAATCACAGGTGCATTTTATCAAGCTGGCTATCTTTTACAATAATTATTCTGAGTTCTAATAGACACTGAAATATAATTACCTTCCCTAAGACATGTTGATTCTTTCCCTTCCAGTTTATATATAACTATCTGTATATTAGCATAAACCTTATTTTGCATTTGCTTATTGGTATGAAAGTCAGTTTACTTCTCTGTCATTCTCTAAAACCATTTATACAAAGGGTGTCACTTTTCATTCCTCCAGTTAAAAAGTGGAATGTGTTCATTCGTACTTGCCTTATTTCTCAAATTCCAGTCTTCAACAGCTATTGCCATTTACTTAATTGACTTTTTTAAAAGGCTGTTCTACTGACTGTAATTTCAGGTAGTTCCTCACAGTCACTTTGTTAAAGAAAGGCTTCAGTGTAAGAATGTCTCTAAATTGCTTCACTGTAAGTAATAACAATAACATAGCTATTTTTTCTCAAATGGTCTTATAATTTGTGAATCTTTTACTGACATCTCAATCATTTACAGGGCCTTGTGGCTCTGTGGCAAGACATTTTTTTCTTCTATGTTTAAGAAAAAAACATTATTCTATATTTTTTGCCTTTAGTAAATTGTTCTTCAAAACTTTTTTTTTTTTTGGCATCACTTCATAGAGTTTTATGTTTAACTTGCCAAAGGTTTTGGTGCATTTCTGTTTTTTTGTTTTTTTTCTATTTTATTCATTGGTAAACAATTTAAGATTTTTTTTTTTTCTTTTTTTTTTTTTTTTTTTTTTTGTATTTCTTGTAGTTTCCTTTACCTTAAAGCTTAACTTTACCACAACTTCTTCCTTTTATTATCATATTTTTTTTCACAAGGATTACACATTTACCTTAAGATTAACAACCTCCATGCCACTTCAAATGTTTCACTCTTTCAACTGCTTCTTTGAATTTACCTTTGACACTTTCACATATTTATGATGATCTTTTAAAAGCTGATGTTACTATAGTGATTTCTTGCTAGTTGGAGGACACTTCATTTTCCTAAAGGCTTTTAAGATCTGTAGGTTACAACTGCTGCTACAGAGAAGCTCTTTATAGTAATACCCTGATAGGGAGTCTGTCTGGTTTACCTGGCTAGTACTAAGATCTGCTTTCAGGATTTCTGCTGCCTCTATGTATTCCTTGACTATTTGTCTCTGAAAGTAGTTAGAAATGGTAGATCAAAATTTATTGTTTGTGCCATGCTCTCTCTTATAACCTTCAAATATTCTACCTTTGACAGCCCTGCAGTCTTCTGCTTCCGATGCTTCCCTTTCAATTTTGCCATCCCATTCATATACCTGATATCACATCCCTCTATAATTTCCCTACTTATGTAGATATGGATGTAAGGATTCTGTGTTGTCTGTTGACAAGGCTAATCTTTAATGACTTTAAGCTGTGTTGAACTACAGTATTATTTCTTTGGCAAAATCTTGGTTGTTACTGTTTTGTCATTTACACTCTGATGTTACAGTGCTCTGTTAATTGTCCTCTTTCCACTGAGTTTCTGAGTTGTCTGTTCTGTCACTTAAAAGGAGACATCCTAGTCCAGCCATCTTGGTGTTTAGACTTTTAGCATTCACATAGAAGTAGTTATAAAATTGGCATCTCATGTGAAGCGATGATAGAATTTACATTTGGGGCTTTCTGTTAAGTTCCTGGTTCTCACATCTGACACATATTACTTAATTCAAGGAACAGAAATTGCTCCATTAATTCACTAGATTCTTTCACATTCTTAAATAAAGAAAATGTACTCTTGTTCACAGAAACTAGCTTTTTTTTTCCCTACAGGGCCATATGACAAAGTACTATTTATGCATACTATCATTGAAAAACCCATAAGAATTCAGATGAGATGTGTGGAAAACGTAATGTCATAAACTAATGTAAATGTCAAAAAGTAAAATAATAAATGACAGATCATGTGGCTGCAGAAATTAGTGCCAAAGTCTATAGCTACTCTTAAGATTCTTTTAATGACACATCTGTAGAATATAAAGCAGAAAAGCCAACATGGAAAAGGCACTTCTAGTCCTCACTGTCTCAGACAGTGACGGGGAGTGTTTATTGCTGTTCGTGAAAAATCATTACCAACTGACAAGCCAAAAAACATACCAATTTCTGCCAGAAAAACTAATTTTTAAGCTGTTGATGTATCTCTTTCATGACTTTCCTCATGGAATGTGATTTGAATGATCCTTTGCCCACAGCTGGAGAATGACAACCAGTCAGGATAATTCACTGCAGTGAGTGGGAACTTTTAGATTACTTTGAGGGGATTTAGCTTGTATACATACATATGAAATATATGCTTACATATATTTTATATATATATTTGTGTCTGTGTACTGAAAAGTTTGCATGTTTTTGCTGTTTATCTAATTGTTGTCTGAACAAACTGAGTTACATTTACTTTAATATGTTTGGTTAGAATATCACATCTGCTTTTCAAATCCTTAGTGAAACTAATTTGTGCTTGTGTTTTGAAATAGCAACCTCTGCTGGCTACTTAGGTTTGAAATGGATCTTGACTGAAACTACTGATTCTATCTTGTATGATGCCTTGTGTATCTGTACTGTCAAAACCACTGAACCTGCAGTGCTTGTATGTTCAAAAAGTGAATTATATTCCAAAAAAGATCAGCATTTATTAAGATGTTTGTGATTTTTCCAAAATACTAGAATGAAGATCTACTTCAGTTCTACATTAGGCAGTCTTCAGTTAAACCATTCCAGGCTTTCTCAGTGCCCAATCCAGATCCCAAGCATTCCAATTAAAATAATTCAATATATTTCTATGAACTTTGGATCTAGACTCATATTTAAATCAGACTGTATAACAAAGAGGAAGCATTTTATTTTGGAGACATTTTTATTTTTGCTATGTTATAAAAAATTGAATACTAATTCAGTTTTTCATTTAAGAGATACGTATCTCTAGAAGATTTTTTTTTGTTTAGAGAACTAAGTTTTAAATCTGAGAAATTAAAAAGATTCATAGGATAAAACTGGCCTAGCAGGAAGCTTGCAGAGCAAAAGACTGGATTTTAAAATTCATTACACATTCTCTCAAGTATGGTAAGGAATACCTTATTCAGCAAAACTGTCCTACTAAAAGAATGAGTAAGGTGATATACAGAAGACCGTAGTCTGCAAATTTTGACAAAATGGCAGATCACCTATTTTCATTTTTCTACTCCCTCATCTTCCTATTTAAATTTTTCATGAATCCGTTCAAGACAGTTTTTAATACTGTCGCAGAACAATAAGTTTGGGCACACAAATCTGTATTTGAACGAGGATTTAAACCACTCAAGTTGTCATGTGAGACCCCACCTGGGTCCAGCTCTGGGGTCCCCATCAGAAAAAAGACCTAGATGTGTTAGAGTGGGTCCTGAAAAAGACCACAAAAATAGTCTGAGTGCTGGAACATATTTCCTATGAAAAAAGGCTGAGAGGATTGTGACTGTTCAACCTGAAAAGAAGAGTCCAGAAAGGCCTTCTTGTAGTCTTTGACTGTATAAAGGGGGCTCGTAAGAAAGATGGAAAGAGACCTTCTACTAAGGTTCTGTAGTGATAGAATAAGGAGAAATGATTTTAAACCCAACCAAGGTAGGTTTAGATTGGACATAAGGAAGGGTTTTTTAACAATGAGAATATTGAGGCACTGAAACAGATAGAGAAGTTCTGAATCTCCCGTCATTGGAAGGATTCAATGTCAAGTTGGCCGGAGCTTTGAGCAACCTGATGTAGTGAAAGATGTCTCTGCCTATAACAGGGGGATTGGATTGGATGATCTTTGTAGGTCCCTTCCAACCCAGACCATTCTATGATTCTATGAAATCTTATTTACTTCTTGAAGACAGAAAATATAGAGCCTCATCAAGGTACCCAGGAAGAGCTCACTGACTGCCATATCAACGTGCTGTAGGAAGAACATTTTGTCACATAAAAAAGTCAGAAAGGAAACAAATGCAAAGTTTAGCAAGGAACTGAATTCAGCTCCAGGAAGTCCTGTGTAAACCATATGTTCAGCGAAGATCATTACAGATTAGAGACTACAAACCAGTATCACTTACACTGATTGCATAAAGGCATCTGATCAGCTCAGCTGGCTGACACTGTGTTCAGCAGCTCCAATTCACTGGGAGCTCAACTGAAGCAGTTATCACTATGGGGACTAGGAACCAGCTGATGGAGTATTCTACTAGTGTAAATGAGTAATCACTGAGTAAATGAATAGTCATTGTACACAACCAGTCATCGAGCCTTGAATTTTCTCTTTTTTTCTCTGGCATTTTCATGCAGTAGGTAATGAAAATGGTCATATGTCATACAAATGGTAGGGCAATATGGATAGAAGACTAATTTCTAGAATTACTAGGAAATTTCTAGAATATCCTGCAGTGCAATTGGAGTTTATTCACAAGAAAAAGTGAGTGGCATTTAAGGCACAGAGGTACACAAACTTGATGTCTGGCAAACTCTATTTTATTTAATTCTGTTCAATGGTTGAAGTCTGAGAACAGTAGTGTCTTAGCTATCAAGCAAAGTATTGATGAACAAGGAGAAGAATTCCTGTAAAGAAAATACTTCTACCTAGTAATCTTTTGAAATATAGATAGATGGACTTGAAAATCCTCTACCAGAAATATGAAATAAAAATCAATATCTGGCCAAAGGATATGGCATGCTTTCAAAATATATATGATTGCATATGCAGCAAGCAGAAAGAGGAAAATTAATTGAAGCTGTTACATCAATAACATTTCTGACAAAAAAACCCATAACCCAAGGAATTTGCTGATAAAGGGCAACTTAAGTTACGTGAGAAAAAATGTTCACAAGGGGACATCCAAATCAATGAAGAGAAACAGGCTCCTAATAATCTTACTTAGCTGACTCTGAATCTGTCCTAAAGTTAGTCGTACATGGATTCTCATTAATAATCAGTTCAACCAGTCCTCTAAGTTAAATGAAAGAGAAAAATAAACTGCATAACTACATTCATCTTGGACTTTGGAGGACTTTGGCTAGGTTTGATAATATTGTCTCTGAACATCATAGTAGCTGGAGCGCAATAACCCTCTATTTTTGCAACCTACAAGCTCATGTCTTTGGGTCTTGATTGCAGCACAGCATGAATCATCAAGATCATCTGCACTTGCAAGAGTGATGGATAAGTTAGAGCCTTCATTATTGAAGCACTAAAATCTAAATACTGGATACAAAGTTGAATTTGAAATAAGTATAATGGGAGGAAAGAGAACAATTATGTTACTGTTAATAGGACATCCTTCCCTATCTATCCATAAAATGCTGTCCCTAGGCAATTGAGAGAGTGAATTGAGAAAGAGAAAATTTAACATATTCTTCCTTGTAAAAGACTTCAGTAATTCAATTATTTAAGTGCATAGGTTCAGCAAAAAAGGACAAAGATATCCCTCAAAAAGGCAGAAGAGAACTCAAGATTAGTCTCCTAAAGGAAAAGGAATTGTGAGAATGACCAGATACTGAATAGAAGTCTGACTAAACCTGCTAACCTAACAGAGAGCAAGATTCTAGTAACAAGTGCTGAGTTAGTTCTATCTACTGTATGATAACTTCACAACTGAATATCAGTCTCAAACAGACAGAAAGGTGGAAACTTTCTGCGTGGGAGATTCCTATCAGTTACAACAGTAGGAAAAATTTGCCACTATTTTCCGAACCAACTTTGCCTTAGGAAAGGAGTGGGGTGGGGTTAGAATAATGCCATTGTAATCTGGTGGCAATAATAGTAAATTTTAAGGTTGGTAAATTAAAAGGTTGCTAAATTACCTGAACTGATGTACCACAGGTAGGTAAATTCAGTATTGCCCTAATGGAAAGTGATAAAAAAAAAATCTATTTTTTACCCTTGACTCAACTACCACTACAATTTGTTCATTACTTTCATTTGTGCCATTCAAAGGGAATTGGTTCCAGTTCAAAACTAAATTATTACAGTACATAATTGCAAATATCTGAGAAAACAGCAGCACAGGTGATGAGAAATGTGATAATATCTTTGCTGCTAAACTATATTTTGCAATGGCGTGGTTCTTTAACATTTTCATCCTGAAGAAAGGTAAATCACACATATAAGCTATGCAGTTGTTTGTCCTGTTGTCCCAGGAAGTTCTTGATGAAATGACTGCTTCAACAAACTGCTTTTCAAAGCAGGTGAAGTCTGCATGGTTTTGAGCAAAGGTTCTCAGGGTTTTCTGCTTGCCCTAGCTTGGATTATACAATTGTCTGGAAGGGGTAGTGTTATATAGTGCCTTAATGAAAACATTTTCTTGATTTCAATCACTGATTTTAGGTTGTCTTCTGATACATGAGGATTAGTTACTTTTCTAATCCCATTGCAAAAATGTAAAGGTTCTTGAACTACTATTTGGATATATAGTAAAGTGTCAAAAAAATATGCCTGAGGCAAAAGCCAGTACACTGAATAGCAGCAAAGGCCATAAATCATATTTGCTGAAGAGTTTAATGAAAAATATACCCAGCTATTTCTTTTGGATTGTTCTATTACGATATGTCCTCTTATTTTTGCTTAATGGGAAAAGGTAAATCAGGATGCACTGTTAAATGAGCTGTTATTTACTGCTCTTTTACGGCTTCTTATTCTTCTCAATAGCTGTGGCTTAGAAAGATTGTTTCTAAGCAGAAGCAAGTTGGAACTGAGTACTGCATACTTTTTATAGAATGAATGGCTTCATTTGTGGACTTAAGGCTTTCATATTTCCTAATAATATAGTTGCTCACAAAAGATCTTCAGTAAACAAAAGGTGTGTTCTTTGAGGAAATAATTGCCTTATTTAGAAAATACCAGAGAAAAGTTATGGATAACGAAATTTGTGTACAACTGAGGTATTAAATTAAGATGTTCATTAGAATCACAGAATCATAGAATATCTCAAGTTAGAAGAGATCCATCATCAAATCCAACTCCTGCTTCTTACAGGAGTACCTAAAATTAAATCCTATCACTAACAGCATTGTTCAGACACTCTTGGAGTTCTGACAAGTTTGGTGCTGTTACCACTTCTTGTGGGAGTTTGTTCCAGTGATCAATCACCCTCTCAGTGAAGAACCTTTTCTTAATGTTAAATCTGAACTTCTCCTGATGCAGCTTCACTCCATTTTCTTGTGTCCTATGGCTGGACACCAGAGACAGGAGATCACTACTTCCCTGCTGCTGTCGCCCTTGAGGAAGTTGTAGACTGCCATGAGTTAACCCCTCAGCTTTCTCTTCTTCAAGCTGAGCAAACTAAGTGACCTTAGTTTTGCAGGCACTTGGGTCCTTCCACTGCCTTGGTCACGCTCCTGTGGACACACTCTAATAGCCAGATATTTATTTGAGGTGCCCAAAATTGCACACAGTATTCAAGGGTGAGGCTGCACCAGTCAAATCAAATCATTATCAAGTATCAGCTTACACAGTGCACTCTTCATAGGTTGTCTCTAAGGAACAATATGTTCTACCAATAATCACAGAATTTAAGTCCCATGATGTGTTGTTCTTCTTAATTCAAAATGCAGTACACTTGCATTTTCACGGTCTTAAGGGAACTGTAAGTATTTAGGATTTAATTATTTTTCATCAGTTGGTAACATATGCTGATCATTACTCACATCTGAAGTATTTGCCAAAAAAACTGAAAAGTGAAATAGAAAAATGAAGCTATAGCAGGTTTCTCTGAGCAAACCAGTTTCCCACATTTTGCTGTTTTTCCATAAGTAAACATTTATGATCATTTATATTCCTCACTGAACACTGTTTCGAGAAGGAGACATATAGTCTGCTATAATTTGCTATGAATGCATCTTGGAAGGTCTATATAAAACAAAAAGATAAAGTATGTTAAGTTGAGACTGAAGTCCAAGCTGGGGTCTACTAGAGGACATAGGAGAGAAAATCAGAATGGAAACTACTTGGCAAGCATATAAAAGTTAAGAAAATATTCAGGTTAGACAAGGATGCATGAAACAGCTTCTTGACCTTATTCTTCTCTGCACAAATATGCAAAAAATGGCTCAGATAAAGTAAAGAGCATTTCCTGAGGCTGTTTCAGCAAAAGAGAGATGTAGGACAAATTAAAAATAAGGTACTTTAATAATTAACTTTTCCAGTGTCTATACATCCAGGGGAAAACACACAGCCCTGAACTAGGTGACAAGCTGTCCCTCTCTGTTTCAGAGGGATAGCATGGAACCTAACAGTGAGATTCACAATAGCTAGCATCCTTATCTCTGAAGCTCTCTGCATCCATATCTCAGTATCCATATCAAAATTCTGACCTCATACATAGATTTTTCCGGTTTGCTCAATGTCATCTTTGGGAATTTGACAGTTCCCTGTCTTTTCCTCTCAACTTCTCTTTTATTTCTACTGTGTGAGAACTATTATACTTCCTCATCAGCATGCAATGATTTTAATTTCACAAGAACCTTAAAATCATATTTGCCTATAAGTTCATCTTCTTTCCCGTAAAGAAGAGAGTGAACTCAAAAATACACAGAGATGTCCAGTATTGTTCAGATTGTTTCAGGTAGTGATCTCAGTGTAGATTTCATCTTTAGCTGTCTCACTTCAAAGCCTTTCCTTGCTTCACCTTGAACAGTTCCAAAGTTTAGGCTCTCAAAATTTTGGAAAATACTGTAGAAGAAAAACCTCTCTAGCCATGATGTTTTTCTAGGCCAATCTGAGTTAGTGCTCAGCTTATATCCTATATACTCCTCTTTTATTAAAACTTTTTTCCACAAAGTTCTTGTTTAGTCATCAAACTCACAAAGTATTTTGATTACTAGGGATTCTGAATTTCAGCATCAATAAAAAGAGAGAAATATAACTTCCGCTCACATATGGTCTCTTCTGGCCTCAAGTTGATTTCCATCTCACAAACAAAAATTACACAGGTCACTTTGACTCTCTGTTGAGGATTCCACAGACCCTCTAAATTCCTTTTTTTCATCAAGATTTCACTAAGGAATAATATGATGACCTAGTGTCTAGATCCAGTTGTAATTTCACTATCTCCAAAAGCATTCATATTAATTATTATTTTAAAAAATGTTCTTGAACTCAGTTTGAACTTATTCTGGAAAGCGTCATGGAGTTTTAATCAAAATCTAGCTCTAGAAGTATTGAGAACTTCCTTTCCTCGTCCCTTAAGTGCAATGGCTGATTTGGAAAGGAGGGGGCTCCAGTTCTTGGGAGCTAACCCATTAGCCAGAGGGGAAAATGCTCCCCTGCTCCTCCCACCACGTGGTCCCAGGAGCCCGACAAGACTCACACAGAGACCAGCAGAGGAGCGGGTGAGAGAGAGAGGTTTATTGTATGGGTAGGGGTATATATATGTTTTGGGGGGATTACAAAATAACCAATTAAAAGTTCAGGGGGTCTACAGAACCACCAATAGCAAGAAGGGGTTAACGACCAATAGAAAGGGGTAGATAAAGGCCAATGAGAAGACTTCCCAGTATCTCCCCAGGACATTCCTGAATAGAGATAACAGTTGTCGAGGGGGCTTTTGGGAAGAAGACAGTGAGTTAGCAAAAACTACAGAAGGCCATTTTGAAACATGTTCATTCAAACAACATTAAAAACTTCTGTTTTTCTTATATATTGCAGATCCATTGCAGCACTTAAAGAGTCACTAAATTTTCCCTAATTTGCTGTTAAACATGTGTTTATATGTAACACTGAAATACTACCTCCTGAGATCCGAAGCAGGAGTCAGCACTCCAATTTAGCTTCTTTAAAATTAAAGTCTCTTAGATGCTCCAAAGTCCCAAGACTTACCCACACAGTTCTTCCAGAGGAAGAAGTTGAGTGATTATAAAGGTTTTAATTATTGAAGTCATAGGATTTACAAGGGACAAGATTCAGATTTTTTCCACAGTGGCTGTAGAAAATTAAGTGCACAGTCTTAACTCTTGCGCTTCTACATTTCTGGGTGCTGTTGGCAGACTGAGCTACACCAACCCACATGCTTACTTCTGAGCAAGCTCGTTCTGCCAACCCACCCAATCATCTGTCCTCTGGTCTCCCTTTGTAGGCACCCACACTTCTCTGGCTCTGCAGTGACCCTTCCTACACCAGTAGAAAGGACATTTTTCTGATTTGCTCACTGCAACAGCTCCCTATAGGGTGAGATGCTGCCAAGGATCAACATGAGGCAAGTGATTGGGAGCTATGGCCAGTGTGAGGAAAATTTGGAGTGTCTTTTAGTTACAACAAGCGATGGGCTTGGGTCATTACATCAGCCAGCAGCCCTTTTGCTCCCCTCAGGCTTCTGCTCAGCATTAATTTGAAAATGTGCTCCAGTGGGTGGGAGCTGAAGAATGATTTTCTCCCAATTATCTAATCAATCTAATGCTCCTACAGTCCCATTTTTAATCTCTTGGCTGGTCTGAAGTTATGGCCAAAAATTTTTGTTAATTTCTGTTTATAGGACCACATGCATACAGAAACAAATTGATGAGGTTATAGGAGAGAAGGGACAGAGCAACCCAGATTTTTGACTCACATGCAGTCTTGTTGTCAACTGACAAAAGCCAAATATACCATGTCCTCAAATGGGTGAAGTCATCCCACAGTGTTTGCAGGACATTCCTTCAGAGCATTACAGTATTTTCTGAAAGTCCAATGTATCTTATGTCCTGGAAAAGTTCAGTTTTCAGCTTCAATAATTGTAATAATTGTTCCTTTTCTTTGTGGAAATGCTTAACATGGGAGAAAGCATAACATTCAAAGACTGAAGAAAAGTTTGGATTTTTTTTGTTTTCTGTGCCAAATTACTAATACAATCCATTACAAAAAAAAAAAAAAAAAAAAGGAAAACCCATGTAAAATAACATATAAATACAGGACTGAGTGGATCTGATTCAAGTTCTCTGTAGTTTTAGTACCTGCTTAATTTTTGTTGTAAAAGTTGTCATATTGTTATTTGTAAGATATTTTAGGATGTAGTAACATATGACAATATTTTTAGATTATCTGGGTAATGTCATAGGCAGCATAAAGTATATAAAAATACTCAAATGAGAACTAACATCATAAATGCCAGAATTAGACATTTTTAGGTACAGAATTTGTCCTGCAGAACACACTATCAATCATTCCAGTGCTGCCCCACAATAACCCCTTTTAGTAGTCATTTGACCACAGTATTGTTTACAGTTCCAGATTGAGCTGGAGATAAAAATAATGTTAATTTGACACGTAAGTTTTATCTTAGTGGGGTTATTTTTGTGATTTGTTGTTTGAGCTTTTCCTCTTTTTTTTTCTTTCTCTAATAAAATTAGTGTACTAGAGTTTAAAGAAGTTCATGAACATGAGCTGAACATTTCAGAATTCAAAAGGGGAAGAGTTTTTTTTAAAAAACTATTATTTATTTAAAAAAAAATAAAAAGCAGAAGTTCACTACTAACTCTACTAATAATTCAGTTTCAATCAATCATAATCCCTAAATTAAATTATTTATGAAACATCTGATACTGACTTCTATAGGACAACTAATTATCTTAAAGGTCCTTTTCTCTCGGACTAGGGAAAGTCTACTCACTGCTTAATCCAAATTTTGAGGTGATTCTTCTTGACTGAAAAAGACTTTTTTTTTTTTTTGGCAGTCTGAACTAATATATGGTGGCCAAGTAACTTCAGTTTTGTTAAGTCTTTGGAAACCCCTTCCTTGGCCATTCCTGAGAAAGGGGAAACCTGATTCTTTTGCCTGTAGCATGAGTTCAGGAAAGAGCGCAAAAAGAAACTCTAAAACCTCCGCAAAATAATAGAGGCACTCTCTTTTTTTTTACTTTTTTTTTTTTTTTACCTCACCACTAAATGCAGGACTAATACATACTGGCCTTTTTTTTAAAAAACAAAAATATAGTTTTTCTGGGTTTTCCCCTCAGACTAACATTGTACTTGTCCAATGGGCTTTGCCAGTTCCACCCCTCCTGACTCATATCCTTTTCTAGTTGCAGCTGTGAAGCTACACTATCAGACTATCTTAAACTGCTCATTAGGACCCCTGCCACTTCTTCTGCTCTTTAAATAAATTAACTCTTATAAGTGTTCACCAGCTTTTCCCAGTCAAAATAAGCCAGAACTGCTGAAGTTATTTCAATAATCTCTAATAATTCCAATCTCTGTCAGTTAGTTTATTTGGGCTGAAGTAGATCAGAGAGTCATCACACTTGATGTTTGACTGGCAGATTTGCAGGCATGGTGATTTCAAGTGATGCTGTGCAGCTGACATTGGGCTATTAACAATATAATAACATCTTCAGACATCACAGCTGGAGTAGGAAAGGTGCATGTATTTAGTGCTTTGGTGGATGAGCTGAAATAAGGACATTTTTGCAATTATATGTATCTTATTCTATGAAGTCTGAGAGAAGACAACAATTCAGGTGATGTATTTGAATAATGGTCCAGTCTCTTGCTGGTCAAATGACAGTGGAAAATAAGTTTTCTTAATACTTTAATTTCTTGGTCTGGGAGTTCAGGACAGAAGCATCCTGCAGTGAAGAAGGCTGCCTAAGGTTGCTTTGTAGCACAGAGAGCTGTGGAGTTTTCATGCACTCAGTCTCTCCTTGTCAAGCAAGCATATGTACTTGCTGGGCGGGAAAAACTATCTTAATTGTGTCCATAGAGATATTTAGTTGCTCTGGATAGGTTGAAAAGAAGCAGCTCTCCTCAGACTTTGGTAGGAAGGTTGAAAGAGGAGAGAAGGCTGCAGAAGTCCTTTTGAAGTATTTCATACACTTCACAGAAAAGAATGCAGAAGGGAGGACTAAAAAGCTTGAGAGCAACCACACTTATCATTAGTTCATGGTTAATTTTTCTTCTTGCTCAGAAATCTTCAGTGAACAGATTTGGCAGCTGGGTCCCGAATCTCATTTTGGGACACATCAATTTCAGCTCTGTTAAGTTGAATGGAATCATTCCAGTTTTACACTGAAGGAACTGAAAAAAATATATCAGGCTCTGGAAGAGAAGTAGAAATAATAATTTGAAAAAAACTAGATAGAAAAAACCCACGATCATATTAACTTTAAAATATACAAATGACTGTAATTGTCAAAATACAAGTTGAATGGGTTAATATCAGCTTCTGTGCCACACTTATAAATTATATATATATATATATATATATATATATCTCACTTATATATCATAGTAAACATATTGAGGCTTAGTCCTGCTTGTCCTGCTCAGTCTGCCTATTTCAGGGCACTGTCTGTGATTTTGATAACCTTTTTCTTCTAGTTTGTAAATTTGTTTTATATCATTCATTTTTTTCCAAGAGTTGGCATCATAACCTTGAAGGATTATGCATGCTTGAGTTTCTACAGTAAGGAAAGGCTCACTGCAGCCCTGCTGATCAACCTAAAGGCCCATGTAGGACCCGTTGAGGCCACTACTGTGGACTTCTGGCACCATCTAGTGGAGGCGCTTTACGTTAAAAAAATAAATTATACATAGGTTTGACAGCTTACTTTTATATCTCTCAAAATACAAAACTAAAGTGCGATAACAAGTGTCATTATGTGTTGTGTTATGCCAGGCGGGGTCTGAGAGAGACATGGCACATGTGGTCACTCACTACCTTTAAAGTATTTATGAAGTGTTGGAAGACAGTCTGAATTGAGAGGCAAAATATCCTAGTTGCCCAGTTACGTACATCACAATTTTCTTCCAGACGTTGGTGAGTTAACGAGCCAAGTACAAAAATTGTTAAAAAGTACCAAGGGCATTTAGTTGAACAGCAGCTTTTTCTCTCTTTAGCAACCACAAAACCTTGCTTCATACTGCAAGCTCTTTAGTGAACTGTCAGATTACTATTTTAGGCATTTCATAGAAGTGAAAGAAAGTAACGTGGGTTTCTGAGGGGCTCATGTTACAACCCACATCTTTCTGTCCACTGTTAGAGATGGTTTTTTGCGTTCACTGCACACACAGGTCAACTAGCTCTCAAATGTTCCCCAGCTTGAACTTACTGCCTTGGTAACAGTGGATACCAGAAAATACTTATAACAAGACAATGATGATGGAAGCTACTTCTAAATAAAGGGACTGAGGAATATTTTATAATACAAAACACCATCAGCAGAGGCTGTATGTGTCCCTCCTCAAATCCCAAATGTAAGCCAGATGAGAAAACAATTGTCTAATGGCTAAATACGATGAAAATTCTGTGCAAATGTTGACAAAATAAACTCTCTTTTCATTTGATTTGGCTGAAAAATTCTTCAAAACTAAATGAAACCATGTTCCCAGACTTGGACTAAGCTTACCTTGAAGTTAAAAATATTCAGTTAATTTCTTTATTGTTTTCCTTCATTTCTTTATCCTTTTATTTCACCTCAACTTCTAAAAAGAAGTAGCTAATTCTATCTGACACCAATAATTTCTTATCCAATAGGATCTGGAGCCTTTTTCAAGAATATATGATATTGTGATGAAATCAATGTGAGGTTATTAGAATATGAATTGAGAAGTTTGGATTCACTTCTAGGAAGCACATGAAGTTTTGGTTCCTTCTCCGGATATGCTTTTAGAGCAATATGTAGAAAAAATTGACATAATGCAGTCTCACTTTCATGACTTCTCTGCTGAACCGTCTGTCCCAGGCACATAGTCAGCAAGCCTTTTCATCCCTGTTGATAGTTTGTGTTCCAGGTAGCTTTTACGAGCTAATTACTTGAGGTGACTGAAAGTAAGTTTAGGCATTAGATCCATTAACATGGACACTTTGACTGGAATGCTACTATTCTTAATGCAGGCAAATACTCATCACAGGAAAGGTCTCATAATTCTGTTGTGACTATATAATGAATCTTATTTGTAAGAGCAGGGGTGCTTCCTATTCATGTTCTTTGGTTAATACTTACAAAGACTTCTGCAGTCACTTTGATGTGTATGATTGTGCACCCATTGCCCGTTTCCGTTCAAGCTTATGACGATGGGTGCTCTTTCTGTGAAAAATAGTCACATGGGATCAGCATCACTGTTTGAGTACTGTAATGTTTAAAAGGCAGGGACATGCTCTGTCAAAAGAGAGATTCCTGAAGCACTGGGTGTTTGCTGTCTTCACTTCCTGCAATCTGGAAAAAGAACAGAGAATAAAAGTCCTGGAATTTGTAATGTTTTACTTGACAGAGGGGACCTCAAAAAGTTTCAGAAAAGTAGTATTTTGCTTGTGGATTTGAGAATTCCGAGGACACAGCCTATTGTAGTTAATTAAACAATGCCAGAAAGCCTCTTGGGTAATTTGATTATCAGTATTTGAACTAATAGGATAGCCTTTGTCTCAGCACTGAGTCAAGGTAAGAAGTGATTCCCAGAGAGCTGGTGATGGATACGGGTTATGGACCATTTCTAACATCCATTTTCATGCATCTAGCCTTGTTTGGACAGATACTAAAAGCATTTAGCAGTATGGAGACAATCAAATTCTGCCAGTCGGCCACAGGACTACAGAAAGGGCTCTGGCTGTCCTGTTTATCAATGAAAAATTTACATTGTGCTGCCTGTACTCACATTTCAAATGGAATCAATTTGCAAAAGAAAATAAATTCACTCCTGAAAAGGCAAAGTTAAAGTTTTGGTTAGGAAATTAGAAACAGTTGCAAAAATCAATGTAATAACGTATGTGCACTGTTATGTGTAAGTCTGTAATTAAAAAGGAAGTTTTCTCTTTTGGCTGATTTTGTGGCTTACCCTTTTCTATAATCTTAGTGCATACTCATTGCTTGCCATGTTCTCCTCTGATTAAATTACCCTGCTTGCCTTTTTCACCATTTCCAAGGCTGTTCTAGAACTGTACAAGTCATGTCATATGAGAAATGTTTGTGTTAATGTATCTTATATCAAGCTCAACATCCCTGGTTTGCATTTCAGCCTTCCTTGAGATCACACATGACATATTAAAGTAACACAGATGACAGACTTAGTATATTGCTGCCATTCTCTATTCCATTCCCAAAAGCTTTGCTGGAGACTAATTGAAGCAGCCCAGCCTACTCCCAAAACAGCTGTTGTAGACATGTTGCAATCTCTGTGTCTCATTGCTGTAGTTCCCTTTTCAGGTCTTCTCAGTGTCTTGGCTCAGGATTTAAAACCCCAGTTGATCCAATTCCACCTGCAAGTGGCCTGGATCTGCCCAGGAGTTGTCAGATTTAGGTGAAGGCACTCATCATACTCGAAAGGTCTTAACTTTTCTTGTACTAATGTAGCAGGCTAAATAGATGTCATCTTGCAGCTCTCTATTCTGTGTGTGATAAGTCAATACAAGCTTGGTTTGTCCTTACTAATGTGTTAACTTTTAATCTCTGATTTCTTTTTTAGATAAAGGTTAGAAGAGAAAATGACAACATATTGAAGTTTTATGCTGAAGATCTCATAGTAAAAGACAATATGCAGAAACAAACTAATTGTCCTGAAGCTATGTCATCAAGATCTGTTGAATTCATAAAACTATAGAGTTAGAATGACATATTCAAGGTTAATTGTGTGATATGGTACTCCATATCAAGATCTGCTTATGGGGAGTATAATGACATTGGCCAGACACTGTCTAGTGTATTTTAGTAAACAGAGGAAATAAAGGGAGTCAATCCATATTGCATACAGATCTGATGAAATGGTGTTTTTCTTCCCTTGGCAACTTCCAGTCTGAATTGTGTGACTGATGTCTATATTTGAGTGCAGTAGAATAATCTTCAACCATCCAGGTTAGAGCTGTGCTAGGGATTAAGAAAGACATTGTACATGCAGATTCAAAGGAATGGAATTTGGGGTCCTGCATTTCAGCACTAGCTTTTGCCAGAAATCTTTAAAGGTTTTTATTCCCCACACATGCATACAATCTCTCTTGACCGTTTCTTGTGGTGAACTTTCATATTTGTTTTTCCGTGGTTGAATTCTCTGATGAGTTCCTTGTTGAGGGAAGACATGAGATGCATGACAAGAGGCAACCTTTCAGATTGCATCCTCTGAGGGCCAAGTGTTAATTACATTGTGTGTAACAAGTCCCAGAACATCCCAGTTTAAGTCCTCCAGAACCTTCAGCATACCAGGGATATGTCAGAAGAGATCTTTGCCTGTGGTCCCAGTCTAATGGATCATTGCATTGCATGCAGCTGCAGGATATTGAGTAATCCATTTCTTTCCTCTCTATTAAGGGTGTTCCCTGCTGTGGAAGGTTGACCCCAGCTAGGTACTAGGTATTCTATCACTGCCCCTCCTTAACTTGACAGGGGACTGAAAACATAATGAAAGGTTTGTGGATTAAGATAAGAATGGACAGAGATCACCCACCAGTTATCATCATAAGCAAAATAGACTAGAGAAAAAAAATTAATATTTTACTAATTAAATCAGAGTAGGGTAATAAGAAATAAAACCAAATCTTAAAAACACCTTTCCCCCACCCTTTCCTTCATCCCAGGCTCAACTCCATTCCAAATTTTTTATGCCTCCTCCTACCAGCAAGTGTAAGGGAGTGGGGAATGGAGGATGTGGTCAGTTCATCATAGGTTGTCTCTGCCACTCCTTCCTCCTTGGGACCACAGGCTGCAGGGCAATCTTAGTTCTGGTGCCTGGAGCATCTTCTCTTCCTCCTTCTTCCTTGAACAAGGTGTTTGCAGAGTTTTTTCTATCACATATTTTCACTTCTCCCTTCTCTGTCTGCAGCTGCTCTTGTGCAGAGGTTTTTCCTCCTTCCCCAGCTTCTTAACAATGTTATCGCAGAAACGCTACCACTGTTGTTTATGCCCTCAGCCTTGACCAGCAGGAAGTCCAGCTTGGGGAATCTTCTAGCAGCTCCTTACAAAAGCCACCTTTGTAGCCACCTGACCCTCACACTGCCCCCCCCCCCAAAACCTTATACATCTACACAGAAGAAAATTATGGGGAAATGACTGCTGTTTTATCCAGAAAACTGTCTCTGGTGAGCTGAAAAGTCTTGGTGTACAGGATTTCACTCAAGGTAAGTCAGTCCTACTAAATCTCCTACTCGCTACTCTTATATGGACAGTTACATTTACGTGGGCTCTGGAGGAAAATCACTGCCAGCAAGATGGGTGGTCCCATCTATTTCTTATATGAAAGACGAGTCATAGGTTATACAGGAATCAGAGGGTCTCTTTGTTGTTAAAAGAGCCAAAATAGTTCAATCTTAAATCCAAAACTGATGCCTGCAGTTTTTGGAACTTAATATTTAGTATCTTAAAATAAATTATTGCTACAGTATATCCATGATTTGATTTCAGTAAGCACTCACCAGTAAATACTAGTTTAAACCTCAGACCTTCAACCCACAAGTTTTGTGTGTCTGTGAGAAGAGAACTACCATGGACCAAAGCCATCTTTGCTGGTTTACATCAGCAAAAATACTACCATACTCTGCCAAAAATCTCCCAGACTATTCCAGGCTAATGTAAAACCCTTTGCTTTCGAGGAAACAAGACTGCAAAGTGGTCCTGAAAACAGGGTTAGCAAAAACTGCTCCAGTTTGAATCGGTGACCCTGTCTGAGACTTACATTGACCTGCATTCCTCTTGAATAAAAGTTTAGCAAAATCTAAATAGAAAAGTTAGTCTGTATTTAAGAAGAAAAAAACAAAAACAAAACCAAAACAAAACTAAAAGAATCATTGTTCCTGATAGTGAGCTAAGAAAGTGTTGTCATAGCTTGTGTTATGTGTTGCAGAGAAACTTCTGTTAAAGAAAATGTAGTAAAACTTGTAACCTGAAAAATAAACCAGAAGTTACTAGAAGTCAGGAGTAAATCTAGGGAACACTGAGAGGAGAGAGTTTTATGACTAAAGGGGGTTGGAAACTTGGTAGTGGAACCACAAAATTGTAAGAATTGTAAGAAAATTTTTTTTCAGACCTAAATATTTTAATGCAATCAAACTGGGTTTTTATCAGCTTTTCCTTAAAAAAAATGTCATGTGACATCTGAAATAAACAGGATTGAATTTTCTTTTTGTTAAAGTTATAGCAAAACAAAATATATTGACACATTAAGAGCAATCCTCAGTAGCTTCTTTTCTTCTTACTAATAATCCTTATGTAACTTGGGAATACTTTGGGGCATATTCTTCTTTATTGTTACCATATTTTTAATTAACTAGATTTTCACCAAGTTGATATTGAACAGCCAGTAGATGGCAGAATGGGTTTATTTATTGTGAAGCTCAGCCCAGCTACCTATGTGCATTTAGAGAATTAAAACCCCAGAGAGAAAAAATATGTTTGGGTTATGGTCCACTCTGTGGCTCAGATTGACCACGTGTCCATTTGTATTGCAGCTTTTATCTTTTCTATTGAATAACTGAAAGATAAAATACTGACATACATGTTATAGGGTTTGGTTTTGGCGTTGTTTTTTTGTTGCTTACTTATTAGTGTAAGAAAAACATAAAAATGTTAGGGGGAACAATGCTGACCTCCTGCAGCCTTAACAGAAATTTGTAGGGAAATCCCATCTTGCCTGACTTCCAGACTTATCTCTAGCCACAGTTCTTGTTGGCATACACTGATTGAATAGGTTTGTATCATGTTTGAAGCTGATTTTTGAAAGCTGCCCTAGTACAAGGATCCTATTTAAAAAAAGGAATGTTTAATTTTTTGAGACACTGCTTTTGTTCTTTCTACAATGGGATAAACCCAAAACTTTTAGAAAGCTGTCAAGATCAATTAAAAAATGAGGAAGCTAGAAAGTAGCCCTCTCCTATGAGTATTAGTCCTGGGGGTGAAGTATAGTATGTGGGATTGGAAGACCTAATAAATGCATGTTCCTGTTCTCTCTGATATGCTTGGCCTTCAGTCATGCTGTTCTGAGTTTGTCATGCTTTGTCTTACGCCTCCATGTGAGATTGCATCCTGTCTATAAGAAGCATTGGCAGCTAAAAATATCAGTGAAACTGGTACAGGCCTGAAATTAACACTTTGAGCTTTGAAAATCTCCTGTGGTGCTTGCTATATCACTGACTGAGGCTGATCTATTATAAGATTCACAGTAGAGGACTAAGGAGAGAAAACTCCTCTCTCTCTTTATGTCTGAGGTTATCACATGAACACTGTTGCATTTTTCTCTTCCAAGGAGCAAGAGCCAAATTTTTGTGTGTGATCACAGAAATTCTGCATTAAAAATACAATGTGGTATATCACTTAATCTTAGTAGAATGAATGAGTAGGTTTATTAATTTATTCATTTTAGAGAGAAAAGCTACTGCTAAAACATAGGATATTTTATAGGAGCTCTGATTTTTTCACTCTTGAAATTTTTTCTTTCTTTACATTTGCTTTAACTATAGCTCCCAAGGCTTGGTGAGGTGCCAAGTACATAAAGATTAAAGCCATGAGCTGGATTGCAAATCAGTGTTATTCTTTTAAAGTAGAACTAGTTTACTAAGTATTAAGTTGATGATTATTTAAGTTTAATGAGTGAAAATTGCAATACGCAGTATGGTAGGGCCACGAAAAGACAGGAGGCCAGATTGTAATCTCATTAAGTTAGAGGAAACTGGTGCTATTCAAAAATTAAATGAGATCAGAATATGTGCCCTCTCCACACCCATCCCTCCAAATCTTCTATGTGTTGCAGGCTAGATTCACCAAGGACCTTCTTGGTTGTAATGCTTAATATCTGAGCACTTAATAAGGACTACAGCAACATAATACAAATTAAATCAGAACCTACCTTCCTACAGAATTTAAATAGACTCTGACAATCCCCAGTGGGCTCAAAAGAGGCAGCATTAAGTCACCATGCAAAGTAGTCAGGCACAGGCCCAGCAAATACTTAAGACAGGATATATTAAAATCCTGATAAGTAGAAGCATCCTGAAAGCTGCATGGGGATGCCTCTCCACTTTTAAAAGTTGCAGCCATGCCTTACAACTTTTCCTGTAAATATGGTGTGGTGTATTCAGGCTGTTCTGTTTTACATAGTAACTCAGTGTTTACAGTAGCAGTTGCTTAAAGCGGAATGCAGAAATTATATGGGCAGCAGGAAGGAGAACACAAGATTTCGCCATCATATTTTTTTGCTTTCTTCTTTCTTGCCCCTTTCTATTGAATTGAGCATTATTTCTTTCCCTTACCATAAAATAATTTCTTCAAGAGAAATTATAAGCTCTATCTTCCAGCACCATTCCCACTTAACCTGAAGAATTGCAGAATCATAGAATGGTTTTGATTGGAAGGTACTTTGAAGATCATCTTTTTCCACCTCTCTGCCATGGAAAGGGGCACCATTCACAAGACCAGGTTTTAAAAAGTCCAACCTGGCCTTGTGCACTTTCAGGCATGTGGCATCCACAACCTCTCTGGGCAATTTGTTCCAGTGCCTCACCACTCTCACAGTAAAGAATTTCTTCACAATACTGAATCTAAACCTACACTCTTTTAGTTTTAAGCCATTCCTCCTTGTCCTATTGCTATATGCCCTTGTAAAAAAGTCACTTTACAGCTTTTTGTAGGCCCTCTTTAGATACTCAAAGGTCTCCATGGAGTCTTCTCGTCTTCAGGCTGAACAATCCTAACTCAGAAGGATTTGTCCTAGAGACTGGGAAATAGAATATATCTGCACATGTACTTGTACAACACTGTGATTATACATAGCATTGTTACAAAAAAAAACAGATTACACTGTTGAAAAGAAATTATCAAAGACAAGAATATCTGTTGTGACTGGATGTTTTGCGTAGTCTGTTCCTGGGTGGGTATGAAGCCAAGGCAAACAGGAGACCTGGGGTCTAGAAGACATTTGCCACCTCTGTATTAACAAATGAAACAAACTGTGAAATGCTCCCAGTCACCTACATAGACAATTAGACTGCTGAAACAATCCGTACCACAGCTGTGGCCTGGGAAGAGCAGTGGTGCCTAGGCAAGTGTGCCCCATGATGAACTTGGGAATGTGAGTGTTCGAGGGGCCATTTCTAACATGCTGCTTTCCTGCCTCCAAGGGGCTTTGGATCCTGGAAGGTTTATGAGCTTCAACATGAGCTGTAGGCTACCCTGTATTGGTTTGCCACAGCGTCTGGAAATGTTTTTGAATATGTTGAATTCCCTAGCCCAGGGCAAAACATGTTTCCTAGATCTCAGCCAGGCCAAACCACGAGGTGTGTCAGGGGCCTCTTAGAGCTGTTGTCCTACTAGGCAAAACACCTTTCACTGTGTGTGGTGAAGGCTGTGCTTGTGATGCCCTCACATTGCCACAATTAGCAGCTAAGCAGGAATTTTAATGATTTTTGATAGAGTGTCCTGGGGTTGTCCTAGCCTTGGCCCTGGTCTTCCAATAAAATATCTCCAACCTTCCTTTTCCTTCTGTTTTCCTTGACAGTAAAGGAAGGAAGACAAAACAGGGGCCCAGAGAATGAAGCTACCCAGCCATGGAGGGGGTAAAGCTCAGAAGCCCTTGCTTTCCCTGGAGGAAAATTCTTTCATTGTCAGCAGATGGGAAGGGGAAATTGAGGGTGGGATCAGACTGCCAAGGGCTGCTTTGATGTTGGCCTGTTTGTTTGCTTTCTGCTTCCTGGACCCCTACCCGAGGGGCTGGGACCGTCAGTTGTGGAAGAAACACAACAGGATGGCCAGTAGCAGCCTCCAGACAAGACGGCAGCAGATGTCAAAGATAGGAGTGGGTGGCATCAGCTTAAGCCAAACGAGGGAAAACCTGAAGTGATGAGATCAGAGAGTGAAACAGAGAGATAGGGAACTGAGGTGAGGTGGTGGGTGTCCTTGGTGAGACAGCAAGGGTCATTCAAATGGGGAAAGCATAGGTGGAGACCTTTGGGAAGCTATGCAGCAGACCCTTCCATGAATTTGTCTGAAAGTTACTCATTTTCAGTCCTGACACGGGTCATGTTCAACTCTTTATAAGTGAGCATATCACATGCTAACAGGGTACGGCCTTACCAGCCCTCAGTCATCACAAGGCTAGTGGTTACTAAGCATGTACCACATGAGGTACATGTGGCCATGTACCTCATGAGGCCACACATACCTATGTGGTGGGCCACATATACCTACATAGTGGGCTCCACTGGGCACCAGCTCACTTCAGCCAAGTTTCAGGCAAACTAGAAGCTATGATAATTTGTTGGGATCTCTGTGACATGGCACAGAACAAACCTGCAAGTTCTGAAATATTTTCAGACAATTGCCAGGTTTTTTTATCCCTTAACCTCTTTGGCTTTATGGTTTCTCATAGCTGAGAAAAGGACATGACCAAGATAATCTCTCATTGAAAGGTAAGAAGGCAAAAATCTGGATTTATTCAGATGTACTGAGATAGCACACAGCTGGTTAATAAAAGATAAATTAGTTCCAGAATTTGTCAGTCAGAATTTACATCATGTCGTTAATCTTGAAAATGGTCGACCAGGTCAATCAAGCCACAGAATGTCAGTCTGTATCTCATAGTAGCAGTAGGACACCCTGGTCATAACTAGACATTTATGACTTGCCCATAGACACCTTAATGCAGTGACTCTACTTATGTTCCAGCAGATACTTACTGGAAATACAAGTTGCACATTTTGGGTCAACCCCAGAGTGACCAATAAACAACAACAGCTTTAATTGTGGTTTTCTGTTAACAGTGAGATGTACTAAGAAAATGTGCAATGCAATGTAAAAGTATGGATCTCCTCTAAGCAGTGACAGTGAAATGTTTCCTGACAGGAATACTTACCCTTAAAGAAGGCGGATGCACATGCAAGCAAACAGCACTGATCAAGCCGCAGTGTATTTGCTCTTCTGTCAGTGACCCTGTCTCAGCTTCAGGAAGATGTGATGAATACTGTGCCCCTGGAGAGACTCCTGAGCTTAAAGGGACAAAAATCTCAGTTTTGATTCAAGTGGAGAGAGGGAAGATGTATATATCTTCTGTCAGAAATATAAAGGAAGACATATCGCTTGTCTGATACCGAGGCTACAGAGAGTATGTGACTACATTACTCCGAACACTGCAAGAAGGCTGAAGTTACAGAAGTGAAATGAAAGCCACTGCTGTTTTGTGGAAATCACTTTTCTCTGAAGGAAAACGAGAAAAAGAACACCAGAGGGCACTGTTTCGTTTTCTTAGAAACCTGTTTGCAAAGTTACGTCAAAATAGGTAATTATTTGGGATACTCATATTCTTCCTTTTTATTTTGATGTTCCAGCCATCTTAGAAACAACTTTTCTACTTTAAGAGAGAAATCATATTAAATGGCGATTTCAAGATTGCACTAATCGGTGACATATGTATAACTAAGCATTAGGACCAGTACTGCAATACTTCTCCAGCAAAACATTATTGAGCAACTGGATCTTTGCAGTGAAACATCTCTTGCATTCAAGTCTCAGAGGCCTTTGATTGAGACCTGAAGGTCCAGGCCATTGAGAAATGAGAAATTTCCTCACTGTAAAATGATTAGATATAAGACTATTAGTAATGCAATGAGATTGAGAACATCATATATGCACATACTGGAGCTATGCATTTATAACAATGTTTTTATTTATTATAGTTTTACATGTCAATCAGGAATAAAGAACTTAAAATTAATAGGAACTCTGGATGCCACGTGTAGATGCCTGATGGGGAACATTTAACTGTGGCTTCTATTGTTCTGATTAATTCAGAGGGTAAAAATGACACAATCTGTAGAATGGGATGTTTGAGCGAGGGAAACACCAACTTCTAGGGGGAATTAACTTACCAGGAAATTCCTTGCTTCTTCATTATTGCTGATAAGGCTGTTTATCATGACACAAACACAAAACGTATACATCAATTGTGTCTTGTCAGCAGTATATTTTGTTTATTATATAGTGATCTTACAGATCAGGCCCATTGAACCCAATTAAGAAAAGATACTTAAAAAGTATATTAATGACTATATTTTGGACACAGGTGACAGGCAAATAAGATGCTGACTAACCTAAATAAGCTATTCAAAGCACAGTGAGAAAATAATTTATTAACCTTTAACCATGACTTTTTAAATCATGTAATAGCTTTTAAAATTAAAAAAAAAATTAAATTTCTAGCATGGGTATTGGAGGTGAGCCAGTCAAAATCTACATCTGCAAAATGAGTAATTGCATACACAAACAAGGTTTGTGGATTACAATTACCCATTTTACATGGTCAGCTTGCATGAATGCATAGATTCAGCTTCAGGCCGCAAGACTGACGTCTCCAAAGTCTGATGGAAAATTAGAGATGTGAACAAGTTTGAATGAACAAGCACCAGTGCAATCACCCTATAAAACTCAAAACATTCCAAATGGGAAAATAGATGGTGGGAAAAGATAAAATCTACTATTTTTGTTTTAAATAAGCATTTCACAACAAAACAAAGAACAAGCCCCAAAACTTGTACTTTTTGTGTTTGGTCAAAGTTAAAATAGAAGCAACAGAACAGTGGGGGGAAAATCTTGGTTTTTAGAATAACTGGACTGAACAGACTCTGCTTCTAGATTCAAGCTGTTAAAAAATGTCACACTGAGTCTCTTCAGTTAGTCTTACAGAAGAAGAACCAATTTGTTGGCTGTTCCTCTGATTTCAGCTTTAGGAGTTTCAGTGTACCTCTTGCCACCACACTGTACTGAGTTTTATGTGTGATTAAGCATGCTGGCTGCATGGATACTATATTCCAGCTGTGTCCTTAAAATGACACACACAACTTAATTGACCATCTGGATTTTTCCATAGTCTGTCCACAGAAGTCTGTCTGTCTGCATAATTTTTTGACCCCCAAATGCAAATTAATATTGTGGGCACCCTTAATAGCCTTCCTTTGCCTGTATTGTGACCTAGCATGTCTGAAGAATTGTTGTATTTTCTGTCTACACGGACGTCAAGGAGGCTTTGCAGTTGTATTATCTCATCTTTGGTTACTCAGCTGCAGAAAATCCCCTTTCCGTGATACAATTGGAGCCCAATTTACCACATTCCAATTAACTACCTCTGTTAGTATTAGTTTTCATGTGGTCCATTGCTTTTACCTGTGATGGGTTTTTTTTTGCATCCTGAGCCAAGTGGCTAGCCAAAGTTCAGGATCTTACAGGTTTACAAAAAATCATAATGATGTTTATGTACAAACAAGTAATACATAGCCCTATTTCCCTAAACAGCATAAAAATTAAAAGCAGATTATTAAAGGTAGATTATTTTCTCAGAGTATGTAAGAAGTCATATAATGTCAAAAGTTTTCCCAGAAATCCTGGGCTGAAGAATTTCTCTGCTTCCTCTCAGGATGATACGTTCAATTCCTTTGACACTGAACTGGGGCTTTGCAACTGAAAGCCCAAAATTGATTATTCAAACAGTCCCTTTAACCCTGCATCTGACCTGACCTGTTTTCTTTAGGCTAAACTTTCCCAGGATTCATCAGTGTCTCTCTTCTAACAGTCTTTTATCTCAGTTGAGTTGTGTGACCTCCTGTGTGCATCCAAGACAAAGTCAAAGGCAATTATTAACATTGTTCAGTGCAGCAATAAAAAAAAAAAAAAAAAAAACCCAAACAAGAAAATACGTCCTGTGTTCACTTTGTCTGTCATAAACCAGACCTTACTAAAAAGGAAAGGAGGGATTCAAGAGGATACAGAAAGAGTGAATGTAGTTTAGAACTTATCTCCTGGACAACTAAAATATTCACTGTGAGCGTTGCACTTTGGTAAAGCTGTATATTGTCTTACTCTCTTTGCCCTGTAAGACATTAGAATATCAAATGAAGTAGAAGGAGCTGATGTCTCATAAAATATACTGTCTTGTTCTTTCTTTTTTCTCAGTGTAGTTACATTAGACATTGCAAGATTTCAAGCTTCTTCATTATTGTAGCCACACACTCTCATGGAAGTGTATTTCATGCTGAGCTGACCCACTTGAATGAGAGTGGTTCTTTCTCCTGCATCACAGACATGCATCACAGTTCTGCATCACAGATATATTCTGTAATGAAAGCAATGAGCAAGAAACAATATTCTCTTCCTATTCCGGTTTTTGTTTTTCTTGTTGAAGTTGATCGAAAAGCTGTGCACAGTGTTTTCAATTTTTTGGCTGCTCCCTTAAAAAAATGCAGAGATATTAATTTCACTATGCTGTAAATCCAGGACAGAGAAGATTTCCTGCACTACAAATTAGGCTCATGTTCTAGAAATACAAGTCTGAGAACAGAGTGCTCCCTCTCACACTATTAGCTGCTCTCTGCAGAACTGTCTGTCGCCCCCTCATAAAACTCCCCCTTGTTCTGAAAGTCTATGTGATCCTTAAGAAACAATCGTGCCCTGCAGTAGAGATTTAGAGACTTAAGAGGTGCTTAGACCTTGTACTGGTCCTTTGCACATCAGTCACATTTCATTCAGTATAAGATTTTTTACAGTAAACCTAGTTTTAATAACTGATCTTCCACACTGATTGAAAGCTCATGCTCCACTTTAGCTATTAATCTTCTTTAAAACACATTTAGGTCATCATTGCTTCATATACTAAAAGGAAGTAACTACAATATTGTATGTCTGTTATAACTTCAGGGGACACCGTAGCATCACTGTCAGAGGTGTCTTTTTTCTGGTTCCAATCTGAAATCAAGTACCTGCTTGAGATATGGGACTTCAAAGTGGTTCAGGGCTCATTTCTGCCTTGAGGGATGGATTTTTTTTTTTTTCCTTTGTGAAAGAGTAGTTGCTAGGGCCACATCTGGATTTTTGATTCTTTTGAAGCTGAATTTCTGTGGGTGCAGGATCACACAATATACTTATTCTGACTTAGTCAAGTCAATTACTTTAAAAAGGCACCACATTTTCTTCCTATGCTACATTGCATGCTTTCCTGTTTTCACAACTGCAATAGATCTGAAACGAGAAATCTTTTGTTTGAATGATCAGCGTGTGGCTGTACTGGTATTGATGCTGAAACCTGGTACATTAGAGATAAGAATTGCTTCCAGGTATGATAACAATAAAATCTTTCTCTGATGGTAGGGTAATGAGTTCATAGTTATACAGGGTAAATCAGATACTGAAACAGAATACTGAGTGAAATCTAATTTCCATCTAACTCTCATGGTTACTTTTTTTATTGGTCCCATATCTTAATATAAACATAAGTTTTGTTTTTTCTTTGGGGTAAGAATCTTATGATCGTTATTTCAATCATCAGTCATTTACTGTCTATTGTACTGATATAAAAGGTCATGAAAAATTAAGAATCTGAGTAAAAATGTTTTCAAAATACTTGGAAAGAGGACAAGCTTTTCAAAGTTCAGATAAGGTGTTCAGAAATCTCTTGTTCTATCCAGTTCACCTTCAATGTCAAGAACTGAAAAAGCCCAGATTCTGTTGTTCTTTCTGCTTCATCCATTTATATATCATGTAGAATATTTTTTCATAGGAAGAATTCTCCAATCATTTTTGCAGTTATTAAACAGCTGCCAAATTTTGGCCTGAAATTCTCCATGTCTGTATTACGCTCATTTATCAAGCCATAACCCTTCCAGATGAAGTTATCAATTAATCAATTAATTAGGTAATTACAAAATATAAAATTGATCTGAAAATATTGTAAGTTCCTTTCAAAACCTGAGTTCAGACTTCTGTTATTTTTATCTTATAGCAACTGAAACCTTATCTATTGTTACATATTTTATAGTAGTGTACAAAGAGAATCTCAGACCCTCTCACTTCAGTCATTATTTGTGCCCTAGGTAATATACACCCTCAAACCCAAGTTCTGGAAGTCAAATAAAGGAGGAAATGAGCTTATTATTTTGCCTGAAACAGTAAGTTAAATCCAGTCACACCTCCCACTGAAACCCAAGATAGCTTTTTATATGTCTCTATATGTTAAAAATATGCTATATCTGCTATCAGATTTTAACTTACTAATCTTCAATTACTATGACTATTGTAAATGTTAAAATCATGTGGATGTAAAGTTGAGAGGAACCTTGAGAAATCACATAATCCAAACCCCTGCCTGTGTAAGGCAGAACTAAAGGCAGGAAAGTGACAGAATAGGAAGAATATGTACTGGTTTTGCCTGGGAGAGGGTTAATGAAGAAAATTAATTAGCTGGTATGGGACTATGATTTGGATTTGTTTTGGAAACAGTGTTGCTAAAACTGGGATGTTTTAGTTATATCTGAGTTGTTGCTTACACAACATCAAGGCCTTTTTTGTTCTCACCCTACCCCACCAGAGAGTGGGCTGGGGGTGCACAAGGATTTGGGAGGGGATACAGACAGAACAGTTGACACTAGGTGATCAAAAGGATATTCCATATCATATGGCATCATGCTCAGCATATAATACTGGTGGTTGGAAATTGGCAGTGGCTCCTGGTACCCAGGGACTGGCTGGGCATTGCTTGGTTGGTGGTGAGCAATTGCTTTGTTTTGCATTTCTTGTTTTTCTTGGGTTTGTTTTTATTTTACCCCCCTTTCTCATTGTTGGGGCTTTTTGTGCCTCTTTTTTTTCTTTTTAATTGTTAAACTTGCTTTATGTCAAGCCACAAGTTTTTACACTTTTACCCTTCTGATTCTCTACCCCAACCCACTGAGCGGGGGTGAGGGGTATGTACGAGTGAGAGGCTGTGGGGTGTTTAGCTGCCTGCTGGGGTTAAACCATGACAAAGGGGGTTGGACAAAAACTTGAACACTGACAAATAGCACTGCAGTTAGGAGATAATAGTCCCTCCTCAAGTCTTATTATTTCCCTACCGTCAAAATGCTTGTGATTGGCAAACCCCGTTATTGCTGTTACCCGTTCGTGACAGTTTTGTTAACTTTTGTATCAATGGCTTAAATATAAAAAATGCTCTGAAAATTATCTGAAGGTTTCTTCTGATCAGAATTAATGGGGATAGTCGGTACGATGATGGAAATAACTTTATGATCTATTTATGATTTTTTAAAAACAAAGTTAATTGGGGCACAGGAAGGACTTGCACCAGTAATGCACTTTAGACACATAATGATGAAAAGCATCTTGAAAGCTTCCTTCTTCTGCTCAGAATTGCAAGTTGGCTACCACTAAGATAGACCTAGTTAAGTCAGCTGATGTTGTAGTGGGGAACAGTTCTTATCCTTGCCTCAGCTGGGAGAATCCAATACAATCTCTTAAATCAAAATAATCAGCTTTGGTCATCAGTTAGGCACTGTATACAATATATTTATTTAAGAGTTATATCTGAAGGCAAAGGTCTGAGCATTCCCAATAACAGTGTGTATCAGCTGGAGCTCTCAAACATAGAGAATGCTGCATTATACATTAAAAAATTTAGATCCTAGATAACTCAAACTTGGCATCTGAAATTAACAAGTACTTCCAACTTTACTCTGTGCAAGTCTCATATCCCTGTATGTGAAACAAGGACAATATATACCATGCCTCAGGGTTGTTCTGCAGATACCCTAAACAGTATTTGTAAAGTAATTGCATGTTTTAGAGTTATGAGGGCATAGAAAAGCCTAAGAGAACACAAATAATAGGCACACTGGGAAATAAAACTACCACTGAAATAGCTGCTAAGTAAATAAGAACTGCTTGTTCTTTGCATGGGATGGAAAAGAGGCTGTGCAGTAATGAAATTTAAAAATTATATTATAATATGAATATTAAAGGCCACTGAAATATATTTTCTCCAACTTTAATTTTTTTTTCACTTTCCAATTTTGTACTGGTATTTTAACATCACCTTACTCTTTCTAGAACAATTGAATGACCTTTATTTTTCTTTGTACTATGAAGTGCATGATTATGTCATACAGCAAAAGAATTTTACAGTCATTCATACTGGATTATGGGATTAATCACAGGAAGAACAACTCTAAGCGAATTATATAGATCATATCAAATAAATGGAAACAAAACCTTTCCACAATACCACTCTTCACTCCCTGTACAGCACACTGCATATACTGCTTGTAAGTTCTGGAATAATTGTGGTAATTTCTAAGAAACTATTTTTAAATCCCTTCTTGCAAAACCAGGACTAGTTTTTCTTGTTTTGTCTAGTAAGACATTAAACCTCATGTGCTGTGGTTTCAGGTAGAATAATAGTATGGATACCTGGCATATGATCCAGTCTGTTGCCTAGATGGGAGCATCCAAAGCTTCAGCTTAACCATAAAGGTGTCCGTGGGATGCACACACCCAAATGTGTTGCTAGGAATTTGATCAAAATGCCATACATATTATCCAGCACTAAGTCAAAACGCTCTCTGGTTTTTTCTCTACTTCACTACATGCTTAGTACAGGTAAGTGTACATACAAAGCATAATATACCTTATACAGTGGCTTAGGAACAGCAATTCAGCAGCCAGGTTGTCAAGCACAGATTTTTAGGAAAAGCTGCTATGATATGCCCTTTAAGAGTCACAGTGATTTTGCCCTGTCTCTAGCCCAGCTGCTCCCTCAACCTCCTCAACCCCTGCAGCAGATCAGCAGGCCTCCCAACACTCCCCATGGTTTGCCCTACGGCACAACAACCAAACACGACTAAATCATTCCGGTTAATTCATACCCTCAGGTGCCCTAAGATTACTCAAAATCAAGCTAGTCATTGTTATCCTTGGAAAACAATGGAGGGTGATCAGGCCAAAAAATTAAACCAGTTTAAAAATAGTTGACAGCACCTGGGTTAGCTGAGGCAGAGCTAAGCAGAACTCAGCTTCACGGGCAAACAAGAACTGTTTTTGTTTTATGCCTACACAGAATCAGAGGATAACAAAGTAGCTTGACACAACATGAGGAGAACTGTCTTGCAACTCAGAAATGCTGCAAAGCTCGGATTGGTGCTGTGCTTTGCCCCTTCTCACTGTGTCTCCGAATTCTCAGGTTTACAGTTATCATCATCAGGGTATTAAAGCTCTGCAGGCATCATCTACATCTGTCTGCACCTGGCAAATCCTGTATTCTCCCCCTCATATAAATCCTACTGCTGAAAAGTTAGTTTATAAGTTCTGTCCACTCAGGGTTAACCTTGCAGTCTTAAAAAACTCTTGGCTCATAAGCTATGTAAAGGGGAAATTAAAAATGAGAGGGAGGGAAACAGACAACAATTAAACACACTAAAATTAATTAAGTTTTCTTTTTTGAAATGCGCTGGTGACTGGAAGAGAAGCATGCCTGTTTCTAAACCCTTTCAGTACTTTCATACGAGATACATTTTTCAGTTTCTCTGCTTTCTATCTTGTGGTCATTTTGGTCTTGAATGAAGACTCAGAGATATACCAGTTTATTCTGGATAAGCATCCATAAGATTACTTTCTTATCTGAACCTTGTCCAGAGCTCTTTGTTTGAGAATTCAAACCATAAATCAACTTCCTTGTGGTATTCCTAGGAATTATTTATTGTTGGCTAGACTGGAGACATTGTAAGGCAGTCTTTCTTGTGGTATTTTGGGACTGCAGGCTCTCAAAACAGATATGGACACACACACAAAATAAACAAAAAGGACCTACCTCAAATCTCACAGTGCTGTGCTACTTGTGAAATGCTCACTATCAGAAAGAGGCAGCTACATTCAACTCTCTTTCCTGGTGTAAATCAGAATTAATTCTCTTACCTTCAGTGGACCTATTTTGAATCACCAATAATTAAACTAATTATATAATAGTAAAAGATCTTCAACTGAAAAATTAGGTTATGCCATCTTCTCTGATGATGTCATTGATTGAAGGAAGCTACATGACCATGTAGAACTAAGTTTGTTTTCTTTTAAGGAAAAAAAATCTGGATCCAGAAGATCCCATCTCCTTTGTCTCAAAACAGTCTCCTAATTATCTACATAGGCTTTGGGGTCAATTGAATTCAAAGATTACGCTAAAATGCAGTAGTTTTTTTCCAAGATAATTGCATGCTATCCTAGATTGGAACATTAGCACTGCAAACACCCTGTGCGTGAGCAGAACATTTCCCCACAGAGTGTTTGACTGGAAGGCTGTTTTCCTCTAGTGGTGGAAGTTGATTTGCAGTGGCTTGTATTGTACACGTTTTGTATCTCCACAGAATTCTCTAACCAACTATAATGTATTTATTAGCATGGGGTAATCTGAAATGGTTTGCTTTCTACTGTGGCAGGTGGTGATCCAGTGGCTGTGCAGGGTCTACAAAGCCTGTTTTTTTGTTTCTAGCTCTGTTTCTTCAGAAAACAGTGTGATGTTCTCCAAATGTTTACAGGAAAAGCAGTGGCAGATATAAAGAATCAAGAAGTTAATTTGTGTGATTCACTCACCAGGCATCAAGTTTAAGATCATAAGTTTACAGTTCTGGTACTGAGTGGATTATTCAGAGATGATCCAATTCTTCTTCTAAAAAGCAAAAGTGACAGGGAATTCAGCTCAGATGGGAATAGTAGGAAACCAATTAATCCTGTCAACATCCTTGTCGCATCCTAGCCATGGACAGCTGGGTCTGCTTCAGGAAAAGTGCACTGAGACTGAACCGTGGTCAGGAAAAGCTGGAGAAGGGTCATGGACCACGCTGCACAGTCCTCTCAACAGCTGTACTAACTGTGGAATGCTAGAGTATTAGTTGGTGTAACAAGAAAATGAAGGCAAGGAAAAAATAATATTGATCTTATGAAACACCAAGAAGGACCAGAGAGGTGGGGAGATCAGGAGAGTGGGAAGACAACTCAGGAAAAATATAAAGGCTTAGGATTTAAGTTTCTCTGACCACTGAACCACTCCTTAGGCAAGAGGAGAGTGGCTCAGATGCTCAGCAAGGGTATGTAGCAGGGAAGTGGGCTTGTGTAAGGACTTCCAAGCTGACGGTGTGAGATTGCTTGCCCAGTTGTGTGTCACTTATGGGACAGGAAGAACCATGGGTATCACTGGAACCATGGGTATCATGGAATTTTCTTCAAAAAAGTCAGGAGATGAAGATCTGTGTTAACTTCATAGGGAGAGGAAGAGATGAAGAAAGTAAAGGAAACAGGTACTGTGGGAAAGCCTAAAATGGGACACACCTGCTGCACTCTGCCAACTGAATTTATGGGACTTGCATAATACAGCCAGATTAAGTTCATCTTTGAAAGTAAGAAAGTTAAAGTGAATGCTTCACCTTTTCAGATAGGCTGAAAACTTCTAACTCCAAATTTTAGGCAAACTCATATGCAGTTCCTGAACTGACGGTGGCCTGAATCACAGAAGGCTCAAAAGTCATTGGACCCTCAGTAAACTTCCTGGAGAGCCACAGAAATGCCTCTTTAATATCAGAGTTAAATCCTCCTGTGAAGAAAAAGACAAAGGGTGAATTTCAACTGGTTAAAAGGTGATGTCTGCAATTTGGACACCTCCATCACAGCTAGCAATTCCATATTCCCGCTACGGTCAACAGTGTCCTGGTCAGTTAAGTTCAGTCCTGATTCATCTAAACCTCAGTCAGATATTTTAAAGGTCCTGGATGAATCACACCCTTGAAATACCCATTTCTTTCCATTAGGTGGGAAGGGAATTGAGGGTGACTAACTCTTAGAAGAGCTACACCCAAGAAGTCAAGTAAAAGGCTGGAAAAAAAAAAGGAGAGGAGAATAAGGAAAATGAAAGCTGGAATTGCAAGGTCCCCCCATGCAGCACTGATGTATCTAATGAAGACCAGAACCCCCGATTTTATTGCCATAAGAAGGCAAGTTCTGTTGTGGATGGAGAGGAGCAGGGAGTTCCCACATCAATTCAGTTCCCACAACTAAAACTTGAATTTGGCTTGTTGCATCAAAGTTTGTCAGCGTGACACTTCAAAATCCTTTAGTTTAGCACTCTATTCAATTCTGATTTTGCCAGTTGCTGTGCTGTTTTATTTTCACAAATCCATATGTTTCACTTTTCCAAACATGAATATCTTCAGTTGTTAAATCTCAAGGAATCCAAGTTCCACTACAAGACAGACAGACTCCCAAAAATTTAAAAATAAGAAAAGAAAATTCACAAATGTCTTACCTTCAAAAATACCTAAGTTTTTCCAGAAGTAGTAAGTTGGGAAGGAAGTAGAACATCTGGGGATTTCCTGTGTTGTTACACAACCCTGGGAAAAATATTTACACGGAAAGGAATCTGAAACCAAGGGGGCATCAGTGATTTTATTACTAATATCCAGAATACTTTTCTGCTTCCATTGTGGTGCCATTGCATTAGACACTCTCTTTTTCAAATGTTATTGAACATTTATGGTGGTTCACTAAGTAAAGACATTCAGAAGACAGCAGATATGAAAATGTTCTTTATCAGCTTTATCAAAAATTGAAAAGTAAGATTCCTCAGCTCAGTCCACAAGTGCTCTCCTTAGAGAAAGTCCTTCCCCAACAATTTGGAGAGGTTAGCTGTCCGTCACATGAAAGACCCTCAAAAACCAATCAGGAGGTTGAAGTTAGCTTTACTGATGAGAAAGTGCATTTTGAGGACAAAAATCTGCCTCCCTCTGTTTAGTAATCTCAGAATTACTTGAGGCAATGTAGTGTTACACCTCACCTATTACCCATCTGGGTGGTGAATGTACTTCCTTTCAAAAGGAAAGCTTTGTGGATAAGGAAGGGGAGTGCCCAGCCTTCAATGATGGGAAGGTTGCAAAAGGGGTTATTCACATGCTAATGAACAATGTCAACTATGGGGAAGTCTCTTCTTTGTAGTTGTCTATTTTTAGTTTTAACATGGCTTTTAGTCCTTATTCAGCCACAGCATTTAATGAAGACAATACACCTTTTGTTGAAATGAGCTGAAATTACTCTTTGAAATGGAATAAAACTCCCAAAGTCAATAATAAGTAATGGTTCACATTCAGTAATCTTTACTGGTGTTATCATGCAAAAAAAAAAAACAGCCGCAAAACCACAAACCACCCAAAACCTAACAACATTCTTCCATTTCCTGGAAGAAAATGTCACCACCTTAACTGTCTTAATTTATTTTATTTATTTGATTGTACATAACATATGTAGAAAAGAAGTTAAACATGGTCAGAACTGGTCATCAATATCCTTCCTGATCTGAGGGGCCCAGAACTGGATACAGTATTCCAGGTGTGGCCTCACCAGTGCTGAGTACAGGGGAAGGATCACTTCCCTAGTCCTGCTGGCCACACTGTTCTTGATGCAGGCCAGGATGCCATTGGCCTTCTTGGCCACCTGGGCACACTGCTGGCT
>JAWWES010000115.1:40706176-40778012 GCA_035583135.1 Lophotriccus pileatus | reverse complement strand
TGGCTGCTCTCCAGCCACTCTGTGCCCAGCCTGTAGCGCTGCAGGGGGTTGTTGTGACCAAAGTGCAGGACCCGGCACTTGGCCTTGTTGAACTTCATCCCATCGCAATCAGCCCAGCTCTCCAACCTATCCAGGTCCCTCTGCAGAGCCCTCCTGCCTTGCAGCAGGTTGACACTCTCTCCCAACTTGATGTCGTCTGCAAATTTGCTAATGATGGACTCAATCCCCTCATCCAAATCATCGATAAAGATGTTAAATAGGACTGGGCCCAGCACTGACCCCTGGGGAACACCACTGGTTTATGTTTTAGAATATGTTGTTTGTGAACCCGAATGTAAACACAGCAAAGAAGAAATGCGCTGTCTGCGATCATTTTATTAAGATGAATTGGGATTGCTTTTTTTGAATTGATATTCTAGATTTTTATTTTTATAAGGATGGTTAACGTTGATATTGGTCCTTTCACCTGAGGACCTAAAAAGGCTCACCCATTATTGCCTTATAAACCAGAAAGTATGCAAGAGGAACTTTGCAGGACACAGCAGCATGTCCATCCTGTAGATGAAGCTGAAGTCCTTAGAAAAAGTCAGAGGAACCTGAGTTTTGTGTAAGAACTGAGAAGTCTTGCACCTAAGTTCATATAACCCATATTAGAGTGTGCTAAGAATTCTTGTATCTGTGCATAAATGCAGGAAGACCCATAGACGGTTTTATTTGAAATGTGCTTTTTAGAAAGCTCTGGAAGCCATTTGGTGCAAATGAAGCGCTTGTTGAGTAAGTAGTGGAGGACTTTCCTTCTGCAAGTCTCCTCTGCACAAATACCAGAAACAAAAATAAACACACAATTTGAAATTCCATGTATCTCCTGTTTTGTAGTGTCTCTTCAGGCAACTTGCAAGACTGAAATACAGAAAGTGTGTGTGGGCCAGGAGTGGGCTATCCATTTTTCCTTCCCTCAGGGGGGAGTGGCAACCACTGTTTCTTGGCACTCACTCAGCCCTCCTGCTTTGGCATAATCAGGAGCTGGAAATGTACCGTGACTAAGTCTCTTTTATACCAAATCCAAACATTCTTGTCAAAGCCAGGATTCAATTTGCATTTTCAATGCCAAAGGTCGGCAGACTAACTCTACCCTCTGTATAGTAAGTCAATACTGTAGTTGAAGGGAAAAACTTATTCAGCTTAGTTTAGATTACCAAGGGACAATTCTGAGACTTACTACATAAATTATAGTGAAAAAATTACAGAATATGGGGAAAAATGGTAATTTTTGTTTGTTTTTTAAAGAAATATCTGTTGCGTCAGCAACAGTCTGAAAAAGTGATTTTTACCTTCAGACATAACAGAGCCATTTCTCAGCTGCTTCTAAATGAAAATGATACAGTAACCACCCCACACCTCTACCACCAGTCAAGAATGAGTGTTGTAACCATTGTAAGATGGAAGAATTCAAAACAGAAAAGGTAGGGAATCAGATTGCTAGCATATTCATGGCGGTACTTCCTCAGAAATGTTAAGTCAACTTACGAATATTATAAAACTCTAATAAACCAGCTTGTCAGAGGGCTGGGATTATTTCTTGCCAACCTCAGCTCTATACCTAGTTTCATGCTTGGTAGACTTTTTACCTTTCTCCAAATTATTTGTCTGTCCCTCTGATGCATTGTATGCTTTATTGGCTTTCTTCTCATGTTGGTTTTTTTTTGCTCCTGAATTTACCCTGTTCCTCATCTCTGGAGGAAGTTTGACTTACCATGATTTTGGTAACATGCTATGCACTTGCAGCTTTTTTTTTCCCCTAGACAAGTTTACTTCTTTCTCATTTACCATCATACTCTTTGCTGTCATGGTCTGACTGAGCCTTCTCCCTTCTGTTCGTTTGTTTCCCCTGGTCAGTACTTTGACAGTTTGTTTAAAGGCCAGGCTGACATTTTCTAGGAAAACACTCTGTCCTTTATTATTTTTTCCTGCTCTCTGTTAATCCTCTGAAATCCCAAGTGTTTCAGACTCCTATCAGATCTCTGGCTGCCAATTTCCTTTATTCCTTCATTTTTCCTTTGTTTTGCAAGTTCTTTCATATAGAAGCATGATTCATGATCCCCTCAACACCTAAGGAAATACTCCTCATGGCCCCTTTCTTCTCCCAGAATAAGCCAGTTAAATACCTGAATAATCTCCTATTTTCTGAAAATTTTTCTTTTTGAGTGTGCAGGCTTCATGATTTCTCTTGCATCTTTACTGCTGACAAATGATCTGATTTCACCAAGTTTTCCTAAACTTTGTATTTCTCAAGGAATATTTTCCCAGCTTTTCTAGTCTCACATTCAGCACCAATTAGAAAGAAAGCTTTTCCTTTGCTGTGTTTTTTAATGTAGATTTCAGGTGATTTCCTCCATCTGGTGGCCGCAGCTGTCATGTGGTGTCAGGGAATTATCTTATTTAATGCAGAACAAGACCATAGGGATGCTATGTGTGCAATGCTAGAAATAAGTGAGCCAGAAGGGACACCCATCAGTAGGATTATGCAGATGTGTACACTCTTGAATCTCTGCAATACAATGTAGCATGCCTGTACAGATTAAATGGATAGGTTAAAAGAGGCAACCTGGTCTTCCCAGTGGACCAGTATTGCTGCAGCATTTAGATGTCCTGAAAAGTATCCAGTCAGGCATTTTTTCTTCTGTAAGAGGAATCTTGAGGGTGTACATCATCAGCCGGCTGAACAGCAGTATGAAGTTCAAGGTTAAATTGACATTGTCTGTTCAATGTCAGATTAAGACTGTGCTGTAGAGAGTGGTAGAGGTGCCAGGCAGGAATGGTATTCCACTGAGAGGCAATTCTTTCCACTTCCTTCCTTCCACTTCCACTTCCTGGTGGAACAAGTGAGCACCTATCCCTCCACTCCACTGAACATGGTAACACAGATCAGGGTCAAACAGTTCATTCCCTTCCATCTCATGCTTTTCTCATCCATCTTCCCAGGGAGGATTTCGTGATGGATCTCCTTCCTGAACATTTGATTTTTTCTAGAGGAGTGGAGATGAGTGGAAAAGAGAACTGGCTATAAAATTAACTGGAAATTTAAATTCTATAAATTGTTTTACATAGGACTAAAGAGAGACTGAGGATTGGTGCTGCATGTTTTGAGACTTACTTTTCTGACACGGCCCTTTAAAAATTGGAAAATGACACGTGTTACAAGAGTTAAGACTCCACGTGGCAAACATAAGGTCTGCTCTGCTGTGGTTCAGCAAACTGTAATTTTCAGCTGTGTTTACAAACTGACTCTACAACTTGACTCCAAAGAGCTCTACTTTAAAACTATAATGTTCTTATAACAGTAGATTTCTATAGGTATTTAAAAAAAAATAAAAAGAGAATGAGAAGAGAGAAAAAAAAGGAACATTGGCAGTGAGTAACCTAAGGGTGATCAAAAGATCTTAATTTTGAATGTCTCTGGAAATGCCTATTTGGGTGGCTGCTACCTGCAGCAGGAACAGGTAAGAGCACAGGAACTTGCCATGGCACCACAGTGCAATGTGGCCCTGCATTCTGTCTCTGATGGTGACCAGCATCAACAGGAAGGTGTGGAAAGCTTTCCTGAGGCTGTATAGTCACAGCATGGATTGAACATGGAAGTGTGAGGCTTAATGTCTCTTCCACATTTTTTTAACTTTGATTCTACTTATTCCAGTTATTCTTATGGTTCATGTAAATGCCCAAGAGGATTCAAACAAATTCTTGGTTCATCTACCTTACATAGATTTTTCTCTTTTAAATAAAATGAGCACCGTATTATAATGTCTGTCGACCAGAAATAGAGGTTTCTGTATAAGTTATTGCAGGGTAGATGACACAGAGATGTTGTTTCTTTGTGAAAAGACTGCTCTGTTTTAACAGTATAACCCTTGTCAAATCAGGACCAGTTCTAATGCTTCTCATTATTGCAGATAGTGAATTTTAACTCTTAGTTAAGTTGCTTCAGGTGCCAGGGCTAAATACTCTCACAAAATATCACTTCAGACCTCCATGAGATGTGCAGAGCTTTCTGGGGGATCAGTAATTTCAACATATGGAAGGTTTGTGGCTCAACATGTGTTTTTTGGAACAGTGTCAATTGCAGACCTCAGTGAAACTGCTAACTCAAAATCTTCCTCAGATGTTGTCAGTCTTGCTGATGTGGCAGTTGTAGCTTGTTGGCTTGATGCCATGGTGCAGGTTTCTAAACTGAACATCTTTTGCTGGCACATGTGAACTCACATATTCCTCAGTGCTTCTCCTTAATCTTCTCATGCTATGTGCTGTTCTCCTGGGTGAGCTCAGTGTCGCCTTGATGTCCTGTCTGATGCTTATGCAGCAGTTTTGCAATCTAATACTTCAAATTCAGTTTCTTCCTCTGTGCAGATTTTTTCTCTGCCCCCTTCCCCATCGCCTTCCACCCCAGGTTAACTAATCAGAAAGAAGGAAAATTCTTGTCTTTCCTCCAAACCCGTTCCCTGTGCCTTTTCTTTCGTCACTGTTGACGACTCTTCCATCTTTCCAGATGCTCAGATTGACAACCATGAAACTACCTTTCACTCCTCACTTCCTAATATTCAGGTCCCCATCTAATTTTGTCTTCTTAGCTTCTATAATCTTCTAAACCTGCCTATTTTTCTTCTGTGTCACTCATCATTTTGCTCTCATGGCTTACTTCAGCCTCCTTTTGTGTGCATTCCCTGGCACTCAGCTTTCCCAGTGCAGCCTACCGAATAATCATCATCTAAAATAATTTCTTCTTCCTCAGCTACATCAGTGTTGCTCTCTTGCTTTAAGTTCTTTTTTACTCACACTCTTCCTATATCCAGTGTAAAAAGCACTGACAGAAGTTTGTTTCTGCTGCACTTTCCTGTCTTAGATCCTGTCATAATTGTTTGTCCTTCCCACTCTTGTTTTGTTGCTGTATCTTCCCTTCCCATCTTTGCATGTAGAATTTGTACTATGCTTCTTCCAGTGTGCAAGCTACCCATTTCTTTTACTTAAATCTTTGCTGACATGCCACCACTTTTGTTATTTTTTTACCCCAGCATATTCTCCTAATATGCTGCTTACTGTTTCCCAATGGAATAGTACATGCTTCTCCATATTAGTAATTAGATGACTTTATGCTCAGGACTTGATATCATTCAGTTCTGTTTATCTCTGTTTTTATTTCTTCAGTTTAAATTATATTCTCTTTCTCTGAAGTGGGTATTATGGCACAGGAACTCTGTTTTATCAGTTAATGTGTATTGGGTACTTACGTGGTTAATCTCTAGTCAGAATCATTATTAGTGAAATGCCAAGAACAATAAATATTTCTCTTCATCCTTCTGGGGCACCACAGCATCCAGAGTGACCCTTCTCCATTCCATCCATGCATGTTCCAACCTTCTGTTTTGCAAGTACTCCATCAGGTTTCTAAGTGAATCCTTTGTTAAATATATAGGCAGAAATCTGGCAAGCACCTTTCCACAAGGCTTGGGAAGAAGGTTTCTGAAATTTCACTGCTGTACAAATTGCGCACCTTGTACGTACAAGTTTTTTGAGGAGGAATGTCTCGCAGAGAAAATACAGTGAATGCTTAGTATTCACCTCTTTTACGTTTAGTAGTAGTTTCTGAAGAATAAATGGTAATGCTTTTCCTTTCAAAAACAGACAGCATCATATGTGTATATTTTATATTTACACAATTTGGAGAAAATAGGCAGTATTAAATTTTATTCACCAATGAACGTGTACAGTTATTTGAGAACCTTATCACTATACTGACTTTGTTTGACAAGTAAACTCTGTCTGCACAAAAAATGAAATTAAATTATACACTCAGTAGTATAAGTTACTCCCATACAACTGCAGCAAATATAATTGTTAATGGGAGCAGCTACAGCCTTTGTAGCTCAAATAAATTTATGACTGATGTGATCTGTTTGTTCTAATTGTAAAAGCTATTACTAGTGATAGGAGTATTAGTTTGGAACATGGTTATAAAACAGAACTTCTTTCTCTGTAGATATTTTCATTAAGAGATCTGCTTTTCAAGCCAGTAAAACTCCTGCCAGTCTAAAGAGGAAACATTATAGTCTGTGGAGAAGTAGCACTTTGCCTTCTGAGCATCTAGCTACATGATGCGATATATACATACATACATATTTATTTAAACATCAGTCTCTTCTGCAAATAATTCATTTTGGCTGAAGTCCAGAAATCTTACAAGGCAACTTTATACTTGACTTCAAGGATTAGTGGTTTCTGATTGAGTTTCAATCTGTCTCTCATGGGTAAAGCACAAGGATAAGGACTAAAATACTTAAGTATTTAGCCATACTAATTAGAGCTAAGAAAATCAACCTTATTTGAGCCACTGTCTACTTTGAACTTGAACATAAAATTAATATTTTTCAGAAGTTATTTATGACTATTCATGCTGTGACTGTTAGCTGAGACTTCTGAACATTGTGCGCATTGACTTCACTCAGAAGTGTGAATACCTACATTTTTTTTGTGTTCAGAAACATCATGGATAGATCTGAAAATCCTTTCATTTTGAAAACTTCTATGGAGCAGAAAAATTAAGCCTGCTTTATTAATAACAAACCTCCTTGGAAACAACTAATGTATGATACATAGACCAAAATATGTCCTTTTCCGAATGTATTTTAGTTCTACACTACTTCATATTGTGTCCCAACAAGACAAAAGTTTAACATTACAGTTTAACTTCCCATACACATATCTCAAAGCACATATAAAATAATATGCATATATGTATGTTAGAGAGAAAAACAAATATCCTCAACCATGTGGGATGAGAGAAACTATGAAACAGTGGTTGGAATGAAAAAATTTAATGCAGATATTTATTCTTTTATCATTAGATTATTGTAGATTACATTTTATGGTTCCACAAAGAAAACAAGAAAATATAAAAATAGGAGGATTGTTATTTGTCTTGTAAAAATATTTACTGAAGGAATAAACTCCTTGAAACCTTAATGTTTACATCACCACAGTTTAAACAAAAACATCTTTAAGGCACTTGGCTTCACAGAGTAATCCTGTGTGTGGGAATAAGAACTCTAGCAAAGGGACCAGTTTGCTGGGCAGTTCTGATTTATATGTGATTTGTAAGGCAGACTCGCCAAGTTTATGTTCCCTGTGCAATGCTGAGGGCCAAAGCCTATTCTGGTGCCAACCAGCACAGCTCCACTGTTCACAGACATACCTAATAAAAATGAGCCAAGCATGTGTCTCTCAGAGTTCCTGGAATAGCCACTTCTATACTTAACTATTAGAGTATTCCAATGAGACATTTGCCAGACTGGTACAACTAAACCCTGTCTCTAATTCTAATGAAGTTTGCTGCAACGTGTGTGTTATGTATCAGTGTTGACAAGGGTGTGCTCATTTATAAACATGGGTTTATTTAAAGTAGTTGGGTCTGGAGAGATGTAGTACATGTTTTCAGGAAAGATCGTAATATTCACTAGCATATGCATGCAGCCATATGCCAAAAGAAAAAAAAAAAAGACAAATATCATGTAACTGCACAAGGTTATGTTATGACACCAACAGCTGCAGTCAAATTTAAGTCAATTCCCCATCCACAGGCTTTGTCCCATATATACTGCTTTCTTTATGACCTGGATCAATAACATTTGAAGTTAATTTGGAGAATCAGTTTCACATAGGACAAGCCCCTATTACACTCGTTTGAAGGACAAGTGGAATTCTGAGATTTCCAGGACAGAACTGAAACGTTTTTGCCATGTCTGTGCTGCTCTAGGACTGCTTTACATTCTTTCAGGATGAAAGGCGTGATAGTCTTACATGTGTATAATATTAAGGATATGGTCTGGTGAAGCACACATGCATCAAGCATCAAGCTGCTCAATGTGTTCTCAAGGGATTTTCCACACAAAAGCTGGTCAGGATGCTTTTTTTATTAAACATCTCTTCCCTTGAAAATGATTATCTCTTGAAACTGTAGCTTTTCAGGAAAAAAAATAATTTTTTCAAATTTTTTGTAGGAAGGATTCTCAGGTCCAGGATGACATTTCTGGTGAGGAAGGGAGAGAGAGCATGCTGTGTCCCATGCTACAAAGTGGTTTGTAGTTCTCAGGCTGCTGGTGGTGAGACTCCAGGAGCTTAGGGTAGCAGCTTTTCATTATGAGGCTTCTGTATTTTACTGAATTTTGGAGGAAAAAAAAATGAGGACTTCAAGATATCCCAGATTCTTCCTTGCACAAAATGAAAACAAGTGTTGAATCTTGGTGTGACTCCGCATGTATGCATATATGCTGCATACGCACATGCATTGGCATTCTTGTTTCCCAGCCCTTGCTGTCACACAGTTGATGTATGGTGCTGGCTTAATATTAATTTTTCTGAGGTTAATATTTTCTATGAATCCATCAACCAAGACCGGTCTAGCTGCTGAATGTTCTGGCACTTACAGACTCTGTGAGGCAGCTGTGATTTTCTTTCTGTATAGACTGTTTTCTGCCAAACAAAGATATTTTTCACAAATTCCTAGACAGTAGTGTCTTGTGAAGATGAAAAATGTCCAGATGTAAACTGAAGTCCATATTCGCAGCTGGGGAAAATGGTGTAGCGCTGACTTCAGCTTTGCCACGTTGAAGTACATGAAAATCCATGGTTTGTATTTGACCCACCATTTAGGACATACCATTAGGACATACCACAATGCCTGATTGCAGATCCTTTGAACAATGCTGGGTATGTGGCAAACTGGGGAAATTTCTATTTGGCATGAAGCTGCCATATGGGAAAGCCACATTTCTACTTTCCAGTGAAGAAAACACTTGCTAGTGAATGTTCTGGGTGAATTACAGTCCTTAAGCATTTGATAAAAATTCCTTCAGTTCCTTGCAATAGCCTCTGTGCAGATGCTAGCTTGTAACTTTCCAGCATGGAAGTATGAATTACCATGCCGGGGGCATATCTGACAAGTTAGTGTTTTGGAAACAGCACACTTAATCAAGGGAGGAGAAGAAAAAAAATTCTGGGTAACAGAAAATTGTCCAGTATTCTTGCCAGAATTTAAGTCTGTTTGTGCAGGTCTCCCAAATGTTTGGTGATATGGTTTACTGAAGTTCATACCTGGATTTTTTGGGTTGTTTTTTTAAAGTTCATAATCAATAAAATGAAATTAAAAAAAAAAAAGACTCTATGTTGCTTAGCTGAATTTCAATGTGAAGCATGTCCTGTGATCCAGTTAGGCAGCTGCTTTTAAGAGCGGGTACTGTAAAAATACTTCTGATTCAGTTGTAATACAAAGATATGATCATCACTTCCTGAAGACAGTAGAAGTTCAGAAATTGCCTTCGTTTCCTATCAATGCAAATAGTTTATGTGTTTTCTCCTTGTTTCTAAGTATCCAGCTAAATGACAGCATTCTCCTTTGAATAGGTAGTAGAACGAGTAGGAATTCAGTGACTGTCTGAGACTTCTGATTGCCAGGCTTATCGTAATTAGAAGAACAGTGCTGTTTTTGGGATAAAGCTTGAGATCTGCCATATGAAGTCCTTACTCACTTCCTACACTGCTTCTGATCCTTTGGTATGACCTTAGGGGAGCGGTGTTATTTATGAAATGCTTTAATTATACTTCATGGAAATAGGAGATAATGACATTTTGTTTTCTTTGTTCACTCTTTAAATATTTTTCAATTAAGAATACTGTGTGGTTGCAATCTAGGGAGTATTGACCTCAGCTGAAAACTTTCTGCTAAATTCAGCCTGTTTTATCAGTCTATCTAAAAGTAAGGAGTTATTAACATTGCTGATGTATTTTAAAAAATCCTTTCACTTTGAAGTGCATCAGGTTCCAAAGACTGTTTACTCCATTGGGGCTTACAGATCTTAGGATGACTTTTTGTTCACAGTTTCCTAGCATCTACAATTCTTTGAAAATTCTTCTTATATTTTCACACTATCCAGAAGCTCCAAGATGACCCTGGAGCAAACTCTCGCAAATCTTTGAAACTCAGCAAGGGCCTCTGAAGCCCAGATTCTATTGAGCAGACAAGGCTTGTGTGTGGTTTTGTGTTTTCTAGCAGAATTTTCCACAGTTACAGTTTTAATATCTTTAAAAAATTATTTTAAAATAAGTAAAAGAAGGAGAAATTGCCTAAGAACATAACAAGAAGCCTGAAAGAAGCAAAATAGTCTGTGATTCAAAACATGGAACTGCTGCTTTAAATACCGTACAAATTGTTGAATCCAAGCCAAACTTCAATCATATTTGGGTTTAAATAAACAGCACTGCAGTAGCAAATGGAACATTCTGACTTCACTGTTTACAGTTCAGAAAAGCCAGCTCTAGATAGAGGCCAACTCTGTTATGAACAACTGTTTCAGAATGATTTTGTTCTTTATTTGCTTTACACTCGGGCAGAGAGGTAAACCACTGCATGTAGTCAGGCCAAACATACGACCTGAAATTGAACATGTGCTGCCTGTGTTGCTATTTAACACAACTAGAGTATCTTTCTGAAGATTCCGATTACAATCTGGTCTTCTTGGAACACTGGTGTCTTAGAAGGGTTCACCCAAGGTCTGTGCCACAGCACTAAAACCATGTTTCCACCTGCGTATGAAAAATGCGGTTTAAAATTGGTTTAAAATGTTGCAGTTCACATATATAGCGTTGAACCAAATATGGTGCTGACAAAAGCTTAGTGGAAGACCTCAGCAAAAAGCATCTACTCACTATTGCCTGCAAAAATGCATGCAGTTCTCATAGCTCTTTGCCAGAGCTATCGCTTTTTTTCGCAGTTGATATGATTAATTTGAACACACTCTCAATGAGAAACCCAGCACTAAAAATTAGCATCATATCTGGTAGGTTATTGGCCTTTTCCATACCAAGGCTTAGATCTGTAGGCACATGCTGTGTCCTTAATGGTGTAATAGAAGAAGGCTTGCTCAACATGCATATTTTTCTAGCATACATTTCAGTAGCACCACAGATTCATAAATAATATCTCTTTTTATAAGCTAAACTAGGTAGGTTTTAGAATTTTCTTGTACTTTAATGTTTTTAGATGTTTTTACATCTTTTGCCAGGTTTTCCTCAGTTACGGTCTAAACCTTATTATGCAGCTGAAGAGATTCCACTGCCGTAACAAGGAAGAAAACATAATTTAAATTGGGTGTTCACTAAATTATATTCAATTTTGGATTATATTTGAAGCAGGTATTCCCGCTCATGAGCACTTTTGTATAATGTCATACTCATGAATGAGTAAGAGCTGAAATGCTCTGTGTATGCCCACACGAATGTGCACAATCCATTACACTTCTTACCAGACATTTCCTGACATCCTACATTTTCAAGAAATCTTATCTTTCAACAAGATTTGTAACAGGCAGTTCAAGTCACACAGACACTCATATCTTAAACATCCTTTCCCCTGACCTTGACAAATGCAGTCTTGTCTGGTCAGAGCCTTTGAGAATGCTGTTTTAATGATCATTTTCCCAGCCTGTTGCTTTGATCTTGATACCCCTTTTTTGAGTGCACAATTGGGTCCTCATCTCCCCCTCAAACAAAAGTGATTTCGCTTCCAAAACCATTCATGGCTTTCTTCCACCTATTTCTTATTCATTATCAAGACATCAGCTTCCACCTCTGATTGACCTATAGTGTTAACCTTTATGGCTGCTTGCTGCATTTTCAAACAGGACCACTTTAGCACTTGATTTCAAGTGGCCCCTCACAGCTGGGAAGACTTTTTAGCTGTGGCAATCACTTATTAGTTCTCTTTTAAGTCTTTGCTTAAAGTTCTTTTTTTTTTTCCCCAAAAATATTAAAAAATGCTTTAATGCTGATGTGTCAGTGTTCTTTATGCAGGCCCATAGTGTCTGCATCCCTCGCTTCTGTCCTGCCTTACATGTGCATTGTTGGTGTTTTGTGAAGTTCCTGTATTTGGAAGTTTTGCCAGTGTAGGGACCAAGAACATAGAAAAACAATTGAGTGATCCAATAACACAAATCAAAGTAATGAAGATTTTTTTCCTCTCCTATTTATGTGTAAAGTTTTCCATAACAGCAGATTTTAAAATGCAGGTATTTTGTAAGCCCCTCAAGTGGGCCATACCTATCCTACAAAGGTGCCCTGACACAACTATATTTACATTATATGAAAAACTCATATGCATCCTCTGCAAATTGACATGAATATTGTTATGGTGCCAGAAGGGAGTTTTAGATCATTTTGGTTATGACTTTCAAGAAGGGAGTTTAAGTACTTACAAAGCACTTTTCCAGCCAGCAGACACTGCATGTGCACTGTAGTTGCACTACGGAGTTTTATCAACATAACCATAATAACAGAAAGTCTACAGTGCAGAGAAGGGCTGAAAACCTACCAAGAAGCCCCTGAAAAAGCTGAGCAGTGACTGCCTGGCTCCATTGACATCTATGGGAATTTTGACATTATCATGAGTGAAGATACAATTTCACAAAAGATGTTTATGAAGCGTCATACATGGAGGTCATAAACTGAGAGCCTACCATAACATTCAGCCCTATAAATGTCATGAATTTGCATCCACATTCTTTTAATGATGTTTCAGATGTAGGTCAAAGTTAGAGCTGATCTGAGTACTAAAAAAAAAATAATCTGTATTTTTGTTCAGTGACCTGTTTTAGATTTCTAACACCAAGGAAATCTCAGCTCCTCAGAAAGGATAGTAAAGAGATAAGAAGAGAATTACAACATATTTACTTTAAATTCAACTGAGAGTTTGTAGAATTTCAAGGCAAACATGAGGCTATTTGAACACAACCACCCACCTAAACCAAAAGAAGTTTCCAGGACCTGAGCTGCTTTAATTTTGTGGGGTTTGTTCAGACTGCTAAAGTGGCAATCAATAAGACTACTTAACTCCTCAATCTGACTTTTGTGATAAAAGGTTGTAGCTGAAAATGGCCAGACCACAGGCTGTTTGTTCTAAGAGGTGAGCTGGGTATATGTTGGATAAAACTAGAAATGAGTTATCCGATGAATCTAGGAAGTCTATTTACAACATAAATGTAAACAAAAATAATTCACAATTTTGTTCAAAATGGTTGCGAAATAATACAAGCTTAATTGTATATAGGCTGCAGAGACCTGAAGCATTTTTTGATTTTTTTTTTCTTAGTTAAATTTTGCCTGGGGACATCTGCTTTCAGAAGAAAAATGGTCATTATAGAAAATATGGAAGAAAAGTCAGTGATCCTTGTCAAAGCAATGATCCTTGCAGTGATTCCTCTTTTGGCTGAAGTATTTTGATGTGTGGTTCATTTACTTCAGTTTTGCACATAAAGAAGAAAGAAATCTGAGTCGGGATAGCAGGGGGGGAAAATCACTGCAGTGAAAATAAAAATAGAATCTTTTGTAACTTTCATGCTGACTTTTATTTTAGCAGTATGCCAAAAACAGGGACTTCTGAAGACATTCCAAAAGAATGGCTTTTTAATTATCCTACTGTTATACTGCTCAGTTATGAATCTTTTTGACAGACTAAGTGCAAAAAGCTAAAAAAAATGTATTTATAATCTTCACTCTTTTCCTTCTCTCATGCGTGTTGTTTTCCCATGTTGGAGTAATAAATACTGGTATTATAATAGGAAGACAAATTGAATTGTTCTCTAATGAGCTGAAAGAGCTGAAGGCAGAGACTTGATCCAGAAGAGAGGGTGTCTGTGATGGATGAGACAACAACAGTGACTTGAAAGCAGGAGCAGTACTAAACACACTCAGAGTTTTTCAGGGTTTTTTGTCACTACATAATCTCTTTTGTCTCCAGAGAGAGTTATCCGAAAGGGATTCAACCACTTGTCCAGAACCTTTGGAAAGACCTGGCTGTGGCATCACCTCCAGCAGAGCTTCTCGACATCTCACAGCCCCAAAAAATGAAGTCTCTGTAGTCAGGGAGCTGCCATATGTGCATAGTGAGTTCTGCAAAAGTGGAAGGTACTGCTCTTGCCACACTTCATCAGCAAATCCACCTTGCACACCCATTCAGATCATCTGTATGGGACAAGGCTGGAGCAGAGCACAAAGAATAAAGAAGATTGTGTGTGCCCCGGTACTGCTGCTGTACTCACCATGCACCAGGGACATTTCTCCTGCTGTACATAGCTGAGCTGTGCAGAGTCAGAGTTGGACAGCATGGCACTGACTGCAGGGACTTGATAAGTGTATTATGGCACCGCAGACAAAGATGCAGTTCAGGTTAGTACACACATACTTCCCATTTATTTGTGATGAAAGGGACAAAATACCCTCACACTCTTCTGATAGGAGTTTTCATAACCTTGTTCATGTTTGATTTCTGCAGACAAATAGACATTATATTTGATAACAAACCTGTTGACCACAGCACTATCTGATAAAATAATTTGAATATTCTTTTGGAATTTCCTTTTCGTGATTTATATGGGTACTTAAACAGTCAATGGTTTTCATGTTAATTGTTGCAATTTCTTTTGACAGCATCCTTACCTCAATCTAAATTGCATCAGAGAGTCCTAAAGTTATTTCAGAGAGAATAAAAAGACCACAGAAGGAAAAGCTCTCATCTCTGATAAGATGTGTCCACATTAATGAATTCTCACTCTTTTTCTGGGAGGTACCATTGTATTTTTCTATCAATCAAGTGTATTCAAGTAATTATTACCAAAAAAAGTAAAAAGCACTTACATCAAACATGAGGACTTGTCATCTTACTAAAGGCTCCTGTGCATTTTGTCAGGAGCAGCAGATAAAATATTGGTGTTTCTCAATCAAGGATTTTTTTTTTAACTTTCTGCTGGAATGGGGCCATGGGTTTAGGCTCATATACACATGCATATCTAATGGAAATTTGAATAAATATATATAAAATGCTAAATTCCCAAAGAAATCAAGCGAATATGCAGTTATATCCAGCATATATATTGCTCATATAATTGTAGATTTCACAAAGGAACTATTTTTAATTTCAGCATTTTGCTTTATGAACCTGGACTTAGAAAAAAATTTGAAGATGGTACTACTTAATATTTCTGTAATAATAATAATATATATCTGTAGCTCCTGTTCCAGTTCTTCTAAGGATGGAGATCCAACATATTATTCCTTGAATATCTTTCATTCAGTGAGCTCCCTTGAACTTCAAAATGTCTAATGACCTTGCAAATATTTGGAAATAAGTATGATCTTGACAGTAGTTGTTTGTATCCTGTCTTATGTATCACTACAGTAAGGTAGAGAGTGAAAAAAAACCTTTCCTGCAAAATCCGTTTTTTTAGAAAAGCTGACCTTGTTTTTCTCCAGTATCTGAGATTTTTTTTTTTCCTGTTTTTTTTATGGTTAGAAAACATTGTTTCTCATTCTGTTTTCATAAGAATGGTTGGAATCAGTTCATCTGTGCAGTCTGAGATAGGCCCTGCATTTAAGGTATTTATCTGTCTAGGACATACTTTTTCCAGCCTGCCTGCCAGCAACTTACATTCAAACTTATCAGTGAAACAGACTACAAGGCTGTGAATAACTTTAGAGATCCTGACCAGGTTCTGTCCTTGCCTTATGTTCTGTCCTTGTCTCGCAGATAGGATCTAGGAAAGTTTAAGCATTTTTGGCAAAAGCTAAAATACCTTTGTTACAAAGAAGTTGAGGATGTTTGGGCATTTTTTTTTCTTTTTTGGAGCCCACTGAATGCCTGATGAGACCTGGGTCACTGCCTGTTTCATCTTGTAGTTCACACTGGCTTTAGCTGTAATTTCTTTCCTTTTTATATTAGATAGGAGTTTTGGCCTATGAGCTGTGCATTCAAATGTTTGCTACCCTTCAGGATCCTCTTTTTCAGGGAGGCCTTTAGGAACCCTAGAGTTTAGTTTTTGGTTTTGCCTTTCTATAAAGGTTATCAGAGTGTGAAGTTTTGGATAAAGGTTTGTATGCAAGACTTATTTTCTTCAGCCTTTGTTTTGCTTAAATAATTCTGTGTTGAATCTACTATAAACATTTTCATATAGTTTCCCAATACTTAAGGCTTGATATTTTATCTTTTTCAGTATGTGTTCTATTGGCAAAATATATTCTTGAAAAAAATTTAGAGAAGGTTTCTGGTTTTGGTTTAAAAGAATGTTCAAGGCACTGATAAACTTAACAAGTGACTTTGAAAGTTTCTTTAGGTGCTAAAAATCTGGAAATAAAGATATGTGTGTCTGAGAATCTTGTAGGAATAATTGCTAAACCTAGTGCTTGTTCTGTTTCACACACCTCTTCAGATCATCTTTGGTAGGCACTATTAGCCACCCTGAATATTTCTTCAAAGAAGGCTCAGAAATCTACGCAAGCCTTAAAAAAGTTAACTTCTTCAAATCTTATTAAATTATACATACCTCATTACAGATCTGGTTTTACTTTAATGCTGAGATTCCAAAGGGAAAAATAAGAAAGCAGCAGAAATTTCAGAAGTTCTTGTGATATTTTAATTTCAGCACCATGAAAACCGGAAAAACAACCATGTTTTAGCAAAACCAAATCTCTGGCTTTTGTTGCAGTAATTTCTCTATGTCTCCATTTCAGAAAATTCTTGCTCTGATGAAGAAAGTTATACTGAGATTATATCACCCTGTAGCATTTAGGTGTTGTAGCATAGTAAGGGTAGGATATGACAGTGTTATCTTTGGATGGTGACTTGCTAACAGCAGTATCCGAGTATCCACAAGGAGGTCATTGACAAGATGGAGCCACCAGTGGCTAGTGGAAGGATAAGAAATAACAGACATAAGCTGAAAGGAGAGATTCAGGATGGATTTAACGAGAAAAACTTCAATGGTGTGACCACTGGCAGGAAGTGGAGGAGGCTGGCCAGAGATATCTTGCTATCTCTGTCCTTAGAGATTTTTGATATCCAACTGGTAGCTGGCAAGATCCAAAGAAATCTGGTCTGACTTGAGACCTGACCATGCTTTGAGACGGGGTTTAAACTACAGACCTTCTGAAGTCCTTTCCAACACAGATCAGCCTATGATCCTACAAAGACTGTCTGTGAGGTGAGTTAAAGATCATGTGGTCCAGTCTGTCCTATGGAAGAGTCTTGAAAATACCAAATGTGTTTCATTCTCTTCTTATCCCTCAGAAACATAGTACAGCTGGTAACCACTGTGCTAGCAGATAGAATATAAATCTGTTGCAGTACAGAATACACTGAAATTAAACCCAGAGAAAATACTGCCTTCTGGCACAATTTCCTATTAGTCTGTCCAGGTATCTTCCCTCTTCTTTCACCCCCTCTCACCCTGCAGCCACCTCTTTCCCTCCAGCTACAGTCCTTTCCTTCACCCCCTGACCAAAGCAGATTCCTTTCAAGGAAAGAATTCCACTTTTGAATTCTGTTATTTTCCTCTTCTTTCAAGTAACTGTAATATTGTCTTTTCTTCCATCAGTGTTCTCCCTTAGGGGAATTTGTCTAGCTTTAATTCTTATACCACCCTCTTTCAAATAGCTTAAGATTTAATGTAAAAAACCTGTCTGTCAGCTTATGTTTCCTGCTACAGTTATTTCTAACCAGGGCGTTTAGGAAGTCTTATGCCCTCCTTTGCAGGTTGTAAAGTTGTGGGTTTGGCCCCCATGAAATATTCTTAGCGTAATTTCTGCTTTGCCTAGAGCTACCCTCTATCAATTGCCTATGGATTTATCCTGGAAAACACAAAGCTGTGTTTCATAGCTCTGAACACCTATAGTTCTCTGAAATCATAAGTTTGAAGAATCATCATCCTGAACTATTTAATAAGCTTGGCTTTGAGTCTTCCATTCTTGAATCCTTTTTTCATTGGACTCTTCACACTTTTTTCCCCGATTTTTCTCAAGCCTAACTTTGTAAGAATTGCCCATGTGGTATATGCCTTCCCCATGTGCAAGAAGGAGGTTTCTGCCTAATCCTTTACACTGTAATAAAAACAACTCAAAATATTGAATGAAAATGTTATTGGGATGTATTCAGTGAGCAAACTAACAATTGCAGCAGTCTTACACCATGACCTATTTTCATTTTATAAGTTCCCTGCTTTAGAATTTTTGTTAAACATCTATGAAGTTTTATCTGCTTGCTTCTGCTGTAAATTGGACTTCAAACTAGAGTTCAAGTAACCCCATAAAATTTTGAGTTAGTTTTCATGGGCCATGTTTGTCAAGTGAACTTGATGAAATGAGAAAAACAGTTCCCATCAAGTACCAAAGGTATACTTTGAGCCTCAATACAAACTTGAGATGCTACAAATGAAATTGCTATCAGGACAACTTTGCCTTAGCTGCTGAATTATGACTGCCTTCAGACAATACCAGAGGACTTAGTTTCAGAATAGTCTCTCATAAACCAGTTAGTGTAAGGCTTGCTTAAAAATCAGTCCTCACATGCACTGAAAAAGCTGAAGGATTTTGAATATGTTAGAGCAAATTTCTTCATTTTAGGCCAAAGTCTTCCTTCATGTCTCGTGCTTCATGACTGTTTGAGCTGTTGGTAAAATTGCATTATTTCAGGATGGTCCCCCTTGCAGAGGGAGCAAAACCTCTATATGTGCTTCTATACAGCCATGTACTGTTGCTCAGCTTGTGTATGCACAAACCATCAGAGAGTCAAGGTGGCTATTCCTGCTGCTGGCCAGGCATCAGTGTGCAAAGGTGTCCTCTCTGAAGCAGGCATCAATTGCCAGCACTGCCTCACTGTGCTCTGGTAGCAAGTATACCTAGTCTAGACTCCAGTTCTGTTCTTTCACTCTCTCTCTGATCAGCAGATCAGCTCCAAAGAGACTCCATCATCTGCCATCAGGAAAGCATACTGCAGCCTTGCCTGCCATGCCCTTACACTCACATTGGTAAACAAATTTTTAAAGTAAGGAAGGGTCAGAACAGTAATCTTTCTTGCTTTCTGATGCAACACAGATAATGTCACTTCACAGAACAACCTCTAGATTCAAAATATCTTTATGACTCTTCATATTTGTGAGTCTAGAGATGCAGATGCACTAAAGGCAAATATCTGCTAAATTATTTTTGTCAGGAGACAATTGATGCCTTCCACCTACACATGACCTCAATAGCTTCCCATTAACATCTTCTTGCTTCCAAACACCCAGATCTCTCTGCACTAATGAGGAAGCAGATTAGAAAAACTATTTGGCATCTGTATCATGATCAATCTGTAGCAGATGTATGTGTGTCAGTCTGAAGGTACTGCTGAAAGTGCAGTGCAGTACAGCTCTGAGCATACAGTAGAAATGGAAAAGAAGGAAAGTTAATTTTGTATATTTCCTGTAGAAGGAATTCCCTATTATTTGATGCAGCAGAATGGAAAATTATCACTTGGAATAAACACACTCAAACTTATAAAAAATTTCTTACCTAAATTTACTCTGAATATCGCAGGGGAAAGCAGCTGAATGAAAGAAAATGTGGGAAAAGGGAAAAAGTAGGGGATCTGATGACTATTTGCAAAACTGATCAAGGTGAACATGAATCAGCAACACGCCTTTGCAGCAAAGAAGGTTTGGGCTGCATTAACAGGAGTGTTATTAGTGGGTTGAGTGTTCTCTGAATACTCAGTACTAGTGAGGTCACATCTGGAGTTTGGGTCTATTTCTGCATTCTTCAGTACAAAAGAGATATGGACACACTGAAGAAAGCCCAGCAAATGACCACTAAGCTGTTAAAGTGGCTGCAACATCTCTCATGTGACGAAATGCTGAGAGAACTGGGACTGTTTAGCCTGGAGAAGGCTCAAAAACATCTCATCAATGAATTAAATACCCTAAGAGATGGTAAAGATGGAGCCATATTATTTACAGTGGTGCCCAGTGACAGGAACAGTGACTGGGTGTAAACAGAAATGTAGAAGGTTTCATTAATGAGAAAACACTTTTGTACTGTGAGGGCGACAGCAATGGAACAAGTTATCTGAAGAGATTGTACAGTCTCCATCCTTGAAGATATTAAAAAATCATCTCAACCTGATCCTGGGCAACCAGCTCTAGATGATCCTGCTTGAGCAGGAGAGCTGGGTCAGGTAACCTCCACATGTCCCTTCCATCTTCAACCATTTCATGATTCTGTAATTGCTGACTACAATTATAGTAAATTACAGTAAATTAATACTGTACTTAGAAAGTGGCTTGGCTAAGACGTAACTTCAAGCTCAATCACTGCACTGACATGAAATATTTTTGATTTATTTACTGTAAGGGGGGGGAGGGGTGATCAAAACAAAAATTGACCCTCTGGTGACTGAAGAGAAGTCTTTTGGTTTTTTCACTGTTCATATTACCCTGTACTGTGCCATCAAAACCAGATGCATTTTGCATCTGTTGCTGGAAGTTGACTTGAGCAAAAATGAAATTCCAATAGATTTATCAAAGGAAAAGAGCATTGTTATTTCTCTGAAACCTGTTCAATTCTTTCTTTCTGTCCATGCATAACCATAAATCTACCGGATGTATTGACAACCAAATGTTTTCTGACCTGTGCCAAACACAGTCAAATAAATTTTAACTCCTTTGATGCACTACTTTACCAAAACTGAAGCCAGATGTTTCACAGGTGACCTGACAGAATACCATTACTTCCCAATTACCATAAATAAAAGGCAAAGCTGTCACAAAGAGTGTGCAAAGATATATCATTCTAACATTCCTGAAGATTTAACCCTTCCTGACCAGTCACAAATTGAATATCTGAAAGATGTTCCTGGACTTAGTAATTAGACATAAGGATCTTGACATTATCACTTCTCACTTTTCTCCATATTTAGATGCCTTGAAATTATGTGTTTCAGGGGATTTCAGTGATTTCAGAGGCTACAGCTCTCACAGACAGACAGGTAAACAGATCTTCAGCAGCACTTCAGAGTTTTGCAGAAAGTACAATTCTGCCTCCTATTAGGCTCAATGAGAAGATAAATTGTTAGAATGGTATGCCCCTTGATACACCAGCAGTAATCCAGTAGTCCTTTCTAGTACAGATTTTTTCCTAAGTCAGTGAGTTAGTGAACATAACAAAAGCTCTAAGTGTGTTTATTTTGTATTTCCCTCTGTGACATAAGCTAGGATCTACAAGTATTTTCCAAAATGATAGGTTTAGCGCCAGGCATGGGTCTGTTTATCAAATTGTACTGTGTTCATGGCATATACATTGATGCAAAGTAGGTGATCTCAGTGGTGGTGGGATAATAAGCCTAAAAATACTAGAAATGTTTGTGTATTTTGGAAAAAGCAGCTCTTACCTGAGGATGGTGGACAGAAGAAATATTTTCCAGAGGAGTCCACTGAAATCATGGGTTTATTCTGACTTTCATGGACTTTTGACTAGACCCAGCGTACACAAAATATTGAAGGAACATCAGATTCTGAAAGTAATTTAGAGTGGTTACAGTGAAAAAAATAGATTCAAAGACAGATACTTTGAAGGATGAGTTCTGTATAAATATTCACAGTGTCAAGAGATGGGTAAAAACCTGATACAATTATGTGTCACTCTAGCAATCCAATTTAAGCTGCAAAGAAAATTTCCAACCAGTATCTGCAGTTAGGGTTTGAGATCCAGATGATACTGTCTGCTGACTAATGTAGCACCAGCTGGTGGAAAGTCACCTATTATTTCAGTTGATGCCAGCTAGAATATCATCAGTAATGGGTTTTTAAGCTTAGATTCCCAAGGGAAAAAGGTTCTTAATAGCCACTTCAAGCACATGTGCCCAATGTGGAGTTCCACCAAGGAAAAGAAAAAATTCCTTCCTTACTCTGAAGTATCAAAGTTCACAAAGCCAAGGATGTACCCTCCACATAATTTTTGCGATCGTCAGAGTTTTCTAACAACAGTATCTCCTCCTCTGACTGCTGGACAGGTCTGTACTGTTGTAAATTAACATACTCGTTTCCTATACTTTTTAGTGAGCTTTTAGTAAGCAGCTAAGAATAACTGGAATTTCAGCAAGAGGATACAATAGAGCTACACCATGGAAAAGGTCTGACACCCTTTATCCTCCTACTGAATCATAACATGAACAGAAACAAAGTGCCATGCCACTCTGTACTCCACAAACACGCACTTTTGAATGTAAACACAGACACAACTGTCTTTGAAAAAGCACCTCTATGACTTTGAAATCCCAATATCCACTGCCCTCATAATCCATGAAAACACCATTTTGAGCAAACCATTTAGGCACGTGAAAAGGATTCTGCCTGCTTCTGCCTCCATTAAGACCTATTAGGCACAGAAGACAACTCAGGTCTAGAAATGCTCTGTGATTAGGTTTATCAGCTATAACTCATGAAATAGGAGACTCATGTATAGCTTGTTAGCAGTGAAGCAGCAAGAATAGTTCAGAATTAGTTGCACCTGTCTGGATTTAAAACAAAATAGATGTAACAGCAACAGCAACAAGCACCACCACCTTCCTTTTCAGCCTAAATGCTTCACAGACCTCTTTGCAGCTTTGCAGTCACCAGAGGGGAGCAAAGACTTATAATGCTGAAGACTTGATTATGTTTTAATTTGCCTAAATCCACAAACCTTTCATTTCCCTGTCTTCTCAGATCCTGGCTCACATTCATACTCTTTTCTTTTATGATTTGGTATGCCCTTTTATTTGCTGTAACATAGAGATGTATCCTAGATTTCAGAAGTGCATAAAGCCAACAAAATTAAACCCTCATAAAAGAATAAGAGATTGACGTTTCTTTATATTCCTCCCACTAACACCACACAACATTCCTTACGATTTTGTCTTTCTAGATGGAAATATTGCTATCCAAGTGGTCTTACAACTCACTCATGGCTTCCTGCTACAGCCACTGGCATTTCATGAAAAGTTTAGATATTGCAAAAGAAAGATTTCCCTAAGCTTTATTGAACTCTTTCAGTACAGTCATTCATTACCTGACCTTTGTTTTACAATATTGAATTATTAAGTTCGCCTTCTTTCCTTATTTAACATTTCTGTGCAAAAGAAGTTATTTTGACCAGTTGGGACCATTGGGCTGTATATTAGGGTCATGAAGCGAAGAATACATGATGATCCATTAGTATCTTCTTGTGGAGGCTCAAGGAGGAGAAACTGTTATTAGAAAACGCTAATGATCACAAAAATTATGGAAGGGAACCATTCTTCTCATGAAGAAAAGTATGAAGGGTACATATTAATTTATGGCTTGCAATTTTATAGTCTCTGTGAATACAGATCTGATGGAAACAGAGCTTCACCCTTAAGGAGTGTGCTGCTTCTTCTTCTCTTTCTTCTATTTATTTTCTCCCTCCAACCACCCCTTCAATATACAGGGTTCAGCTTCCCTCCCATTCTTATTCCCTCTTCTTTGAAGTAATGAAGCATACAGACAGGAAATATACTGAGCTCCTAGAAGACACTGGAGATGGCCATGTTCAACCAAGTTTTGCTTTTCTTCATGAGTATAAAAGGACAAAAGCAACAACTTGTAATTTCTCCCAGGAAAGGTGTTTATCCCATAAAATAAGAACCTTGCTTGCAGACATTTTTCTCTAGATTAAAGCTTGTGATTATCTTTTGGGGGTATCATTCTCACATCACATGAGAGTAAAGTCTGCCAGGTGTATTTTTCTCTTAGTATGCACTTACTAGAAAGAAGAACAGTATCATAATTGTGTCACATGCTATCTTCAGACCTATATCACCTCTGCTGCATAGGCTGGTATTTAGTATACTACATCATGAATCATTTGTTATCTCTTTTATTTGTATGTCATTACTTGAAGTATATGTATTAAATTCTCAGTGCATTTCAGACTTTCAAAGATGCAATTTCATGCCTGACAACTCCATAAAATATATTAGATATTTTCATTTCTTTTAAATTTAAACCAGAAGCCTGGCTTCAGTGGATGTTTCAATTGGTTTTTTAAATCTCTCCAAGCTTGTGACATTTGTAACTGTTCAGATGCTAACCCAAACCATTCACCCATTCACCTTGGTAACAGCATACTTTTGGTTTTTATGTACTGGGCTGGACATCAAAGACAAGTTTTTATTGCAGAGATTTTACTAGCCAAATCTAGATTCGTAACAGAGCCCATTCAGCAACAGCTGAATTGTGTAGACCATTCTTCTTTGGGATAAAAACAGGTGAACTGTGATCAATCAAGTCCCAAATTGAAATCTTCCCTCCATCTCTGCTTTCCTCCAGCCCCCTACTCAGATTTTGGCTGGGATGGGATATATTCTGGAAATAAATACTTTATTTGCTGTGCTCCTTAACATAGGAAGCCTCAGTCTTCCTGCAGGAAGACCGACACATACACACACACAAACACATCTTCACAGTGGAGAAACTCAAGAGCTCTATAGCTATGTTATCCAAAAGGAACCTTGTTAATGATGGAGGTCTTGAACAATTTTATTTTTTTTTACTGAGAGAAACAGTTGCCTTTAACACCTTGTATACACTGCCTTCCCAACCCTGTTTATGTTGAGTTTCTGGCGGTTCACATATATAGTGCTTGCTTGCCCTGTACTTACTCAAACCTTACCTCCTCCTGCATTCCTTCCAGAAAGAAATAGCTGGCAAAATAATGGCTTCTCCCTTGATGCAGTCAAACCCATTTTACCCACAATACACACTCACAAGGTCTCTACACACACATTTAAATATTCACGTGACTGCATGAGTAGGACTGAATATATTACCTGATCTATGTAGGCACTACCCCAAATACTTATTTTAATACAATCAAGAACTCTTGATGACCAGTAAGATGTGAGACAGGGAGTCAAAAATTCTTTTGACAAAATATGGCTAAGATACATGTTCAGAAACACAAGCAATGTTCACTGTCATTTTCGTTTGTGCAGCTTCATATAAGAACCCATTTCTATCAAACAAATCAGGATACCAGCTGTTTCAGTAGATGTTATCAACCAGTTTTTATGGTGAATATTATTTCCATCTCCAAGAGAAAGAAATTAATAGAGGATACTGCTGAATGACACTTTAATAGTAATGATATCTTATATTTATATAGTGCCTGCCATCCCAGAGTAATCTAAAAGTAATATTCGTAAAAGAGTTACTCTGCCCATCTTTGAAATACCTCCATCTCTCAGCTGGAGGTTGGGATACAAGCTGACAGTTGGCAAAGAACAGAAAGGAGATCAGCAGGGGAAGGGGAATTTTGGCTGAAAATTCATGGACTTGGGAAACAGCATCTCTTATGGAAAAAACTAAAACAAAACACAGAAAAACAGCACCATGAAATCCTTAAACTCCCCACAGAACAAAAGACTTTAGTCTTGTAAAAAGAAAGTTTGGTTATACAGAAATCTTCTTGGGGGTTAAGTATCTGCCACTAAAAGACAAAATACCAAATTCTGCTAGATTGTGAGAATATGTTGCCAAGGAATATCCATAAGTTAAACATAAGACGTGCCTTCTAGGCTAAAGTACAAATGAACATGTACTTCAGATGGCTGGTCATTGATGTTTATGTATCTGCTTTTACTTGCGTGTATTGCCAGTGCAGTACACACAATTGTGTACCACACTCCCTTCTGCTATGACTATAGCCAATTACAAGGTATGCAAAGATGCTGCAGTGCCTAATCTGAAGTCTAGGATGGAAGCTCTCAAAGAAATACCTCCTCCAGCATTTGGGTCTATTGTTTGAAAGGAAAAACAAGACCAATACTGCACTGCTGTGACAGCTGTACTCCACCATTGTTTTGGTTATTCAAGTCAGCTTTGGATTGTTTGCAACAGAGTAGCGACTTACCAAGGAGTTGAGGGAATATTTTTGTCATTTTCATGTTTCCCAAGAGCAAATTGAAGGCAAACAAGTACATTCTTGGTCCACGAAAAGTTATGGGAAGTACAGACTTAGAGTTTGGACATCAGAAGTCAGGCAAATCATTTAGAAGGTGTGCTCTGTATCACCTCTCTCTGATGTCCTGCTCTTAAGGGGAATGGAGCACCCAAGATTTCTAGACACTTGTGGTCTACAAGGAATGACAAAAGTCAGAGTGTCTGCAGTATCTTGCAAAGTCCTATTAGTAAATTGCACACTTGGCATGGAAATTGGTATGTTAGTCCCTGACCTCTTAGTATAAGCATGAAACAGTGGGCTTTAGGTAGAAGGGTAGGGTGAAAGGGAAGAGAGAAAAAGAGAGATGAATTAAAGAGGGTGAGAGAGAAAGAAAGGAAGAAAGAAAGAGAAATCACCACACCTGGCTCCAGTATTGATATAGCTGGCAGTTAGATGGGGCTTCATGGGGCAACCTTTTCATAGATAAGTTTTCCCCATCCTGGAGCTAAGTTTCCTGCTTCCTATACAACTTATGTGCAGTCCTCTGTTCCAGACATTTCTGGAAAAGGGTCAGAGGGCTTTCAGGGGGTCTTTGGTGGACTTGATCCTCACTCCAGTCCGTGCCTGCTTCTCAATCTCATTCCCGTGCTAGCACTATACTGTGTTGTGTTTATCTTCAGGAGCTAGAACAATGACATTTGTCCCCTGAAACTGTTGCCCTACCTCTTTACAGCCCCCTTCTCCAGCCTCATACTGTTCTTTCTCACAGTGTGTTACTACCAACAATCCTTGGCTGTCTCCATAGCTATCTGGCTATCGGTGTTTGAGATGTACACATTAGCCCCTTATCTTCTGGACTTCTACACCTTCTCAGTTTCTCACCTCTGAGAAGAGTAGCTTAACCACTATTTTATGTGATTCTATCTGAAAGGTTTAAACACACTAGTCTGAAGATGAAGGATAGTACACAACCATCTCAGTTGCATTATAATTTAATGAAAAATTACAACGGTAATAACAAGATGCTAGCAAGTGTCCGAATCCAAAATATTAGCTACGAAAGTATTTTGATTCTTTTTCAAATCTGACTCTTTCCCCTTCTTCACCCATTAGTAGTTTTCCCAATGCAAAATTTTCCCACTAGCCATCAGTCTCTGGGAAAGCATTTGAGAAAGAGAGGTGATAAGGGAAGAATGATTTGAGAGTAAAATATCTGCAACAGAGAGAGAAAATTAGCTGGTTTAGTGCTCAGTATGTAAACTAGCTTGGGCTTTGAAGTAAATTCATTAGCACAGGTTGACACTGTCCAAATGACAAGTGAGGGAACTCCTCATGGTAACATTTCTCATGGTTAGAAGAGAGCAGCAGGTTAACTTGTTACTGAAGGATTAACTGTTCATCAGTTACATGCTGACATTTCTGAAAAACATTTGGCCCCTTTGTCTATGATTCACTTTCTGCCAGCCCTTTGTAACCCTAAAACGCCTAAGTTTGTGTGCTCTCTGAGCTGGCCTGATGTGACAGTTGTTTTGAGAAATACCGTGACACTATATTTCATTACAGAATTTAATGTGGGCTTTAAGAGAACACCAGCCTGAAAAGTAAACTTTCTCTCAGTTTGTAAAATAATTCGTTTTCCCCTCTTAAACTCAAATATTCTTGGACACATTGCTTCTGAAGAAGACATGCCAGAGTCATCACAAACTAATAGACTTGGTGAGGACTTCAGCCATTTGTACACTGAGTTCTCATACTGAAAAAAGCAAGAGTACATAATTGTCTCTGATCTAAACTGGTATTAGAATTTGGTGACTAGAGTTCTCATTCCTCCTCAGTCATGCCATGAAGACAAAGGCAGATAGGAAATTGGTACTGTATAGAGTGTTTTGGCCAGTTGTGAGTAGCTACTAGTAGAGACAATTTTCTCTTCTTCTTCTTTCCTTCTCTTATTTAATTTATTGGCACACCTGTCTTTCATTTCTTGTTTTATTTTTTGTTATGGTAGGTTTTTTTTTTTTGGTTGGTTGATTTAGTCTTTTGTTTGATGGGGTGAGTTGTAGACTTCTTTTTAAAGGTGAAATACAAGACAAAATATAAGAAATACAAATCAAACAATGAACTTTACCAAAAGTTAACTCCAAAAAAATTACAAAACAGTCAGGACTTGCGAAAACCACAAGCCAACAGTTCTTACTTCTGAGGAACTGAAGCTTTCACAGATCTGTGTGCTGAAATGGAGCTTGGAAGAGCTCAGACCAGAACTCAGATAAGTTAAGAAATTTCTCCATTACATGGGCTTTTTAATCAGCTATCTACAGTGCCTTTCCCCTATATCCTGAAAAATTTTCTTGCATTTTGCTGTGTTTAGAAATGGGTACTGTAGGAATAGTACTGAGATACTAAAATGCAAATCTGACCAGAAAGGTACCTTGCCACCTTGCTCAGAACTGATCACTTTTTGTCCAGTTTTGACTGATACTCTTGCAGATACTGTTATCAGATAAATAAAAGTTGCAGTGCAAGACAGGTAGTTGTTACTGCTTTAGGACCACGAACAAGGTTGCCTGGCAAGTTTACAGTTTATGGGTATGGGATGCTGCAGCCAGAGTATAAATTCAGTTAGTTTTGAGACGTTTCACTGGAAAACAGATTGTCTGCCCTAATGTTGAAAAGGCCAGAGGGATTATGTGCTGAAGAAGATATTTCCTGAGTTATGCAAACCTACAGGGCTGCTATTATCTAACAGGGTGGTCACCTCAGTAGAGATAACAAACTTTATCTGAACTCAAACACATTTCCTGGTAAAATGGACTGTACAGCTGCTAGGTGATACTTACAACAGACAGATTTAATAAGAAAGAGAAAAGAAACTTTTTTTTTTTTTGTTATTACTACGTGGGCTGGAAAGCTAAGAATGACTTCAAGCCAAAATACTCCCATCTTTTTTGTATATTTAACTCAAGCCATGAATTTACACTAAAATTATCTTCTGCTATTATGCCAGTATACTAGTTCATCAATTCAATTAAAATACTTGCACATTCTAATTTCAATCTTATATATGCTAGAACATTGACCAGTTTGTGTTTGGTTTTTTTTGTTAAAGGAAAATATCAAATAATTTTCTGTAATGCTTATTCCACTCCTGTTATAAAGAACTTGAGATACATTGTTTCAAAATATGACCTCCTAGAGTTATTGCCGTTCCAAGTGTATACACTAAAGAAAAATAAGTATTATAACACCTTCAAAGATGTTGTACTCCTGCATCAAGAACACCTGCTCTTGCTACACCTATCCTTAGCAAGGGCTCCCTTCCTTTCTTGATGACAGGGAGAGGTATTGTAAACTATGTCTATATGAATTTACCTTTAGAACTCAGACTGACAGCTATCTACATTCCCAAAGTTCCTTCATTCAATCTGCATAATGGCAATGACATCCTCCATGGTGATGGAATGCAAGCAAAAACAGTAAGCTATCTATTGCTCCTGAACAGTTTCCATGTACTAAACAACAACAGTTCTGTTCACTGAAAGGTAAGAGTCCTTCATGGGTTGCTACAGATTTCAGGTAAACCTCTGGATAGGAAATACAACATTATCCGAAATCTTTATCATCAATAGAATCATTATTCTTGTTAAATCAGTAGTAAATTTCACTGGATTCCTGCAGTACTGAGACCAGCTATACATGGAATTTATAAACTTACATGGTTAGTGCTGAAGAAGAGTTTTTGAGGTGACACTGAATTACCTTTTTCACACAAAATGCATAATTCTTTCAGTTTCATTTATTTTTACAGTGGTTTGGTTTTGTCTGTGGTTTTATTTTTTCTTTTTATACTCTATGCCTTTGCAAAAAGTGATACCACAACTTTTTCTAGACAGCTCCTAAATTATTATGGCTCTTCTCCATTTCTTCACAGAATATAAGTTTTCTGTACTACATTTGCTCTTCCCCCTCACAAATTTGATGCTAGCCATGTGAATTTGCATAGAATTATTTAGTCTTTTCTCACTCCCACCATCCCTTGGACATGTCTAAATCTTTGTGTTTTATTTTGTTTTGTTTTTTCATGACTGATCCTGAACGTGATTATATGCCAGAGGGTTCATTTTTCTTTTCTATGTCTGGGACTCTCCAAAAGGTACTTCAAAATACAGTTTGCATCTCAAGTGGAAATATACATCTTAGAATTTCTATAAATCAACTGTACATACTTAGGCAAATGTTTATGCTAAGCTTTTCATTTCTGTAATATATTGGTAAGAGGAAAATAAACATAGAGAAGCTATCTCAAAGTGATCTGAGCAATTCATCAAAGTAGAGTTTTCTTGAAGACCTTCGTAATGAAAATCATAAACAGCTTCTGTGCACTAAACAACACCAAATGCTAGCCCTGAAGCTCTAAGGAATAATGGAAACAGTTCTTCAGTGCATTTCCCAGTATTGATCCATATGAATTTCCATGCTTTCAATTTTGCACAATTCTCAGGTTGAAATGAACTCGGAGCATGCAATATGAAACTCAGCCAAGAATTCTGCTTCCCATAATTCCAGCTCAAAACCGTACATCAGCCTAACTTCTCTCAAAGCAGTTTTCACAAAAGGCATGAAAGCATTGACCAACCCCATGTTGGATTCCAAATTTGTAATCTGGTTTGGGTTTCACTGTAAACATTTTGCATAACTTTGGTTTTCTATATTAAAATGTTTTATGCAGTCTTCAGAGGGATCTAAAGAGAGAAACAGCAAAATTAATTCCACTGCCAAAAAGTCCATGACTTCCTTCAGTCTGGACCTTGAACTCACACTGGCTCCATGGCTCGGTTCAGGTACTAAGGAATAGTTTTTGAGAAATCTGCAGCTGACCTTCCACGTTTTGCAGCAAATACTGCACTTCTCTTCCAGAACAAATGATCTTTTATCATCATCCACATAATTACCTACCTCACAAGTAGTTCTTCATGGTCCTATCACTGCAGCACAGAGCCTGTAGCTGCCTCTCGAAAGAAATCCTTGTACAAAGACTATATGGATGCAGAAAGAGCAGCATCACTCTTTAGTTCAGAAATTTACGACTGAAATGTCATCAGAGAGGCTACACCATTCCTACTGTTTTAGCTAAACTGCTCAACAGCTTGCTGCTGTACCTACAAGTATACTACAGAGCTCAAAGCTTCCTAAACTACCTTGACTCTTTGCAACACTTAGGAAAAAAAACAAAGAAAGAAAGAAAGAACACATTTAAACAACCATTTTCATGGATGCATAACAGGACATTCAAACTATCAGTTAAGTAGCTTTTCTCAGCCATATTTAAAGACATCCATACATTTTTAACAGCAAATCAAAAAGGTTTGCTTGACCCCTTATTCATTTAAACTGACTTATTTCACTTTACAGTGAAAAGAACAATAAAGTCTCAGATAAAACTATTATTTGGCCTGAAAGGATGTTTAAGAAGCTACCATATCTCAGCTATTAGATATAACCTTCCATGAAATGGTAGTGCTATACTGTGATATATTTGCAGGATCATCAAAGTGAGCTTCAGATCAGGACTTACATATATGTATTTGTGTGGATACTTTTGCTACATTCATTTCTGGAAAAGGTGAGTAGAAGCCTAGGCCAGTATGAAACCCATGAACAATTGCAGCTTATGAATTTTGTGTTGCAATATCCAAGGATCTAGTGACAGTTTTGAGAAAATGACTACTAGTATTTGAAGAGGGAGGAAGAGGAGTTAGAGCGTATTGATACAGAAGGATCGTGGATAACTTGTTAAGCCACAGATGACTTATTGGAACACAGTCCTTACCCCCTCACTGGGCACTTGTGAAGCTTTAAATCCATCCAGGATCTGCTGCCTCTCAAGAAGGATGATTTTAGCATTCTTCAACCTAGGGGTTAGCTCACAGACTTTGCTAGAAGACCAGTATTTTCTCCATCTTATGCTGTCTTGCTGTGTAAGTGCTGACACACTTTTCAGCTGGGCTTTGTTGCAATTCTTCCTTCTGCAGAATGCACATTAAGCTCTTCAGTGGAAAAGGGATGTTGTGAAGCCAAATGAAATTTGTCCCAATGTTTTACTATTGATAAGTAGTGTCAGAAGAGTGTGAAGTGGAGCTAGATATGTTTCTTACCTCTTCAGAGCTGGAGAGGTGTTTGGGGCTTAGTGTCTCTAGCTATCTATTCACTCTTCAGTATTTATTGAAGACAGAGTTAATGAATTAAAGTTTTAAAACAAATTTTAGATGAGGAAGTTGCACTAAGTCAAATAAATGAACATGTTTAAAATTCCCAGAGTGAAGGTATTAAGGAGAACAAAACTGCTGAGAAGGAAGTCTTTCTTCCAGCTGTGCTTTCTCATGTCAGGTGAATTCACATCCTGGTTTGACTTTAAATGATTGTAAAACATCTTCAACATAAACAGTATATTTAATAAAGATAGAAGTGGCCTCATTTAGAAGTGCAGTAGTTTCTCTCACCTCGTCTGCTTTCAGGAATGACTGGTAACTCTTCACAGTGGATGTGCTGCAGACACGTTCCAACTCTCTGATGTCAGCAGCAGCCATGCACTGAGACCTTCACTGTTGTGCAGCATTGCCAATTTGCCAGAGCTTGTCAGATAAGAAAATAAACTTATTTCAGCAACTGTGAGTTATTTCATCTAAAGAAAATCCTCTTGGGCTCTGGTGTAAGGATTCTGTGAAAATCCTGTTTCGTGATTCTCTTTCTTCAGATTTTTTTTCAGACTTTTCGTCAGACCTTTTGAAGCACTGACAGTATGCCTATGTAACTGAGGACAATTTAGCCTAAAAGATTTCACTCTCTTTATCAATTTTTCTTTAAGAACTTACTACTTCAGTGGCTTGCACAAAAATTGCAGACCAAGCTGTCTTCTATTCTCAGAAAAACTTTACACATATGTTGACACTAAACATTTTCAGACTCTTCACTATTCAGTTATGCATTTACAGTACTTTCATATGTAAAAGTACAGTAAATTTAAATGCTTCCTGTCAGACCCCTGAGATCTTGAAAGTCATTTTAGTTGAAGACCTCCTTTCCCACTGGTTGTTCCGAGCTTCCTCCAGACACCATCCTCTCTTTCACTAAAGTCAGAACTAGTCTTCTTGAGACTTTCATAGGATTATAAAATAGGGTTGGAAGATACCTTAAAAATCTTCTAGTTCCAAAAGCCCTGCCTTAGGCAGGGAACTCTCCACTAGACAAGGCTACTCAGAGCTACATCCAGCCTGGTCTTCAATACCTCCCGGGATGGGGAGTCCACAACCTCTCTGGGTAACCTGTTCCAGTGCCTCACCACTCTCACAGTAAATTTCTTTCTAATATCTAATCTAATCCTACCGCTCTTCAGCTTAAGACCATTCCTCCTTGTCCTATCACTACATGCCCTTGTAAAAAGTCTCTCTCCAGCTCTCTCGTATGTCCTTTCAGGTACTGGAAGGCTGCTGTAAGGTCTTCCCAGAGCCTTCTCTTCTTCAGACTGAACAGCCCCAACTATCTCAGCCTATCTTCCTAGAAGAGGTCTTCCAGCATTGTGATCATCTTCCTGACACCCATTTTCTTCTTTCAGATGTGTTAGATTCATGAATATTTTTCAATCCTCTGTCACTGCTCCCTGATGCTTCTCTGTTAGCTCTTACTCAAAACTGCTTCGTTTTGAGGGGCCAGACTCACGAGAGTCCTTATCTGAAGCTCAGAAACTTTAAGAGTCTAGGTATATTTTGAATTTTGCAGGTGGATTATAGGAACTCCATTACTAATCCTGAATACCATATCCTTTTTTTTTTTCCTTTGCCTCTGCATTGTTGCAAATTTAATATTTTCATGATTTAGAGTCAAGAGATTCAGTAGCAAATATGGAATTTAGAACCAACCACTGTATGAACCAAGGCAGATCCTAAAGTTACATGGTGTATAAATGACCGTACATGTAAATTTTCTCTGCTTAGTGAAGCTTGGTATTCCTAAATTTATGAACATAAATAAAAGAAGGTTGGTTAAAAGAAAAAAAAATCTGTTTAATCAGATCAACAAATATTTCCACTCTTCTATCCATCTTAGTTGCTCTGAGCAGAGCAAGACTTTACAGCTTAGTTTGGTCAGTGTGAAGCATAATACTTACACAGCAGAACAATTAAAAGTGATGTTTCCCTTCATGCATTAGGTATATTAAAAGAGAAGGACTTTATTGCACAAAGAGACAAGTTCAGGTTTTCAGTTTAAAGAGGAAGGCTGTGCAGGTACCCTGATATGTTCAGTCCAGATTCTCTAACCAATTTCCAGAGCACTGGGAAAAGCAGCATATTTTGAAGTAAATGATACTAGAATGTAAGCACATGCTTTATAATTAAGACTATTACTGTTATAATTCATATGAATATGATAAGATAAAATTCAATTTAAATTGTGCAGCTAGCAAATATACCTTACTGTAGCTTAATTTTTGTATTGATGTTGTCTTAGGCAATGTATATATAGCCTGAAAAAAAAAAGACTGACATTTTGCTCTCTCTTCTTAGTTAGTCAGCACAAAACTACCTACTTCTCCCTGCGATTTTAGAACTCTTGTATCATTATACAATACAAAAGAACAAAAACAAAACCCAAACGACAAAAAAACAAAACAAACACAATGAAACAACGGAGACAAAAACAAAAAAGTAGCAGATCCTTTCTAGAGTACTTGCTGCTTCTGATAGGCATGATCCACAGTGACAATCCACTTCAAAATGACAATGTTGAAGTTTTTATTCTCTGCACTTGCAGGTATTGTTTTAGTTTCAACTGATTATTTTGCAGGAATTTTAATTCTGAAGCTTAAAGAAAATTTCAGTTTTTACTGCTAGAAAGCTTCTCTGTTGCATTCTGAACTCACCAATACATTAAATAGGAGCTTACTTTGCTACTGAGCTTCTCTGGAAACCTTTAGGAGTGTGACAGCAAACCTCTGCCCGCCATGTAAGTGGGCATCAGCAAGTATCAGGTGAAAAATATGACAAAGGCCATCTATTTTATGTAAAAGATGAGTTGAGTGTGGAATTTTGTTTCAAGGAGACTTAGTAGTAATTCTGGGACCTGACATAGTGTGATGTACATGCTTTCATATCCAGAAAGAGGTGCCCACTGCCAGAAAGGCCAGTGCCAATGGGAAAAGTATTATACATGAAACAGAAGATATAGTAAACAATGGCAGAGAAATGTTAAATTTATATGAGCCAGGAGGAAGCAGTGCCTTCTTGAAAACCCAGTCATTAAGCCCCAAGAATTTAGCCAGAAACAGTGGCGTTCCCTCACTGCTTTCATAATGAAATCAACATAATCACAGCTTGTTATTATTCTTTAGCAGGAAAAAAAAAAAAAGAAAAAGAAAGAAACAAACGAAAAAAAAGGTCATATTTGGAAAGAGGCAGAGAGAAGTATGAAATCCCTGTGGTGCAGTGTGGTAAGTGGTACCAAATGGTGAAACTTCCTTTTTCTGGGGCCCGTGTTAGTTAAAATCAACTTTAAAATATATTTAGCTCTTTTGTATTTTTTTTAATTTTTCTATTAAATACATTAAGAATACACACTGTTTAGATATATTTACTCTTTCATTTTTGTATCTCTATCACTTCCATTTCTTTTAAATTTATACTATCAACGCATGGAGTTCTCATAATTTTTTTCAGTATGTTTTTATTGTCCATGAAGTGAAAATGTTTCAAAGAATTAGAATGAAAGCAGAACAAAAAACCACAACTGAAAACAGTTGAAAACACAACTGAAAATGTTTCAGTCAATTTTAGTCTCAGTATAGTAGATCCATGATAAAAACAAGCTGGACTCACAGACTTCAACCCGCAAACTCTACCTGTGTGAGACATATTTATCTCAAGGCCTCCAGTTCTCCAGCAGGTGTGTTCTAGCAGGCCAAACACTTAGCTGATGCAATGCTAGCCTTCTGGTAAACATGCTGTCTAAGTGAAAGGATCCCAAAGTACTTTGATATTGAAGTCAAGATACAGTACTACTCATGCCACAGTACATCTTTGTTTATATTAAAAAAAAAAAATACAGACGGAGAAGTAATGAGTGCTGGGATTGGCTCTAGCCCATTTGAACAAAAATTAACACAAAAGCCTCTGTGTGACGAATGTTTCCTTTGCTGTGATTGCTTGCCTATGCCTGTTCGGGTGTGCTGTCTCAGGGCAGAGGAGAGGGTTGATCTCAGACACTTCATTGTTACCAGGGTTCAGGGAAGAAGTGGGGTATTTGTATCAGTCGCATCCCTCTGCCCTGAGACTTGAAATCCTCCTGCCTCACTCACACTGGAGAGTTGGAAATGTCAGAAAAAACAGCAGGAAGGTCCTCGTGTTGGGAAGGTATCTGATGAGTGGTTTCCCACCCTGGGGAGTGGCTGACCTGAATTTGTAAGATGCCTGGCTCCAGGGTTTTGAGTCTGAAAATTGGTTTCTTGTACCTGTAACCCAAATAAGACCAACCTTCCACTGCAAGAGCTGATTTATCTTTTTGTTTTACTACTGTATTTCTTCTTGGTCAGAGATCTCACCTGTGGCTACTGAAGAGACCATAGAGTGTGGTTGGGATGCTGGAATGCCCAAATCCACTGAACATAAAAGAGCTCCAAATTTACCCTGCTGTAGGCTCAGCCAGGACAGTGTCTCACTATCTGAGGTTGAACAAACACTTGAAAAACAGCTCAACTTTGTAAAGTGAGATGCTTAGGACACAAGAATCAGTGACAAGTTCAAGCTGACATTTTATTTCAGCTGTTACTTCTTTTCTGCTTTCTGTCACTCCAGTAGTCCCTGCTGACCAGACTTAAAAATAAACTTTTTGTCTCTGGAAAAATTAATGACATTCCCATAGAAAGCAGGTTAGTTGAAAGAAGCACTAAAAAGTCCAAAAAATAAACAGGAAAGTATTATTGAGAGAAAAATAATCTTTAAGTGAAACTGATTTAATGATTAAGAGCTCTACTTTAATGCAGGCAGAATTCCTGAGGTAATATATGGAAACCCTCTGGGACTCTCAATTTTTACTAGATAATCCAGACTGAATGCTAAAAGACTGCTATATCACCTTTTAAACTATACAGGCATTTACTAATTGACCTCAAGAATAGCTCTGGCCCAGATTGTCTGAGGTACATGACTGCTTGGCTTTCAACAGTAAAATAAAAATTTTGGGATTTTTGTGGGATTGTTTTGAAAGTTTTTTTTAAGTTTGCCTTGCAAGCCTTACTAAAAAAAAAAAAAAAGGCACAAAAAATGAAACAAAACAAAACCAAACAAAAAACAATCTCCCACCCCCCAAAAAAGTACAAAACACCCCCCCCCCAAAGACAACAACATGAAAACTCAAAAAAACCCAACCAACCAACCAAACACACACACAAACAAACAAAAGAAATACAAAAAACAAACAAAAAAACTCAGAAATGAGACAGAGAAAGCCTGATAATCAATATTTATGGACCATGCATACTCTGTTTCTTCCTACTGTGATATTGCCCATTGCCTTGTGCATTTATTTGGTCACATCACTGCCATTTATTCACAGTGCATTCAGTGCACAGGAATCAGACGAAAACCCTTTGAGGTTTTAAATAAAATGAATTGTTATTGTTTATAGAATGTCCTTTATAGTCAAGGAAAGAACATATTTTCTCCTATACCCATCTTTTAGAAGACACAACAGGCAGACTAAAATTACTGTAGATATGAAAGAACTTTATTTCTTGGTATTTCTTTGCATAGCACTCTAAATGTTCCTTAACAGAAGGCAAAAGCAATGAAGGTTCACTTCTAAGTTACTTGAATTGGTACCAAATTAGACACAGGAGAAAGGCTGTGAAATGGGTGTCAGTGCTTATAAGAGCAATAATTCTACTAAAAGAGAGACATTGAGGTCCTGGAACTTGTCAGGGAGGGAAAAGATGGGCTATTCCCTTCCCTTCTAGAAGGGTGAGAATAAAATTCGGACTAATTAAAGCCAAATGCAGATAGCCTGTCCTGTGTATAGCTCCAGTCAGCATTTGCATGGGTGAAGTTAATTAAACTCTTAGATCAGTCATGAGTCCAACCTGTGTCAGACACTCTACAGACAAAGCAGGAGAGAGTCCCTGCCTAAACGGCTTTGCAGAAGAGAATACAGGAAAACAAAGAATGAAGAATAATCCCAATATTCTTTAAATTTTCCATTTATGATTCAGGTACAAAAGAAGTCAGCATTAGCAATCAAATCTGCATCCAATTTTAGAAATCTCAATCATAACAGAAAAATACCACCAAACTTCCTTACTTCATTTCTTTGCTTCTTTCCTACTTTTAATTCTTTAATTTTTTACTTCTTTTTCATTCTTCAAAATACCTCTTTCTGGAAGTGTGCAAATAAACCTTAACTACACCACGGCACATGGTGGGTTTGTGTTCAACTTAATAGGTCATGGCTGAAGAGGAGTAGCCAGGCGGTGAGACAGTTCAGGATTAGTCAGCGCTACTGTCACACAACACACACATTTTCGTGTAGCCTATTATTTCTGATTTTTATCCTGCAGATTATAAACACATAAGATGAAAAATGTAGGCTGGATAATACTACTGCTAAATTGTTGTCACATTTAGATTTCTGGAGTTCACATCTTCACATGTAGGCTGTCTTCTCAATTCCTATCAAACCACTTCTGGTGACCCTGCTTCCCGTTTGTTTGCTTTTTTCTTCTAAACTCCCTGGAGGAAGAGACTGCCACTGCACAGAAGAGCAAAGAAATCATCATGAGAATGTCAAAGCTATCTTTTATGCAGTAGAACAAGTGCATAGAGTCAGGATGTCATCTGAAAAGATTTCATAACTTATACTTTTCCCTGAAGGTTGAAGAAGGGTAGTGTGACACCTGATGGGTGGCCGACATGAAAAATCAAGGATGCTCCTAATGGCCAAGTGTCAGCAAGCAACCCTCTGCATAAGTAATCTTTAAAGTATCAGCAAAATAATAATTTGGGCTGACTTCAGATCTTCAAGAATGATCTAGAGCTGAGATGTGTAGCCTGGGAGCCTGATACTAAAGGAGAGGAGTAAAGGAGCTGTTTAGTTTGTCTCTAATCCCACATGGCAAAGGACAGAAATACAGAGGAGCTTGCTGCTTGTTTGGAAGAACTCTTACCTCCATGTATGCTTACAGGGACAAGAAAAGCCTGTAAGACCCAACTGCAGCCGATTTTATCCTGCCTGGGGAAAGATTTGGGAGTGTGGGAAGAGGCAGGGAGGTTACAGAGGGAAGGCATTTTCTCAATGTAATGATGAGTGTCCTTCAGCACAGGGCCTGCACAGCACCAAGCTGTTCATGGCAGAGCACGCTGATCCTCAGGAGGGACATTTTACAGACCGCATTTCAAAATGTTTCTATTAGGACACTGACAGCTCCTGAGCCTTGGCTGCTGTTTTGTGGTTTACAGATTTATGTGTACGTGCATGCCTGCATGCCTGCCCACCCATCCATGCTTCTACTGAGCTACCAACCTGTCAGAGAGAAAGCCATTTGATTGCTAATCCTCATGGACAATTTCCTCTCATTTCTGCCACTTACTGCTTGTCTATTTTGGAGAGTTATTTCCTTCTCAGAAGGTGACACAGGTTGACATCAGGGTTGTCATCCGAACTGTCTTCTTCACAACACAGCAGACCTTGCAGTATACCCTTTCTCTGTTGTTTTTTTTTGTTTTGGGTTTTTTTTTTTCTTTTGTCCATTCATTCTGACTGCTTGATGAAATGCATTGCAATCTTGTGCTGGGTGGCTTCACTTTCTGATTCAAACCAAGTGTTTACATTTTGAATATCCTGTGTAGGGGCCTGCATTTCAGTTGATCATACAAGGCACTGCAGAGGCAGTAACCTCACTCCATGGAGCTGTGGTCTTCTCCATCCTGATCTGTGCTGGGTGACCAGGCTACTGCCCTAAGCTTCCCCCAGCAGTTGTGGACTACCCCTAACTCTATATTTCTGCTTTCTGCTACCTGCCTAGCAAGCTGCTTGCATGAGTGCTCTCTGACATGTCTAAGTCCAAAAATGTCAGCACAACTTTCAGTTTAGATCATCTGCTGTTGGCTACAGGTTAGGGGATGCTGATGTGGCCACATCAACTGAATGGGGGTTGTTGTTTTCAAGGCAGAAGAGTAAGTAGAGAAAGGTAAATGAATTCATCAGCTGACATAGTCAGTCCTGAGGCTGGCTTTTTGTTCTTCAGGAGTAAGAAAGGTCTGTGGTTTAATAGTTATTTTTATTGTTCATTTAAACTGACTATTCAATACTTCCTAGAGAAAGCTACGGCATCTCACTGCCTGGGGCATGTAATTAGATATGCATTTCTCCACACACACGTGTAATGACTGCATATTTGATATAGAAAGCCTTCAGCATGTAACCACATATGTATGGTTTCTAACAAAACTCCATCAAGCTTTGGTTCTGTTAGAGGACATGTATGCACTCTGCTTCCATCAGCCGTATGATATGACATCCTCTTCTCCTTGCTGTGGTTCTCTGTGCCAGGTAAACCCAAACTGGTGTCTCACAGCTAGATCCTTAGTCCTGCCTCTAATCTCAGAGTATGAAGGAGACTCAGGGGTTACAGTGTCTAGTGTGATAAAATTTAGGCTAATGTGAGATGTTTCTGTAGAGCATGAGTTTTGATAAATCTGCTTGATGATCTTTATATGTTAATCTGAGTTTTCATCATGTATGAGAGAAAAATATCAATGGTTCTCTGGGCTGGTGCTTCATTAACCATCAAAATTTTAGATGCATTAGTGTAAATGACACCCTGACAAGGCCATGTCGTAAGAGGCATACAAAAAGGCCTTAGACATCATAGAAAAAAAATTGAGGATTCAGTTTCCATTTTCAACTAGATACAGAAAGTCCTGTTTGTTACTAACAGACAATAGTGAACAAATTCTTCCTGTCTGAAGGGAGTCTCAGCAGAAACTCATGGGGCGAACTGAGGCTAACTACCAAGGCATGAAAAAAGCCCACATTTACAGCAATGACAAGAGAGTATGTTTGACTGTCTATGTCAGTGACAAAAATACAGATCATGTGAAAAACTATTCAATATCTTTTGAAAAGAAAAAGTGGGATATGATCAAGTTCCTTCTTTCAAACTGAGAACTGAGCTACTAAGTCAAAACAAATTGCTTTCTCAGAGAAACAGGACAAAATGACTTCAGGACGCAAGTAATCCTACATTACTACATGATCCAAGTCATGCAGTTCTGATCATGACTTGAATCTTTGACTGGCTAGAGCATTCAGATCAGTGATATTTGTTATAGAGATACTAACATATACAAGAACTCTGTCAACTTGCACCTTAAAATATTGGCATTGCATATGTGACAGGGGCTTGATGTATCATTTTTGACAGAGCTTAAATACTTCATTCAGTCTGGCATATCAGGTTCAAGAAAACCCAGGCGTGAAGTTCCTTATATGACCCATTTTCCATTCATCATAAACTTACATTTACTGTGAGCTATTTCCTTTTTTTTTAGTTTGTGACTAGTGACTGGGCACACTGTGATTAAAAAAGCCAAAATATTATTCCGCATTACTGAATCTGTTGAATTCTTTAATGTAAGCTAAGCAAGTATACCTGAAAGAGAAGAATTTCAGTTAAAAGTTCAAGGATGTAGAGGGATTTAAAATGTCTATACACCCTGTCAAATGCTAAATCAAATGGAACAACCTTATATATATATACTTTACAACCCACAACAGCCTTCTGATCTCTTTCAGGATAAGACCATAAGGCAAACAAAAGTTTCTTTCTCATCAGAGACACTTCTTTGTTTGAAGAGTTTCAACTCTGAATTCTTTTAAACACCTGTCTCCTTCCCCCTGCAATTATTTATACCTTGAAGGTAGAAATCTACTTATTGAAAAGTTCTGAGCAAACAATAAAATATTAGAGGACTGTAAACGATATTAAAAGCTTATAGGAGTAGGAATTTGTATAGAAAGTATGTCTGTACTCCTTTCTATATTCTTTAATGCATAAATGCAGAAAAGATTTAATTAATATGTATATGTATAATCTATATATTTATGTATGCAGCATTTCTATGTAAAAAAAATACCCACATTTCCCTTCTGGCTCATGAAGAGCTATCATTAGAACTTACTCCATAAAGCCAACTCATTGCTCAGTTATCTTAGCCTAACATTTATTTATAACCCAAATCTACTTCTTGTACCATGCTATAAACTGTGTGCTTACAGACTGGTTTTCTGTTTCATTTGTGTTTAGCTCGGGTACAGTGTGGCTTTCAACACATGTGAGGACAAAGTCGCTCCTATCAGCCAGTGCCACTGATCATGATTTTGTTAACCGCCAGGGAAGGAACAGCTCCCACAGATGAGTTCATGCATAGGATAAGGGTAGGTCACCAAAAAACTTTTTTGACTGAAGTGAGATGTTCTGATTACTGTATATGGCACTCTTGGGCATCCTTCCTTCAAACACTGATGCTTTCTCACCCTGCTACTGTAGAGGGTAAATGCGGGGACCCCTCTCAATTAACTGAGAATTCACCTGTTTATTCCTACTTTGGTGGCTTCACTATCTCCCTGTGTGCTTCGGTCATTGTATGGGATTTTGGGAATAATTCAGTTTGTGCCAAAATCATCTGTTATGAGATATTAGTACCCACACAGGCATGATCTACAGGGTTGCAAGTCTGCAGCAGGGCATGGGTGAATACAGAATGTCTCCAGACCACCTCTCCTTACCTCAGCAACAGTATAATCTTAACACTCTATAATGTATGTATTAGCTTAAGCTGTCTGTATTTATTTAAGTGATATTTATAATATATATTTTCCTGTCCCCAGTGTTTTCTTTTCAGATCTTAGTCAGTTTTAAGACTGTGAGTATAAAGAATATATAAATATGACAGTCAGCCTTGACTACAGAATTATGACCAGTGATTTTGTAATATCCTACATCAAATTTTGGATTTATTTGGAGTTAATGTAGTGTGTCACACTGCCATTTGGCTGTATCATCAATGAAAGCGGGAATCTTTTGCACTCTGTGGGAGGTTTTGCTCTTTTGAAGGCCATTTCCACTCATATATCACCTGTGTTAAAATGCTAATTGCTTAAATATAAATCAAGCACAGAATGTGCTGTGACAGAAGAGAAAAACTGTTTCAGTCAGCATGAAGCAGCAATTCTGCAAAAGTGAAATGACAGATTTCTTCAGCTATGTTTTGTTATAGAATCATGCATCATGCAATACCACTACTCTTTACATGTTTTTTTAAGTAGTAAGGAAACAACACTGGCTGTAAAAATCCACTGAATCTCAAATTAATAGCCAAGTAACAAAATTTAGAATAATTTTTTCTGATTTTGAAAATGCTCCTTTGGGATTTTTAATGATGTTAATTGAAAGGCAAAAAGGTGTTCCAATAAAATAGATTTTTTTCTCTGGGGGAAAAAAAGTAAATACTATTTTCCTGTTGAATGTATACTTTACTCCAAGAGGAGCATTAAACAGTATACAGTTGAAAATGCCATATGTAATGCAGTCATAATTTGTTATTCTCAGCCTCTGTTGTCTTGTAATTATTAAATATTTTTTAAGCAGGGTAACATTATTACTGTGGGTATTAATTTGATGTACTTTGGCAATGTAAACACTGTTCTTTTTTTTTCTTTTTTTTTTTTATTAAATTTACTGAAAAATCAATTCTCTGCTTTTACTTAAACACTCAAAATATTACTTTTTTCCAAAATGTTCAAAGGGACTTCTTTTAATGAGCTTTTGCTGGTTGTCTCTCTGTCTTCTTTTGCTTTTGTAAACATTGTTCGACTGGTTTATGAACCTTTTCATATAAACTTATCCATAAATTTATTTGATTTACCAGAAAACAAAATACTTAATTTTTCATACCATATCTATATAAAAAAAATATTGTTGGCTATTTAAGGATCTTTTGGTCCTGTAATATATGTGTGAAGGGCAACATTGATATGAAAATGGGATTTTTGAGAAGTAATGTCAACATTCTGTATCTTTGGAAAGGGTCCTCTTAGTCCTTTCCACTTTTGCAAAATAAAAAAATAAAATAAAATAAAATAGAAATTTAAAAAAGAACCCATGGTCTTTAATCTGTAATCCAAACATTTCACACAAAATTTACTTGTAATATTTTTCACCAGATGGGAAAAAAGTTGGTTTCTCTTTGGACTATTTCTATTGAATTACAGAAAAGAAAACATATGTGAGAAAGGGTGACAAAATTATAAAAGATGGCCTAATTTATGAAGCAATATACATAAACATTGCAAAGAAATACATGGAATTATATATACTACGTTAAATGTAAAGATAAATTACTTTTGAAAATGCAAGAGAGGGGTGTTAAATCTCATTGTGCTGCAGCTGCAATTATCAGGTTGTCATTTAAAAGACAGTGCAACCTCTAGTAGAAGAATAAGGGGTTGGCTTCTAAGGGGATATTTTTCACTCATTAAATAAATTGGAAAGACTAAACTGATTTTCATTACATATATGATCTTCATAAAATGCTCATCTAGGAAATTGTGTGTCTGGTCTTATAACGATGCATGGGCACACACGAGCAAGCAGTTGTTGAAGTCATTGTCTGTTGCCTACTCCCAAATAAGAGAATGGTGGAAGAGGACTATTGCATTTCTGTTGCAAGTGGCAGGGATGCTGTTCCAGGTCATGAGGGACAAAGGAGAAATACAGGGAAAATTTTAAGGGAGAAGTAGGGAGGGGTTATTATTACTGTTACTGTTACTATTATTATTATTATTATTATTATAACTTTGATTTTGGGTAAGAAAACAAGACTTCTGACATTTCTTTTTTTTTGTGTCTGAAACAGAAGCAGTAAACTTCAAACTACAAACAAAGCAACACACTTAATCGAAACTGAGCTTCCATAAGCTGTTGGAGGTATCTCAGTCAGGCTTTATTTGTGGGTGGTTTTTATACACCCACAGAGAACAAAGAAGACATGGAAAGATATACTCACACAAAGCAGAACACCATCTATTACAGATGTATCTCATTAGTTGCAGGTACTGATAGCTGAAATTAATTAACTAGGATTAAAAAATTGCAGTCTTTTACCTGAACCTCAAACCAAATGAGAACAGTGGTCACATTCAAGTAAATTTACTGGCTTTAGTGGAATTGTGTTGATAAACACAAATTGACTAATTGACTTCTTACCCCACAGTTCTTGTCTCTTTTTTTTTTTTTTTGTTGTTTAGTCATGGTAATAAATGGGCTACATTTCATGTGTATTTCTCTTTGTAAGGGCTATTGAAATGCATGTTCTACAGGGTTCAGTAACTTGTAACAAAGTTCCATAAAGTCATGCAAGAAAATCTTCCATTCTCCTGAAGTCCACATTGTCTTTTATGCCCCTATGGAACAAATACAATTTTATCACAAATAGCCTCTAAATCAAAATGCTATCTACTTTTTATGCTTGTGTTTTTGTATGTACAAAGATCCCCTAGATGAAGAACAAGTTTCCTATTAAAAAAACAAACAAACCAACAATCAAACAAACAAACAAACAAACAAACAAACAAAAAATGGCCATTTCTAAAAATTGTGGAGACATAAAATGTGTGTGAATAGGTGCCTAGCGGCTAGATCATCAGTGTCCCATTTAGGTAGAGATGGCTGCTAACAACCAGATGATATTTTAGGGTGAAGGCTCCTTCTGTCTGCGTGCTTAGAGGCACCAGAGATACTGCAGAGGACTGGCAAGAGTAACAAGCAAATCAACAGTGAGGTGGCTTCAAGTTGGTGACTCAGCACAGGGAAGAAAACAGTCTCAGCCACTTACAGTTTTAGGCTGACAGGACCAGATTAATTAGCTGAATTTGAAATATTTAGCCTAAGCTAGTCAACTAGGCTCTCTTTATAACAGAGGGGACACAAAGAGCCATTTTGTCAGGACCCACTCATTTAAACATAAGAAAGCCAAAAAATCACCCTTGGCAGACCTCTCTCTTTCACGTTCACCTCTCTCTTTCACCTAGGAATGCAAGGAAGTGGCTTTGACTAGAGGCCTGTGTCTTCAGTCAATGAAAGTTGAGTGAGTTGAATCCCATCATCACTCATGTTTGTCATGTATGCTGTATTATGTGCCATAAAGAAAAGTGAGAACACTATAGCTGTCTAGAAAGATGCAGAATATTACCTGAAGGGTGTCAAACAGTTGATGTGTTTTCAAAATAAAAAGTGATGTTTCTAATCTGTTTAGGGTTTATTTCTTTTTTCAAAATACGGAGAGTATTAGTCCCAAAATTTACTGTATACTGTTCAGTTCTACAGAAGTATTCTCTCAAATCAAATACGACTTTTTTTGATTATACAGAATTCTTTTGTGCTTTTTTCATTTGAGATGTTCTTTCCATAGTGACTATCATAGAAAAATGAAGGAAGACAAATCCTACAATATTTCAAAAGGTGTAGGCAAAATTCCCATTGTATTCAACCAGGAAGAAGAAGAAACTGTGAGATCTGGATGCAAGTAATAATCATTCAACTTTCTGATGTTACTGATTAAAGTATTTGCCAGTACCTTCCCACTGGCTTGATGTACTTGTTTTGGTATATCTTCTTTGGGTTTGTATTTGGTTTTGGATTTGTTTTCGCAATTTTTAACCATCACAATGAACAACTTGCTAACCAAAGAAAAGCCATGGGTTGTCTCATGGCTGCCTCACAGAAAGGTACATACAGTCTACTGCAGAAGTGTTTAATAGTCATCCAAATGGCACTTATTTCAATACAAATAACAGTATTTCAGAAAGATGACCCTAATTTTCCCTTGAAGACTCTCTTCACTCCCTTAGAGATATAACGGTCATCTGCTTTCCCTAGAAATTCCTTTATTAATTAATTAATATTACTGTTCCATTCTCAGAGATAAGAAAATTGAAGGAAACAATCATAAACTCTAAGTGTATTGATATCCAAGTAGAATTATTCAGGCTGAAAACTACTTTCCTGTTTTCAAACAATTACAAAAGGATGACCATTTTCATTTCACAGTTGAAGTGTACAAAATACTGAAAAAAATCTGCAAACCATTAAACTACCCCAAGATACTAAGCAACCCATCAGGCTTATATTTTCATCTATTTTCATCTATTTCATCATTTTTACTCTCCTGTAAAAGGTAATGCAGATATGAAAGTGACTATAGTTATCACTTCATGTGGGAATTCAGTAACTAGTGTTGGAGCTGAAAAACACTCAGTGATATATATCAGAGATGAAGTTTCTATGCAAAGTAGCTTTTTAATGTATCCAAGTACAACATTTTTCCATGCCTTTAATTATGTGCCATTAGTTACCTTATTTAGATTCCATATAGATTAGAAAAAGTACAGTTTCTGTGTTCTTCTTTTTTTTTTTTCTTTTAATTGAATTTAAATATTTGAACAGTATGTGAATAAGGGATTAGAGCTACCAATTCATGAAATCTTTTCCAAAAGCAGTGTGACAGTTCAGTGCTTTTAAAAATAGTGGTATTCTCCTGACATGAATGTTCTGGTGCTGCAATAACATTCTTTTTCATATATTGGAGCTCTGAGAACTTTGGCAGTTTCACATCCCCAGGGTTCAATATATTTTTCTTTTTTTTCTTTTTGTTTCAGTTACTTGGGTTCACACACTTGCTGAGTTTAACTTTGGGTTTCTGGGCTCAAGCAAGCCCTAAAATTCAAAGCAATACTCTATCATCATCATGAGTTTTCCATGGTTTGGAACAAAACAGTAAACTTTCTGTGTAGCTCAGAGACAGGATTAACTTGACAGTCAGTCTATACTTAATGAATTCAGACTAAGCTCATTTCAAGGATCGGCAAAACTTGGAAAATCTTTTTGACAAATCTGGGACAAATTGAGGATTATGAAGACAACTCAAAACACACCCATCTCAAAAAAAAAAAAAGAAAAAAAAAGGCAAGTAATCCCTCCTGTGTTTCCTTTATCTTCCATATCAGTTGCTACAAAAAAAAGGGAATTTCACATGACTGTGAATGTCATAAAAAGATGTGCACAATTCATTCATATGAGAAAGGCTTAATTATTTTTATGCTCTTTACAGTTCAGCTGTTGCATTTGTTCCACATTCAGCTGCAATATTTTCAAGTTATGTGTACTTTAAAGATATTCAGGTCTACAATTCAATGTCAATCAAAGTTTATGAAATCTCTCTCAAACAAATGAGTCTTTATTTTTTTCATGTCTGAAGGCAACTACCTACATATGAACCCATTCCATTTACATTTAAGTCCAGATCTCAAGAAAATTTACCTATGTTTAAAAAAAAAACAAAAACAAACTGAAAGAGAAATGTCCAGTCTTTTATTATTTACATACTTAATGTTGTTTGATTCAGAAACCACAATATAAATATTTTCTTTTTAAAAAATCTTTAAGCATCAAGGTATATATAAATATTCTACAAAACGATCAGTGTGCTCTCACCAAAAACAGATGCTTTGAAAATATTTGGCTTGTTTTAAAGAAAAACACTTAAATCATTTTTTTTTTAGGTCTGGCCATCTATACATTCAAAGAGCAAGTGCTTTTAGAAGAAATACTTCCAAAATATATAATTATACATTTTTCATATGTCTATATGAAAGAGAAGTCTTTACTTAATATTCAGAAAATCCACTGTGGTGCAGGTGTACAAGACTTTTCAAAAATTACTTGTGAAGCTGATGAATTTAGCCAAATGGCCCCTTTTACAGCTAAGTTTATTCTGCTCTTCAGAGCGTCCCAGCAGCACAGTGAATTCCTCCAAGTTCCCAGCTCCTTCCAAGAAACAAAATCTCTCCAAGCCTGCAGTTCTGGATGCTCCCCTAACTTCAGTGCACTTGCACTGCCACAGGAGCAGGATCCCAGAGGACTGCCAGCAGTGTAGTCTTTTGGCACAGAGTACAATTTTCAGTCTGCCTGTCTGGGCTCACCACCACCCTGGGCGGTGGGGCACAGAGGTTGGCCCAAAGCACGGCTGGTCCTTCCAAATCTGGGGTAGAAACCGGCTTTGTTGCAGTGCTTGACCAATGTAGCAGGTGCTCTAAAGCAAAAAAAGATGTGTATAAGTAAGCCTTCTGCTTGCAAGTTGTTTATCTGGGTCAGCTGCTGCCTGAGGAGAACAGACTTGCTCTTGGCACCTGTCCTCAGAGCAGTGTGAGTCTGTCCCATGCAGGTTTGCTTTTTACTGGGATAAAACATAGTTCCAATATGTCAATAATTTAAGCATGTGAGTTTAAGCTTTCATTACTTTCCTAAGTTTTCTTTTATTTGTTTTTGTAGCACTTACCGATCTACTCTGGAACACAGTCTTTTCTTTTTGTTATTTACCTATTTTCAAGGTAGCCATTTCAGGTCTCCTCTTTGGAAGCTACAGCACAACTAAAAGGGCCTTATCCAGAAACACTCACTGATTGTGTTAGGAAGAAAGGACAAAAATCACAACTAATTGCAAACAGATGGGGCAGGATCCATCCCTCCTTAATATGACAGCCTGAAATTTAGGTGTCTGATCTAAAATAGTCAATCTTAAGCCCTTCTCTCATCAAAGGAAAGACTTTGCCTGCTGCAAATAACAGTTTCACAATAAGCTGAACGGCTAAAATACATGGTCCTTACAAGGTCCCTATGTCTCTCCTTAATTTTTAGGGGAATCCTACACGACTAACTGAAACTGGAAGCCCCTTTTGTGTGAAATGAAACCCACCATTGACATCTGCATCTCACATGAACATGGCACACTGAAAAGTTATTTCACTGAAGGGTTTCTTAATGTCTCTGCAAGGAACAAATAGCCTGAGATGGCTAACAGCAAGCAGCTCCCACTACAGAGAGATTTTCAGCATAGTTTTAGTTATGCATCTCCTCAGCTGTTTTGAAATATATGTCTATACAACAGTGCAATTATAAAATGGCTTTCATGCACCAACACAAATGTGTAAAAAAGATATGTTAAAAGCAAAGACAAATGAATACATGATGAAATAATTAGAATCAGATCACACTATAATGCTGTTTGAAAGGAATGTTTTTCACTTGGTTCTATTAATGTACAGACACCCACAAAGCACTTAAACATGGAAGAAATTTTCTAACACATAGTAAGTTGCAGAAAAGAAACAAATAATTAAAAAAATTCTTCCATTGCTGTTTCAACAGTATACAAGTGTTTCATGTACAATGTTCTTTTTCCATACTTCTCCTAACTTAAATCACATCACAAAGCATAAACAATACATTTTACATAAAAATATAATGTATCTGCAGAATCGTTTTTACTGTGAATGCAACAGCCAGTGCTTTCCATGTAAGTTTCAAAAGCATTCTCTTCTAGTTTTGTTAGCAAAAGTGGTATTAGACACACACCAAGATTTAACCCTGTTAAGTCAAAACTCTTAGGCCCAACTGCACTGAAGTCAGTGGAGATTATACTTGGAGCTGCTTTATTTTCAAGGTCCTTTGATATTTCAGAAGATAGTTTACTGGTCAGATCTTCCCTTCCAGAAAATCAAAATCATGTTTTGCTATTTCCCTCTTCAACATGATAATAATCTCAGAATCCCTTCTGTTAACACCCAAGGATATGTGAGGAAGAAGCCCCTGCAAGTGGCTTTGTCTATGGCTGATTTTGCCCACTGTCTAAGATATCAATTACTAAACATTACACAAAAACATACGTTTTATTGCAGCTTTTGTATGGAAGTCAAACATGAGAGTTTTATGATCATAATGTCAGAAAACAGGCAGGATAATTTCCTGGCAGCTTAATGTCATTCGGTTTCATATTTTAAGTTCATAATATGGAAACTCTTCAGCAATCTTAATTGTATTCTTAGCATGGAAAGAAAACAATCTCAGATACTTGGGTTAAATACTAGAGATAAACAGTTCTAGTGATATGTTATATAATCTCCCAGAAGTGGGTGAACTGTCAAACAGAACAGTGTAAGGAATATTATTGGGTTTTTGGCCACAGTCCTTTACCAGAATTTGTGATGTGTTACATGAAAAGCCCAAACCGCATGGCACACACAGTCATTTGTAGAAAACTTTCCACTTCTTTGTGCTTGAGATTAATGTTGGGATCAATTCTCATGGATTTCAGGAGAAAAAGACAGCTGACCACAGATTTGGCTCAGAAATCAACTCTGTTTTTACATCAGGGGCCATTCTTTTCTAGAGGACAAGTAAATATTTTCACAGAAATGAATGGAACTGGACACAAGAAGATCTGGACCATCATTCAAAACTAAATTACTTCTTAAGTGAGATGTCGAAAGAAGATAAAACTATTTTGCTAATTGCTAATATTATGATGTGTTCTCATAGAGCTGAAAGGATCTCATAGCACTCCAGAAAGACTATGTTGCAGAGAACTTAAAGTCTAAGAGATAAAAAAGACTAAATGCAGATAAACTCCCTAGTATCAACTGCAACAGGACAAGGAATTATGGTCTGTCAAGAGTAAACCATTTCATACCGTATGCGACTCAGGTGAAGTTATAGTCATTTTCTTCATAAAAATTTAAAAAGGTCTTCTTCTTTCTTGACCCCAATGTTTTCCACCCATCCTGAAAAAGAAAACCTACTGCAATCAGATACTGGAGGTGAAATAGCAAGAGAATTAAGGTTTATAAATCGTTAAGGGGTTTGTGAATATCAACCTACTTAAAAACAACAGTTTTCGAAAATTATGCAGACAGGTCACTATAGGGAAGCCTAAGATGGACAAAATTATAAACAATTAGCTGAATTATTTTTAAACTGTTAACTCTGTATTTGTATCACCATTTTGTACTATGTAGATATGCTTGTTTTGTACTTTCATGCCTCTTTTGACAAGCCTAGTAATGTAAAATCAGTTCTGACATTCCTAATGGGTTGACATTTACATTTCCAGGCTCAGACATGATCAGAAAGTGTACTTTACTGTATCATATTAAGTGTTGACCACTCATTTACCAAATGACAGAAAAGCAACAATCAATCATGACAGAAGGTCCAAATACTGCAACCCTTATCTAGAAATTTTTACTAGAGTTAATTTCGGCCTTGCATTTCCAATGAGAAGAAATGAGAACTTTGTCTAACACTTGTAAAGTCTAATACTAAAACATTAATACATTGCAAAAATGTAATCATTTTGTCTTCTTTTTAACCCAAATTAATATCAGAAAAAAAGGATTTAATGGTTGTATATATGTATATGTGCATCAGTCTTAAAAGTTTTTAACACACAGAATAGCTTCATATCTTGAAAAATCTGCTTGCTGATTTCAGTCAATTTTGTCAAGTCGTAGACAATCCAGAGGCTAGTACAATCCTACAGGTTCCATGAAAATGGACGTCTTCACAAGCATTTAAGGAATCATTCACGTAGCCAAAAGAGAGAGAGAGAAGACAGAAAATAATAATTAAGTAATAATAGTGGTCCCCCAGATGTTATATAGGTGTTGAATGGCTTGAAGACCACAAAAACTGCTGAGGTTCATTTAAGCTGTCATGTGTAAGTTGAAAGACAAGATGTGGCTTTAAATAGTCATTTCTTTGATTCTGGGATTCTGACTTTTCTGACGGCTGTCACTCAGCGTCATGCTTGAGTCTATCGCTTCTTATCCAAGCAGTGTAAGGCTGTTTAAATGGGCATTCTTGATCTCAGCAAAATGGAGAGAAGTCATTCCAGACCTAACATTTCTGTAGTCTGGCTGGTTTTGTCACTGTATGCTCACTTTATGCTAAGCATAAGGAGTTTTGCCTAACCTGTATTTTCTTTGAAGATATTCCATCTTCTGTGAACATAGAAGGAACTAGCATAAACCTGCAATGTTACCTGGAAAATTTTCAATCACTGATGTCAAACTTGCAAGATTTACAGTTTCTAGGAACCATCCAGATTGAAGATGTGTCCTTAAAACACTAGGGAAAATGTCCTCTCCTTATACCACAAAGTTTACACAATTTTGCTTCCCCCTTGTTAGTATGATTCAGACTCTGTTGCTGCGCTTACCAGCTGCCTTTATGGGTGGCATATTCATGCACTGTGTGGGAAACAGTCCCACGCAAGCAGAAGCGGAAGATAGGCAAAATGACCTAGTACTTTAAGGCCTTTTTCTTCTATCTATGCTAGCTGATGTTATTTGTGGTATGGCTCTTTGAATTTCAGACTCTCTATATATGAGAGATAAATGAGTGCACAAAACACAAAAGCTAATAAGAGCTGAAGTTTGCCTCCTTAGGCTCTCTTAGCAGTCCATGGAGAAGGTGAAAGGTTCCTATGGAGGTTATTTGAAGTAGCCAGCTGTCCTCTGGAACTTTACCGCCTCTAGGGAATAAATCTAGGAAGTAAAGTGTCCCAGGGTGAGAATTCATAGAAGCAGAATATCCTGAGTTGGAAAGGACACACAGGGATCATTTAATTCAGCTCTGATGGCTAAAATTAATTGTTATTTTCAGTTGGTTTTGATTCACAGGAATTTTTCAGTCCAAAGAAAACCACAGGTGCCTAGCCTTCAAAAAAAACCTGCTGGTTGAAGGACTCTAGATGGGTGTAGCCTGTGTGACCTGAGGTTAGAGAGTGGTCCTCTAGCAGACAAATTCTGTAAATCCCATGGAACTTATGTTCATTCTTTAAAAGACATTAAAACTAAAATATGCTGATGCAGAGATTAACTTGTTAAATACAGCTTCTGGATGAGCAGGTGTAAAAGGCTATAATTCAGAAACTTTGAGGCCCATTGTGACAGTTCAACCTAGCTGTTGATAATAAGGAGCTTCTACACAAAATTGTGAAAGGTAGAGAATTAAATCATCCCCATTCTCATGGGCAACTTACTCTTTCAGATCAGGAGTATCATATGCTAGGTTGGTCAACTTGGAGCCAGAGAGCAACATCAGTCATTACTGTCTATAAAAGCTAACTGGGTTCACCAAGTTTTTCCTCCAGCTCATGCATGTGGAGAACTTGCAACACAATATTTAAGTCCCATTACCAAAAAATGAGGTTCTGGGCAATTCTGAACAGCATTCTCCATCTTTAACTTATTCCTTCACAACCCTGTGTAAGGTAGGTCTGCCATTGTTTCAGCAAGTGTGAAACCAGAAACTCACAGAAGCATGTACCTTGGGATTTGTCTCATGCACACGCACTAAATTGAGCAACATAATATTAAAGCTAATAGAGAAATACATACATAAAGTTCCTCTCTCCTATAATAGGGCTGGAATTCAGCCTTGTATAAATGCTCCACTTTCAATGTATGTATGAAACGTAGTCTAACTCATAGAGCTGCGTCTGAATTTGTAATTACCTGAGCTTTTTTATCATGCGCAATTTTGTGTTATCAGAGTGGAAAGCTCAGGAGAATAAGCTGTGTTAAACAACATTTATTCTATCACCTTCCATTTTGGACAGATGTATTGGTGGAATATGATGATAGTAACTTAGCATATCTGAGCTCTACAGGGCTGGAAATAACAAAAAACAAAAGTCTTCAACCATTTAAAAATAAAGTATAATTTTGGAAGAAAAGTGAATTTTTTTGGAGTGTTGTTGGTTGAAAATGTGCTTTTTTCTTACCTTTATCTAAATCCACCTCTAGCAAATATCTGTGCAAAAGGAAGCATTAAAATGTATTTTATTTTCTGCACATTTTTGTTTTACATTTTGTATGTATTTCTCTGTACTGCAGCTAGCTTGAACAAGTACTTTTCCTTGTAAACACTTTCGATTGTTTAGACAAACTAAATGTCAGCTAGTGCTAAATGCATTTGCAACAAGAAATATACCAAATCAAAATAATGGCAGATGTATCTCAGGCAGTGTTAAAGGGCTTTAAACTACAGTGTATCCAAAACAAAAAATCTACAGCAAACATAGAAACACATGGTTAATCCGTCACATCTGTTTAGTTAAGTGATGGCATTAATTACTTTTAGTCACCCATGACTCTCATGAACAGACTCCACTTTAAATTTAGATTCAGACATTTTTCCATTTCTCTAATTAGAATTTATTCATGTGTAAACAAGCTCGACTTTGGTTTACCCAAACACATTTAAGTTTTTTGACTGTGTGGCCTTGCAGAGCAATTCCTGCACGTTTTAGGCCTATTCATACAGTTGGCCTCCTTGTTCCACATGTAAACCACAGCAATAGCTGGTTGACCAATGATTTTAATTATTTTTTCCCATAAATAGGCTTTGAAAGGTATATCCGTAACTGAAACCTTGATTTGCAGAACCATCTTTCTGGCAAGGAGAAAACTGTGCTTTCTCATGCATCCCTTCATCTGAGTAACCAGGACAGATACATGTCTGGGTTATTTTTTCTGCCTCCTCTTTTCCGCATCATACTAGTGGTGGTTGGAGCATGGAGAGGTTTCAGCAGGCAAATGAAACTTCCTAATAAGATCTCCCACGTGACTGTGGCTGGCTGCTGACATAATGATCAGCATGAATTTTATGAAGGGTTACACACTTGTGGATATGGTCTTATATTCAGTCATCTCTGGAATGATTTCTGTCAAGCACAGAATAACACAGGCTGAGCACATTCTTTCAGGTTTAACCCTTCAGTGAACTAGGTTAGGCACAAAACAATTATTTGGTGCAGCTGATGCTGCTGAGAATCCCTCGAGATAACGTATTCCAGGACATGAAAATGAATTTAAGCATGTTGCCAGAGTTTCTTCCTTTATGGTGTTATCTCAGTGACCTTTGTTAACAATCAGAAAAGGTTTTTCATAAACATCCATGTTTATGAGTGTCCCAGAAATGTTATTTACCATGTGTTCATGACCACCATTACCAATTTACAGAGGAAAGAATTAAAATACTTAAGTGGCTGTTCTACAAGTTCTCAGCTGTGCCAAGGGATCCCTAGTATTCCATCAAAACAGCAAGACCAGACAGAAGCTAATACATTCAGGCCGGTGTGACACCTCATATGACATTTCACAGTTAAGAGCTACTGCAAGCAAATTAGTTCAGAGTGCTTTTTAGTATTTTTCTCATTTAGTTTTATAAGCTTCAAATTTTAACCTCTTTCCATTTGCTGCAACATTATCTACACTGAGGTGGACAATTTACTACAGTGAAGTGTACAGTGTATCTATTGTATCGACTATACCAATATATGGTGACCTTAGTAAATGAACAAATGATAATTAGGATAATTTTCCTGATAAAAAAGCTTAAGTTTTGCTATTTAGAAAATAATCCCTATCTGGAAAAAATAGTTTTAACCCACTCTAAATAATATCTCCTCCCTTCTGCCTTTCAAATATAATCTTCTTATGGGCTACCTGTAATTGTACTTTAGCCAGGTGATATCTGATTGCTACAAGCCATTTTACCAAAATTAGAACTGCTCAAAACTAATTCCATTGACAATAACTGCATTATATGCATGTCAAATTAATACAATCAGGTTAAGGCAGTTTTCTATATAAACTGCATTTATTTATATCTGGACTTACACAGTGCTTAGAGAGTTGAAATCTGCAATTTAGATTCAGCTATTATGCTATTTTTGAACTGTTGCTAGCAAATAATCCTTTCCATGTCATTACCACCTGCTGATGTAGCTCTTAAGTTTTACCTTGTCTTTCAGACTGTACTAAGAATTTTCAAATCCAGATGTATATATCCAGCTTGAGCAAACTATGAATGTCGTTATTCTCTGAAATTCCACTGAAAGAAAGTAGCCTTAGCTTATGAGACCAGAAAGAAGTCAGGTTATAAAAAACTTACACATCCATATGCTGAGCATTTTAACTGAGTACCATCTCTTTAACGTTTACTTAAGGAATGGAAATTAAGTGCCAGTTCTAGCTCTGCTCAAAGTATTACCGAAAGACTCTTGAGAAAGGGAGAAGCAAGGATAGTATTTGTGGTTGTGGTTATCTTAGCATTAGAATCTGTAATGAAAGCAGTTAGGATGCAGGATGGCAAGGCTGAGGAAGGCTTCTAAAAACATAGAATTTGAAAGGTGTTGAAAACATGTCAAATGGGAAAAGAGAAGCACATTTAGATTTTTTTTTTTTTTGTCTTCCAGGCACAGCTAATACTTGCATCCTATTTCAAAATGGAAGAAAAAACCCTTCTCCTACCCAATGTCTATGACCAAATTAATCTTCTATATCTAAGAGCAAAGATGCTCAGTTTTTGCTAGCAGCTTCCATACATTCATTTTCCTCTCCAATTTTGACCATATTTTTAGATGAAGACTGTGCCAAAATCAACTTCTGAGCGAAGAAGTCACAACTATACTTGTTGGTGAATGATTAACAAGCTGTTTTATTTTGCAGCTTCTTCTTCAGAAAGATGTGTTTGCATAAGACAGTGCTGCCTATTGGCTCTCAGATGGCTAGTTTCTTCTCTGTGTCCTAATAGAGTTATATGATGATACTTTTAAACCTTTTAAATCAAGTGTGATTTTTCTGTGCCTGTAACTTTTTTTTTTTTTTCCCCAGGTCCTTTCTTTCTATGATGTGACATTTATACTATGGGGGGTTTATTTGTTTGTTTTAGATCAGAAGTCTGGCTCCTCCAGAAGTGGTTCTGAGCATCTGGCCTTACTTTTGTACCATTTTTCTCCTGATCAAATCATCATGTGTGTAGACCTGAGAGTATTCTATACAATCAAAAATGTGCTTCATTTTCTGGTGAATCACTGAGGCTGCCTAATACAACACAAACGGCAGTTTGAAGAATAGTAACTCCTAACAGGAATAGAGAATGTAGAAATGTTTCCTTAAGGCACCTGCCAGAAACCTGCTAATGCATCATGTGTGGTAAATACGTGGCAACGGTAATTTCACGGGTAGTGAAAAATGTTGCCTTTACAGAGAGCTCTTTAATTTCTTTCATCTGTCCATAAAAAAAATCTTTTCTTTCTACCATGACCAGTTAGTGCGCCTATTTGGCTAATTCTTCCAGTCATCTTAATGACTCTTGGACAAAGTGTGCTCATTTATTTTGCTTCAGCTTAAAACCAAAATAATTTTATTCAAGTCAGGAGTCATGGGCTCCCAGCAAAATTGGCTTAGTAAACACTTTGCTCAAAGTTTCCTTGGTAACACAAAGATGCCCTGTAATTTGTAGGGTTTTTTTCTCCTTCCTCTCTCAGGGAGTGTACCTTTAGACAAAATGATGAGATTTTTAACTTATTAATGGATACCTTTATAATATTACAGTAGATACTGCAAATAACTAGCAGTGGAAACAAAATACAAGATGCAGCAGAATGCTTCTTCAGGTGAGAACTCTCTATCCTGATTAGGCATGGCTTATCAACAAATGTACAGGAGACCATGTCAGTTCCATGACCTGGAACTACTTGCTCACTGACTGGTTAAACATGGTGACAGTATCTGTCAGGCTATGGTTATCTAATGTGGCTTCCAGACAGGAGCTAACAGCTAACCTAGGCCAGCATCTTCTCACCCACCTACCCTATCTCAACCCCTCAGCCACAATGGAACGTGACAAGGGTGGCTGACAGCAGAATCATAGAATCATTTAGGTTGGAAAAGACATCCAAGATGCATTGAGTCAACCTTTGACCAATCACCACCTTGTCTATATACCACTACACTGCGGCATTATGTGCCACATCTAGCCTTTTTTGAACACCTCTGAGGATGGTAAGTCCACCACCTCCCTTGGCAATGCTTTAAAACCTTTTTCATGAACAAAATCTTCCTAATGTCCAACCTGAACCTCCCTTGGTGCAGCTTGAGGATATGTCCTTTCATCCTGTCACTAGTTGCCTCGGTGAAGAGTTTGACCCTCAACTGGCTACAGCCTCCTTTCAGGTAGTTCCAGAAAGCAATGAAAATGTCCCCTGAACCCCATTTTCTCCAGGCTAAAAAACCCCAGCTCCCTCAGCTGCTCCTCAGAGGACTTACTCACCTTCACCAGCTTTGTTGCCCTTCTCTGGACTCACTCTAGCATCTCAATGTCCTTCCTGAACTGAAGAGCCAAAAAACTGGACACAATACTTCAGGTGCAGCCTCACCTGTGCTGAGACAGGGACAATCACTGCCCTGGTCCTGCTGGCCATGCTATTTCTCATACAGACCAGGATGCCACTGGCCTTCTTCACCACCTGGGCACACTGCTGGCTTGTGTTCATCTGCTGTCTACCAGTACACCAGGTCCTTCTCCACTGGGCCACTTTCCAGTCACTCTTCCCCCACCCTTCAACGTTGCATGATGTTGTTGTGACTGAAGTGCAGGACCTGGTATTTTGCCTTGTTGAACCTCATACAATTGTCCTTGGCCCATCAATTCAGTCTGTCCAGATCGCTCTGCACAGCCTTCCAAACCTCCAACAGATCAGCATTCCAGCCCACCCTAGTGTTGTCCATAAATTTACTGAAGGTGCACTCAATCCTCTCATTCAGATCACCAATAAAGATATTAGGGTATTAATAAAGGTATTAAATGCATTAATCTGAGTGAAATGTAGGTAGGAACAGCAGCCAAATTACTGCATAACTGATCATCTTAGTTACTATTTCTCTGCAGACAAATTTAGTTTCGCATGAAGATAGAATCTACTTCTTTTGTGCATGGTAGGATATGTCTGGGATGTGTCTCTAAAATGGTGTGACATCTTTTGCTATTTAAGGCCACAGATTAGTACAAGGAAAAGCACTGAGGAAGCTTCAGAGCAGAATTACCCATCAATCTGAATAAGAATGGCATCTGCAATTATTCATGCTGCGACAAAAGTCACAAAAACCATTAATCCTCGCGCTTCAGGACACAATTGAGCAACAGCTGGAGTCAGGAATAATTTTCCTCTATGACAGAGCATTGCACAATTTTGTGTATTAGGGGGTTTTATGTCTACATTTGAGACGGCTGGCATCAGCTCAGTTGAAGACAGAAGGTCAAATTAGATGGTCCTTTGGTTTGTTCTGTAGCACTTATTATATTTGTACACTGATACAATCACTGTAAAAATCCCAAGCTGTCTTGGACATCATGTGGGCGATAATGGCTGCTTCTTCATTCTCTTTTTTCCATCTGCTTTGGATAACCTGGAAATTAATACCAGTTGAGTCTGTGGTTAAATCTTGTACCAACAAGTAGCAAAATAAGGATATGGAAGTGCAAGAGACCATGAAACAAATAAACATCTTCCATATCAGCTTTACTTTTACATTATTCACTTTTAGTAAATACTCTCTATTAGGAAGACTCCTCTCAGTAAAAAAAAAAAAAAAACCAAAACCCAAAAGTTCTAATGGATTTAGCATCACTTCAGTGTCTCACAGTGAATAGTATCTCTATGACTAGCTCTCAGATAAAAGGCTTGCAGGATTTACATGAACCACGAAATGGAAATGATGGGAATGAAAATGCAGATAATAATAAGTAATCTAAATATAACACTTATGGAGGTTCAGTACTACACTCTGATCATCCTAAAATGGCTAATTCAGTACACAGACTTGTATGATTTAGAAATGCAAATTCAGAGCTAGATGACTTGGTTCATGCTGATAATGCAAAAAATAATGAGTAAAAAACCCAACAAAACAATCTCTCGCTGGTATTTCCAATCTTGCAAGCTGTGCAAGGTTTTAGGATTTACATTGCTGCTCTCATTGAGACAAGGAAGTTACAATTTAAGGCATCTCCTTAAACTGAGTTCTGGTGAATAACTCACTACATTAAGTGATATCAGCTGGTTTGATTTAATTTATCTATCATAGATAGATAAATTAAATATCATTTAATTTATATAATTTAATATATATTATATAATACATAATTTATATAATTTAACATATTATTTAATTTATCTATCTATCTATCAACTTCAGGGTTGAAAGGAGGCTTAAGCAGCTTGTACAGAAAAAGCCAGAAGTTTTCAAGGGAGGAAATTTAAAAATTTGACATTGACACATGTTCTCAGGCTTTTTAGAACACTTCAAAAAAGCAATTTCCCAAAATATACTGAAACCCAAGCCAGAGAGAGAGAGATACACTAATGCTTGAGTGCCAGTTTCTCAAACTGACCAAGACTAGCTTATTACATCCATACTTTATTACTTTAACCACTTGCATCATATTATTGATGCTTGCTGGAAGATTTCTTAACTACCTCAAATAAGCACATACTTTTAAAAAAACAGAGATACATTGTATTTGAAAATAAATATTCAGATTTAACATTTAAGTAAAATGAAAAAAATAAACAAAGAGTAACAGAACAGAAATTATGGTTTAGGTTTTTTTAAATTCAGTTCTAATTATTTTCAGTATTATTAACTCCATTGTACTGAAAATGTAATTTTATTGAGTCAGGCACTGAAATAAGTGTCTTGAAATACTTTCTAATTACAAAGAAGCAGCCCTATAGAAATAGGGATGGCATCCTTTTTATTCCTCTATTTGACCTTGCTCAGTAACATAGTCCCCATAAGGCTGACTATTTCCTAAACCTGTACCAAAGTTCCAGTCTGTAGTTCTTCCACTCTTAGGCTGTAACTCTTCACCATGGTAACCCATACCAGTCACATTCACTGGGAAAATTGATCTGGCTTTAGGACCTGAAATTCATTCCTTCAGGAAGCTGGAGTAGTTCTGTACTAAGGCCAGACAATTGTCTTAGAATCATAGAATTGTGAAATGGCTTGGGTTGGAAGCAACCTGGATGAAGATCATTGAATTCCAAGTGCCCTGCCATAGGCAGGGACACCTTCCACTTGACCAGGTTGCTCAGAGACCCATCCAATCTGGCCTTGTAAAAAATGTCTTGAATGAACGTAGTGAATAAATTTAAAATATTAGTACACATCTACATTAGTACACATCTACCTTCCTTCTTTTTCTAGGTCAGCCCTACCTTGCCTCTTGTTGTTCTATAATTTGATTTATCCTTTACCCTATGATTTGTATTCTGTATGTAAGAAATAGTATTTTATTGCTAAAATCAGAAAGTTCTCTTTTGCCTTCAAGCTTACTTGGACTGACCGGTTTGAGTAGACCACTGATGACTGAAAGCTAGAGTATAAACCAGTTGGGATGGTATGCTTCAGCTTCCTGTGTACCAAACCCTTCTTGAATTAATCTTAATGGTAAAAAATAAATCCCAAATTGAACAAAAATGTCATAAAAACATATGGAGCACATGATATTGCTAACTCAGAGCAGATTCAGAACTAATCCGATACACATAAACGAGATGTCTTTTGGAACACAGTAAATAAATATTCCATTATATGGAAATCATTTAGTCATGTGACATTAAACAACAGCCTTTTATGCAGTGGCTAATAGACGTGAGAGTTATGCTAGGCCTCGTTCAGATTATAGAAAATCAGTCAATAAAACATGTAGACTATTCAAAAGACAGATGATTTGGTTTTCTGTGTCAGGAAGTCAGAGATGTGCTTCAGAAGACTTATGCTTGTCCTTGCTTGAATTAACACATGTAAGCCACACTAAAGAAAGGCCTAATATTAATTAATTCTGACTCTAACTGTATGACCTTCTTTAGAAAAGATATTGTGCAAGTCAGAAAAAAGTATGTAAAGACAGTTTAATGAACTCTATTCTTTATTTCACATCTTGCTGTATCTCTATAGTCATGTCCATGCTGAACATCTTCTATAACAGTTTTGCCATTGAAACAGCACTTCAACAACTGCTGTGCTAGTAACCACATTGTTATATCGAAGGCAACTAGATCTTCATCATCTCTTTGTCTCATCCTACTTGGAACAAGGCTGGATGACACAGTGAAAAGGAGGACCAAGGATCACAGTTTTTATGTCCTTTACAGTATTCCCACAATTGCTGCTGCAGGGAGCGTTGTATTTCTAAATTGGGTAGAGAACTAAAAGCAGACAAGGATGTTCAGGTATAAGGACCATATCTTTTTCTGGACCTCTGAGCTGGCTGAACATACACCTTTCTAAACTGAGATATATACCCTCATCACCATGACACTGTTACTATGAGCCATCCTGTAGTCAGGCTCTTTCACAGCACTGGGGCTGGTGGTTGTGTTTGCACCCACTGACTTCATAGCAGGTTTAGCATACAGATCCAAATTTTGTGGCAGAGTAACCTGCCTTGGTCTTAACCAAATTCTTGTCTCTGAATGTATTTGTTCAGAGAAAATGAAATCTGGACTCATATCTTAATTTTTCTGCATGTCCCATTTCTCCTCTTTACAAAAGAGACAGAATAGAGTAGGATTTTGATGAAGGAAACTGTGTTCATATATTTCTTGGTCTCAGCTCTTAGGATTAGCATGCGTTGTAAGGAGGATGAAAATTGTGCACACATTGATTCTAAGTTGCAGGACAAGAGGGAAAAAAAATCAAAACTGTACTCTATTTTACAACCAACTGGCATAAATTTAACAGTTTCCAAAAGTAATATAAGTTACTGATGCATAAACATATTGAGATTAGTCTGTGCTCTGTTTATTCCTGGTGCAATGATGAAAACCATTGAATGAAGGCCAAGTATCAGTCTTAGCCAGCCACACTGTGGAGAAATAATTGCAGCTTCGTTGATCCAACTCAATCCACCAGTCATGTGTGTTGTCCTGGTAATTAAGTATTTAACAACCTTTGTTCTTCTGCCACAAAAGACTGTGGCAAAGCAAAATTTGGATCAGGCTTCCTTGACACAGAATAGAAAACTGGTTTTATGATTATTTGCAAAAATTAATTCCTTATTTTTGCAAAACTCAGTGAAGCAGTTATGTCTTTCTGTGCCACTGCCAAAAATGCTGCACTTCATTTTCCTCTGTTTTTTCTATATAGGCATTTTTAAGTGAGAATATCTCCATAAGGGCCCTTTTTGTCTGTTGTGTCAATGATTTTTAAGAAAATGTAGGGTATGTGGGGTGGGGGTAAGATTACTGCAGCAAGGATATCTACTAAAGAGATAGACTCTGAGAAAATTATGGAATTCCCAGCATTTATGATTATAAAACTAAAATGGACATATTCAAATGTTTCTATTTGAATGTGAGCAATCCTTTCCAGGTATATGGGGTAGAGACACAATTATATAGTGATTTTATTTTAATGAAATGTTTCATGACTCCATTTGAAAATATTCTCACTGGAAAGAGCTACTATAACCTCAGCAGAAAAGCATTTGTTTGTTTGTTTGTTTGTCTTTCCTGTCTTTATTTGCTTCCATTTCTATTAGAGAAAACAAAAAAAAAACTCAAACAAAATAAAATTAAATTGTGAAGATCTACTTCAAATGAATTCCTATCTCCTGAAAATGAAAGGAGTGGAAGATTTCAATCCATGTATGAGTGCCATGTTTATTCAAACCATTTTTTCCTTTGTGCTTCAGGTCAGTGCCTTCAATCAGACAGTTCTGACAGAGTTTGCATGTAATGCGTCAACCTCAAATCTGGTGGCTTGGAAACATGAATATGGCTTAAAATTTCAAATAATTTCACAAGATTCATTTTCATAAAATCAGCAATATGTGCATACCTTCTTTATTATTATTATTATTATTATTTTGGTTGGGGAGGGGTTGTTTGTTCACTTTTGTTGAAACTATGAAGTGTGTGTTCAAAATATCCTTCTATAAAAAAGACCTTTTCTCTGTGAAGGAAGAAGAGCTGGATGATCAATCCAGTTTAGGTAGATTGGAAAGCTGAAAAGTACTGGAAAGAAACAATGCATCAGATTTCACGAAACGGAGAAGCCAGGTAAAGGCTACAAAACCTGATGCAGCCATAGAAAGAGAAGGAAACCTGGAAACTGACTACTTACTTTAAAAGGATTACAATGATGAGACAGAGATAAACACATACTGCATTTTAGTTTTTTTCATGCTGTAAAAGAGCTGTAATGGTATAAATGCCGTATTTCTAGCTATGTGAGGATCCCCTTGCCAAAGAAGATGTGAGCCAGGCATTGCAACTCTGGATGACAAACCTGGGGAAGTGAGAGCAAGCATGATCTGGAGACATACCAGACATACACAGCAAATCTCAGCAACATCTGGGATCACATAACCTCAGAAGGATCCTTCAGCTCAGTCGGCCTGGGTGGGAGGTCAGGAACCAGGGATCACAGGGAGGATCTAAAGTTATTTTTCACTCCACTGGCCTGACCTGCAAGCTCCTTGCAGTAGAGTACAGAAGTACAGGATGGGGTATTTGCAGGATTATGTTAACGAAATATATTTGTCAAATCCTGTTGATTCAGTTCCGAACTGAAATAACAAAATGTATTTTATTAGTGAGACGCAATTTTTCTCTTGTTTTTTGTTAGTGTCAAGCCTATGCTAATGTTTGGAGAGCAATGAATTTCCTTATGCTTAATTTGCTTTGGAAATACGTAAAAGAAAGAGTATGCTGTTCTATTAGTGCAGAGGAATATTGTGTCAATTGCAAATTCACTGATGCTCTAGATATTTGCCACTGATCTACTCCCCTGATAGTCAGAAAGAACCTACAGTAAAATAATCCTCCTCCAGAATCCATGAGATAAATGAATGCAAGCAACTGAAATACTTAATCAACAAGTTTCTTTTGTTTGGCAAAGGATAGGTAGACAGTGGTCTTCAACTCTGATGCTCAGCTTCAATGAAATACACATTCATCTCCATTTCCATTTTTTGCAGAGAGAGTCAGTTGCTTCATTCCTTTCTCTAGATCACAGCCAGGGTTATTTTCCTGGATTGCTGAGTTACAATGTTCTCTTCTGTCTGAGAGCATGACCAAGGGCAATAGTTCTAGCATAAAGATGCTCTATTCTGTGGGAAAGAAATATGGAAAACACATTTAATTAGGACATTTTTAATTTGCTGTATCTAATAAAGGACTTGTGGCAGTATGTTAGTTCTCAGTTGCTGTCTATAAAACTCTCTAAACAAATGTTCATAAAAGTTTACTCCTGCTCCACGTCATCATAATCTCTCTATATATTTTATTCATGTGAATGGATGTATGCATGTACTTATGTATTCCAGTGCTTTCAGCATTTTACCAGTACATTATCAAATAACTACTTATTTGTGAGAGTTTAATTTATGACACTTTCCACATACCTAATTTTCTGAAAATGTTGAACATCCACTGTTCAAGGCTGTATGGCAACATAATAAATTCAGCACTGAGAATTGTCAGTCACCTCTACATATGTTAGCCATACATTTCAAAAGAAAGGCTTTTTTGTTGGTGATTTGTTTTGTGGGTTTTTTTTTTTTTTCCTGACTGAGTGCAAATAAATTGTGTCAGCTGTAAAAAGCCACTGCAGAGTGATTACAAGGAGGAAACTGGCACATTCACTTATGTTTTGAAAACATGAGTATGAAAACTGATATCTGTGAGGAATTTATTGCAAAAGACTGAAATTTAGAAAATAATTTGAGCATCTCTTAAATAGTTAGGAAAGAAGTTTTTTTGAGGGCTGAGATCTTTTTTTCAGAATGAGCAAATGTAGAATGAAAAAGACCGACACACTGCTTCACATGTCCTGTCGTACAGCAGTCACTATTTTTTCCCAGATATATTTATTGCTGGAGGAATGAAGGGTTTAAGCTGGTACTTGTACATATATGCAGACAAGACCTGTACACTACCTCTCTCTTTGAACTGTCTTTGAACTTTAAATTGGTCTTAACTTCGTTGTGGCCCCTCTGTTGCAAAGTATTTCAGTAAAGTCATGCATCTTGCTGGGAAGACACAATCTAGAGTTCAAGCCCACCTCTTGTGTTTCCCTCTCTCTACATTAGAGATTCAATCAGACCTAACTATTTATGAGGCCATTCAGGCTTTGGTGACATTCTGATTTGTAGTTTTTCTCTTTCTTGGAGAATTTTAAATAAATCAGTACATTCCGTTTTCTCCCCCCCCCACACACACACACACACCCTCCCCCTCCCTCCTTGGTTTTTGTTCTTTCAAATATAACATATTTAAAAAAAAAAAAATTGAGACAAATGATATCACTAGGCAGGTGAGCTCCTGCAGGGTCACAGACCCCACACAGCCTTTCTGACATCGAGGGCTCAGACTGAGTCATACTCCTTGTGTTTAGTACCCGAGTTTAGGTCAAGCATTGCATAGCTAGAGAGCACAAATTTTTCAAAAACATGCAAAAAAAGAAATAATTATCACGTATGGGGCTGCTTCTGAGCCCTTGAACAACAGAACTAAAAATTACCCATGGTTCATTCTCCCTGTATTGTATGTGTATCCTGGCAATAACTGGAGTACTGTGACTGCTTTGATGGCTGAATGGGGTATGACAACAACTACGAGGTAGCCTTAAAAATCTTTGCTTGACTCTGTATTACAATAACCATTAAGGTAAGGAGTTGACAACATCTGTGGGAACAGTCTGTGTTGGGGCAAATGTTCCAGCATGCAGTAGAGAAAAAGTGTGTAACTATGCTCATTCCTGCACTTTATTTATATATAACTCTCTTCAGGACTATCAGAGGCTTTCCACTTTGAATTTAATTTCTGATCCACACATGACATTACTTATATATTAGTGGGTTGTGAACTACAGTCAGAATTTCTTCAAGAAGTGCATTCAGGCTTCTTCTAGACTTTGCATCCAAAGTCTCTGCAGTTGCATGTGGGTTAGATTAGAGGGACAACCTTAATTTCTGTTGCTTTCCTATCTGGCCACAGTGTTCTTGCCTTCTTCTCTTCAGTAAAATGTCGTGTAACCTGGGGGTCATTTTGATGCTGCTCTAACCACATGTTCACTAGTGACATTTCCACAGTGTGACTCCAGATTCTAGTTCTCTACTTTGCAATGAAACTTGCTTCCTTCAATCATTTGCAGTCGCTTTTGTCCAAAGAATGTACTTTTCCATCGATACCATGTCTTTAAGGACAAATATGTACTGCGTAGGAAAAAGATACTATAATTAAAATGAGAGTGTGATTAAAATGATAGTATAATTAAGAGGAGGAAGGTCTTTGGTGAAATTGCTCATGCAGCTATTAGAAAAGTGTCCTTAGAATGCTCCACCAGCACCTATAACAGTTCTCAGGTCAAAATTCTGGGTAAAAAAATAGAAATAAATTATTCTCACAGTACTTTAAAAGGTTTTGCTAACCCAAGCACCCAATATCTCATGGACATGAACAGATGAGGCTTTAGCAGTACTAAGAAAAGCAGGATTGTTTCCTGTGTCTTGTCTAGTTTATACATCCCATTGTGATGTTAGCCTTCCCACAACATCAGAACATTTCTGACTTGTGTTCAACAGTGATTCAGTCAAATCCCAAGATAAGCTTCAAAAAAAATGGCTAATTTCTTGTTTCATTTGGTGGGGGTTTTTTCCAGCTGTATCTGTGTGGATGACTTTTTCTTGAACTTCTAACTACTGAATTCCATCCAGACTTTTTCTCAGATCATTTCTTCAGTTGGCTAAGGTAATTTTGATTTCTCTTCCTACTCTTCTTGTCTCCAATCAACGGTAAATTCGATCAGCACAATCTATCTTCCCTTCTGAGGGTCATTCATGAAAATATTAAGCATATACCTAGATCCAGGGTAGCATGTGAATGGGTATGTTTGGTCACTGACCATGGACCATTGCTAACAACTCTCTGGAACTGCTATACATTTGATTTTGCATACAGTTTACAGTCCACACAAGATTTCCTTAGGATTTTCAAAAGAAGATCAAAAACTTCATTAACATGAGAATATACAATGTCTGCAGAGTATTTGCTTCTCAGTTATTGTGTTAGAGAAATAAATTAAGCATGATTTGTTCTTGGCAGATTTCTATTAGGTCTCAGTCTGATGAAATAGTTTCCACTTTGACAGAGGATACTAAACAAAAACTACTAAAACTTGACATTTTAACCAGTGAATAAAGGTTAACTTGCATCAAGATTTTAAAAAGAGCTGTTTGAGTGCCTGTTTAAATTGTGAATATTATTTTCCAGTAAGTTTGGAAAGAGAAGGGAAGTTTGAATAGAAGAGAAAAATCTTAATGTCATGCCAATAATCATAAAAGATAAATAAAATGAACCAGTTATAATCCTTGCTTTCCTAAACACAAGTCTGGCTATCTAAACAACTGATGAAGAAACTCATTAATAAAGATTAGGAGAAAGTTATAGAATAGAGTTCAATTAAGATGGTCTTTACAGGAAATTGTATTGTCACAAAAGACTTTTCTTTTTGATGGATTAAAACTCAAGAATTCATATAATATTGCCAAGCTTTTGTGAAACATTTGTCCAATTTAAAAAAAAAAAAAAAACAACAAAACCAACAAATAAACAAAATCAAAGCAAGAAAACTATAATAGAAAACTATTTAATTGAGCAGTAATTGAAATGTAATTGGTCACAAGAAGTCACCTCTGAGTGAGCAGGTTTCTGAGGAGGTCCAGAGAGGAAGCTCTAGCACTAAATTTTCTTCCATTTGTGTTGCTTTTCTGGGGAAACATGTGAAGTTATTTCTGACAGTTTTTCAGGTAATAAAATGATAATGGAAATACTGATAAGAAAGAGAAGTTTACTATAAGCTGGGTACAAAGAAACCATAACAACTTTTAAAGATATAACTTATAAAATATTATATTTAAAATAATATATATATATATCAGAATTATATGTCAAATGTCGTAAATCTCTTACTTTGACTAGCAGCAAACCATGGTGGTAAATGGATCATATTGCAAGACTATGGATAAAGAATAGCATGTTCTGTAATTGCACGAATAAGAATATATTGAGCTGAGGAATATATTGAAATGAGGAGATTATTATTTCTGTTCAATGAATTCCTGCATTTGACACAGTTCTAAAAATAGCGAGTCTGATTCTGGTCATTACAAGGTTAGTTAAAACATGGGGAAACATATCTTGTTCTTAAAGTCTCAAGATTTATTTTTACAAAGAGGTAGCTAAGCAGTCACTTGACTGGAGCAAAATGTTAAAAAAAAAGTCCTCACCAGTATACAGTGGGAATTTTAAGATGATGATGATTATTTGGACAGCTTTGTCATATTTCAAGGGTTGAAAATGGCAGAATGAAAAATGAAAATGTGTAAACATCTGAAGTGTAAATATGTAAATAGTGTGTCTACATACTAGGGGGAAACTTTTTCATTGGTTTAGGAAACTGGAAGAAAGTGAGGAAAATTTTAAAAAAATTGCATTTATATTCCTTCAGCTTTCATATTTTGTTATACAATATGTAATAAGAAATGTCTGGATTTCAATCTCTGTAAACTCTGGAAATAACCTTTCATTTCCACCATTTTTTCTTCATATGGTCTTCCCTTTTTCAATGAGTTCTGCTTTCTGGTATTCTCTTTTACTTTTCACATAAATAAATTAACACAGTTTTGTTTTGTTTTGTTTTGTTGGGTTTTCTCTAGTTTTTCAGATGGGCCTGCAGAGAAGGAATAAAAACATCCAAGACACAAACTCACTGAGCATATAATTTGTATGTGACTAATACATGTATTGCACAACTTCATACAGGGTGACCAATCACTCTGAAGTTGACTTCTGAGGTTACTCAGGAACTGACTCCATACCTACCCATGAAAAAAATAACTATACGGATGAATAGAGATGGTATTTGTGCTCAGCCTGTTGGATCTTCCAGACAAGAATGAACAATAACACCATCTCTGATGAAACCACAATTAGTACAGCCCATTTGTTTAAATACACCACAATAAGTCATGCAGAAAAGTACACTCTTTGGAATCAAAAATGAACTTGCAGTGGGTTTTTTTAAAACTTTTTCAGACATAAACATTAGTCACTTTCTGAGATTTTCCTGTAATCTGTCATAATTATATATGTGCAGTATGCTTTCATCATTAAGGTGAACTAAATAGAGGGATTTTTAAACTGCCAGTATTGAAAAAATCTCGCATTGATATACAGTTCGATGCTCTATTCATGCAAGGATTATTTTTAAGGCTTATTTTTATAAACACTTACAATGTGCATATGATTTTTGTGACATGATAATTTTAAAAGTCAATTTTTATGGCTTTTATCTCATCAGTATACTTATAAGACATTAAATACCCAAAAGATACTTTTCTCAGTTACAGAGAGCTTTAAAACCAACAGACTAGAAGCACTGGATCTTTAAGAACTCCCAAAGGCTGCTGAGTCGTCTGTAGCTCTGGGAACAGCAGATATCATTGAATGATTAATCCAAAAGACCAATGATACCTTTTTTTTACAACGCAGATAATACATTTCTGTGAATCATGGACAGCTGCAAAGGAAATGAAAAGAAAATGCAGGGTTGAACTACTGACAAACGACAGAATTTCCTATGCTGCTTGAATAGCATCTCATAGCTGTAATGTTAAGCTTAGATGCCTCTAGTAATATGTTTGTAGTATAAATGAAAACAGAATGCCAAATACATGCCTTGAGTTAGGCAAATCCTGCTGCAGCTAGTACTTTGTGGAGTCTGTTCTTAACAAATGATTGTCCATTTAAAAACTGAAATCTGTCAGCACAGAAGCCCTAGAACTTGCCAGAAAATTTAACAGGAGATCTCTTAATTTTTATCCAGGAGCTAAAATTCACCACTAAAAAATATGCTTAAAAATCTGGTGGTCTAACCTTTGATACATCGGAGGTGTTCCAAATATTTAAAGTGAATGAACATGCACCCAGGTCACTTAAATCTACATTTATATCCTGGTATGCTCTGTTTGGTTACTCCCCAAAGATGCCTGACTGCTTTAGCAGATAAGAGGTCTCATTATATGTTTGCTGTTTGGGGAAATAGTGCATATATTATGCCTATGCTGGAACATCCAATATATACTGTATTAGATTTTTTAAATCTCCTCTCCTCTCCTCTCCTCTCCTCTCCTCGC
>JAWWES010000115.1:40625176-40705851 GCA_035583135.1 Lophotriccus pileatus | reverse complement strand
TCCTCTCCTCTCCTCGCCTCGCCTCCCCTCCCCTCCCCTCCCCTCCCCTCCCCTCCCCTTTTTACAGCAGCAGTTCTCTGCTATCCTCTCTCATAAACAACCACAAAATAAGACAAAGTTTTACCTTGCGAGGAAAGAAAACATTTGCCTTTAGTTGTTCTACCCTTTTTATTTCAGGAAGATTTTTTCTAAACCAGAGCAGTAGGAATACTGTAGGAATACACTGAAAGATATTTCTGATTTGAGCTAACCACATATATGAACATTTTATGGAATGAACTTAAATATTAGCTTAAAAATATTTCTGTTAAATTTTTGTTTTCCAGAATGTTGGGAGTTTTTTATGGAAGACAGGCCTTATTTTATTTTCTACAAATAATTAAAGTTTCAATATCTTCTCTCCTCAGAAGTATAAAAGTTTAGAACTACTGGATTAATTTAATTTGCAACTAATAAAATATTCTTTTGTCAAATAAAAGGGGGATGGGAGAGAGTTACGGTCAGTATGAAGACCTGACGTGGAGGTAGAGGGAAAAGGAGGATGCAAGTTTCAGATCACCCATGATTGTTTTCCTTTACTTGCATTTCAGTACTTTAAGATTTTGGTTGGGAAAGAAGTGCTGACATGCCATGACCAAAACTAAAATTGTGGTATTTTTGGACAGAGTGGAAACCAGAAGGATTAATAACCTTACAAAACAGCCTTTTCTCCTGGGACTTCCAGCTTAATTTTTATAGCTTCAAATTGCTATATTCTTTCAACTTGAAGATATGCAACAAGACTATCAAAGGATTGTTTCATATTGAAAGGTAAAGCAATGCAGTTTCGCATAAGAATATTGCAAAAGTGTATGTTCATATGTGTTGAGGGAAATGTGGATATTATATGGCAAAGCTCTGAGAGGTCGCATGTCAGAGCTTTAATTTGAGAGCAGATACCTGCAGAAAATATTCAGGACTGCAAAAAGATTACCAAGTTTCATGGGGTCCTAAATGTATTATTACTAAAATATGAACTCCGCAGAAATTTTGCCTACTCAAGACTGGAAAAGGTTTGGAACTTCTTTTTCTGGAATAATACTTATTTGACCCAATTGTTTCTTTTAATCCCTGGGTCATGACTGTACCATGCAGCATGCAGTTGTTGGAAAACATCAAGAACTATGTGGAAAAGAATTAATTCCAAGGGCATATGCACAAAAGTTTTTCTGAGCACATATCTTCCTAAGAGGTGTTGAAATCCACAACTGAAGTTCTACGTTTTATACATGTCTTTTCTTCTCCTGATTTTAATTTCTTGATTAACATTGTCATTACAGGACCTGAGTCTGTAACTCAGCCTTTTTGTCCAGAGCCCTGCCTGGTTTGACACTGCCTGGTTTTGACACATTTAGATGACAGAGATTTGAAGATCTTCCTCTTTCCTGGACTCACAAAAGCTTTGTGGCTAAATGTGTATTAAAAATTTAAAACTAGCTAGGTCCCATTCTTTGGCCCTGAGGGCAATTATTTCTTCCCAAAGCAGGCTGGAAATATCTAACCTGATTGTTGCTAGTGGTTGCTGACCTGTGTTTGCTCCTGATTCTGCCTAGTTATGTCCCAGGAGCTGTTCTAGCAGTTTCTCAGGACAGATAAACAAGGTTTGTAGCTTGTGCCCATCCTTGTCTATGCCTTCCTTATATAGTCACAGCTAAGAAGACTCGGGTTTATCTTTCTGTGTTCTGTAAGTCAAGGAGAGTGATATTTTTTAACCCAGGTTTTTCATGTGCCAGTAGAGAGCCCTCATCCCAGGCTGTTGAAGCTGTTCCACTATGTACAGCAATGAGATGTCTCATTGAGGTCAAGGTGACTATGAGCAACTGTGTTCTGGTTGTTAGAATAGACTCTGCTGTTAGGAAGGCCCAGTTTGGAGTCTTTGTTTCAGATGGATATACAGAAATATAAATTAGTTATTTTTACCAGTGCAAGCCCCTTAAAAACGGATTACTAATAATCCTTTAATGCAAAAATTTTGCATTTGCATGAAATGCTTTTCTAGATTTAATACATTTCTTCTTATTCCAATTTCTTCTGAAGACAGCATCAGCAGTAAAAACCCTCCTGCATGCCATCTTAGAGACCATTTCTCTTCACTTTCCTGGTCACACAACACACCTGAAGCCACTGGAACACTTGTTCTTATGAGAACCAATATGCCTTTACTGTGGTGTAAGAAAGAAATGTTACAGGTCCAGGTGCCAAGTTATCAACATCGTGCAGTTTGGCAGGTTGCCCCAAGCAGGTTTCATGCACCGGGGTTCCTGTCTGCTATTCTGCATCACTGAATTAAACAGATATGCAGCTGTCCTCAGCAGTGTACCAGTGGTAAACATGAGTATTCAACAATATGAGGCAACAGCTCTCTGCAGACCACTCCCAGGGCATGGGCTATGGTTTGGGAACCACTGAACTAGCCAATGGTTACAAAGGACTCAGAGAGGTAATTGCTATGTCATTGTTAAATATTATTATTATTTTGCTAGCTAGAAAAACCCAAAAGATAATGATATGATACACAATACATCATGCTATAGCGGAAGACATACTTGTCCTTGGTTATGGTTACAATTTTGTGGAATTGAAAATGGAGGTCAGCCATGTCTTTCACTGCCCGTAAAATGAGAACAGCAGAAAGAGGGTTCAGATTTATTATACAGCTGGTAAAGAAAAACACATGAAAATGTCAGAGGAAAGAATGCTTGTGAACAGTATTTGGCCAAGATTTGGATGCAATTGACCCTGACTTGTCCTCCAACAACACAGGATCTGAGGCATTTCCCACTTCCTCACATGCAGAAGCACTTGGAGAAAAATACCATCCTTGGAGAAACATGGAACCTATGTCTCCTCACATGACTGCTTCTCACCCTAGAGACAGTGACCTTCACATTTACCAGCATGTACTGACAGTGACTTTCACATTTACAAGCATATACTGGTGAACACAATTTTGCCAATTAAGTTAATAACTTTTGGGTATAATTTCCATATAATATCCATAAATTGCATATAATTTCTATTACCAGAGAATTCCTGCACTGCTAGGCTTCATACCTAAACCCTTCACAAACTATGTGAAACATGAATGGTCTGCAATCCTCACTTTGCAGAAAAGGAAATTGCACCCCAGAAACAAAGCCCAGATTTTGAAACTGGATTAAGAGTCTCATTCTTTGGTGGATTCCACTGGCTGTTAGCTGCTTATATGTCTCTCAAACTTGAATGATGGGCTGGGAATCACACAGAAAGCTATTGGGACACCCTGGAATAGTTCCCAGATTTTCCAAGTCCAGATGAAACAATCTAAGCAGTGGAATATGTTCACTGTTCCCAGCTTCTGATCTTTCAAATTCATCTTAGTAAGCTTTTATTTGCAAATGAACTCACTGGTGTTAAGGATGACAGCAACAATCTTACTGTAATCACAGAGCTGCATGCCCCAATGCAATAAGAAATACTTAAAAAGGTACGACCTGCGATGAAATTATTGGTGTTGGCTCTGTGGTGGATATACAGAGCAATATCAGAAGCGCTGGTTAAAGGTAGTTTTGTACACTGCACCTCTTCCTTAAGCACCAGCCTCTAATACTATATCACAAGACAGCAAGTCATCATTCTGATGTTTAATAATCAGTTATTTCGTGAGTAGTGTAGGGCCTTGCTGAAAGTGGGTCCAATCCCACACAGGCAATACTAATCCTTGCAAATACAGTCAGAATCTATTTGCAGATAAGGGCAGGAACAGTCCGGACCAGTTCAGGCTTTTATGGTTATTTAAATACCCAATAAAGAATCTGTAATCCCAGTCCTGCAATTACCATCACATGAATGGAACTCAGTAATAAGGCCTCATTCTTAAAGGATACTTTTCAACAGTGCATCCTGAGTGGCTTTACAAAGGGAGACATATATCTTCACTCTTTTTTACCATGTGGGAAACCAATGTACGCCGAGATGCAATAGTACGAAATGAAAAGTCAGCAGTCTAGACAGGAATAAATCCCAGGCAACCTGAGCCTGATGTGCTCTTCTCCAGTGCATTGGGGGAGCTTTGAAAAGCTATTCAGGTGTGGAGTCATAGCTTCTGCCTTCAAATATACTGTAAAATCAATTGCACTCATAATAATTTCATTCTGTGCATCATATAGACTCAATTATGTCACCAGAATTGCTTTCAACCAGAAGTTGTGAATATGTTTTACTTTTTTTTTCAAAATCTATGTATGAAAGAAAACAACAGTTACAAAGACACTGAAAGTGCAAATACCCAAGTTATGCCTTTCTTACTCTTAGGTCTTGATTCTTAGATTATTATGAGTAATCTAATACATGAGGAATCATAAAGATTTTATTAGGGTGTTTCATGCTTCAAGCTAAGTCAGTGTGTAAATGAATGTTATTCTTGTAACTCTGCTTACAATGGTGTTCAAGTATTTCTGAAGTGACTCAGAAAGCGAGATGTGAAAGATCTACTGGAATTTGAAAGCTGTCCTCATAAATGTTTTTCTGCCATTTGAGTGCAGAGAAGCCACCCATGACTGAGTATGAGGTGGAAGAGCATGAATCATTTATTGCAATTACATTGGTTTGGGTGAGTAGTGTAGATATGATTTGTTTTTTCAAAGACGTACTAAATTGTGATTTCTGAAAAATCACATTACCCTCCCCCCCCCTCCCGCCCCCCAGTGTTATTAGGATTTATTCCAATTGTCGTTGTAATGTCTGAGTGTTCAGTCTGGCGAAAAAAAAAAATCCATTTAGCCTTGGCTAGGGTTTTCAATGGGAGCTGGGTGGCTCAGACTCCAGGGAAAATCTAAGCTCTTATTAAAGTACTTAAATTGTAATATTTTCTGAGACTTGAAAGCATTAGCTCTGACCCATTTCCCATGAAACCAGGATGAAGAGTCAGTTTTGTCTTGCACTGCTGCAGTAGCATCTAGTCATCCCATGTCTCTTTTCTGCCTGGTACTGAAGATAGGATATTTTGGTGATGGGCATCCTTCCACATCTGACTGCATCTGTATTAGCTACATGAGTTGACTTATCCCACTCACAGCTGCCAGCTCACTCCACTCACCCCAGTGCTCACCCCACTCACCCCACTCCTCCTTCAGCGCTTTCCGTACCACATACTCCCAGCTGGAGGTTACTGCTACATCTAACTGTTCCCTTGAACTGTTTCAACAAGGAGTGACCTTTTCAGGGAAAATGAGCAGTTCTGGTTTAGGAGATGTACACAGCTGTTCTTTGCTAGTCCCTGGTTCAAACCAGAAACGGGGCATTTACAACCATGCTGTTGACACATTGTCTGTGGTTTTCATATGTATATATTTTATATAGAAACATAGAATCCTAGAACCATAGAATGCATGTTGGTATTTTGCATACATATATGTCTGTGTATCATATATATAAGATATACATGTGTGTTTAAATATATATATATGTATGTATATAAATATATATATTATTGTTTTTTTCAGTACAATAGTCATGAAAGTTAGCCACAACAGAAAGGTCTTTACTTGATGAAAGGAAAAAAAAATTGAAAGAGATTAAAATTACCAGGCAGAATGGAAAATCCTTTCAAAAGACAACAATAGTATAAGCCCCCAAATAAAAGGTTGTGTTGCCAGGAAAAATTACCTTTGAGCCAACGTAACAATAACAACAACATGAAGAAACCATTAAGAACTAAAATACAGAGAGAGTAAAAGAAAGGCTCTATAGAGTAAGGATGCAAATAGAACTGACAAGCTAACTGCTGTTTTGTAAATCTCTGCACTTAATAATTCACATGTAGAACTGCTAAAAAACTGCAAACATTTTAGCATGGGTTTGTTAACCCTTACTTCTGCACTCTGTTACAAAAGATGCATAACTGAACCTGACTCCCTAAATTACCTGTATATTATCAGCTGCAGGGACTATCTGAGGAAGATACAAAGAATAACTCTCTTCTCTGCAGGTCGGAGGTAGGTAGAGGTATTTTACGGCAGTGTCACGTTGCAGTGACCCTTCGTAACAAGGGAGACAATGTTCAAAGTTCCAGCCTGAAGGGATCCATTGCATAAGGGGGGAAGTTCCTACAAGTCCCACTGAACTTGTACTCAGTCGGACACTGAAGATGTATCGCCACAGGCATCTGAACTTCAGTCCCAGTTGGCACTGAGGATTCGGTCTGGTAGCTGGGAAAAAAGCGGCAACACTGGTGAAGAAATTAAGAGCGCCTTTTAGCATGGTGAGTTCCCTTTTGCAGACAGGCTGCAGAGAGTTTGCCAAGCATCCCTATTGGCATGCTAACCTGATTAGCATGCTCAGGCCTGCAAGATTCTGTATGTGCTGAAGGATATGCTTAAGCCTCTCCCTGCACAGACTATGAGTCTGGCCAAGGTGATGCTGACCTATCCCTAGAATAGTCTTTTTGTGTGTGTGTGTGTGTGTGTGTGCGTGTGTGTGTGTGTGTGCTGCCTTCGCTGAGAGGCCACCCAGGGGTTCAAAAGGGGTCCAGAAATACTGAGGGAATCTCCTGGAGGGACAAAGAGATTCAAAGGAAGAATGTGTTCCTTAGGCACCAGCCAGAGCCGGTGAGGCCCAGCAGCTGGTGTCTATCTCCATGGACTTCTGAGAGCCAGCAATAACTCTTCCAGAATTTTTGGCTTCTTCCATGCTAGAGCAAATATCAGCTTCTGAAGAAAATGAGGAAAAAGACAGCTGTTGAATCTCCCTTATAGAGGAGAATACAAGATTCAGTATTCATCTGAAGAATTGTATCATTATCTGAAACTCTTCTAAAGGGTCTAAACCTTTTGTGTCTGCAAAACTGGTATGGAAAGTTAATAATATTTTTTTTCTTTTTCTTTTTTTTTCCTTTAAAGTCTTGGGGATTCTTGCTTCTCACAGGTCTGCATATAACATGATATTTCCTCAAAAACTAGTACTCTTGCATGTGTCGAATGCCTCCAAACCTTGATACCTTGTATTGGTTTGGGGAAAAATTCTTAGAGATAGGAGATAAAAAACCTACAGCTTTCAACCTAAATTATCTACCCACTCAATCCAATCTTCCCACTGTCTTCAGCCATTCATCCATTTGGTAAGTACAACTTGCCTGCATCAATGCCCAGTTCATTCAGACTAATGTTATTTTCTGCTTCCTTTTTTTCCAACCTGGTTTAGATTCTTCCCTTCTCCACTATCTTAACCACACAAGTGGACATTTTTTCTTTCATGTTTTGGTTGGCAAGTGGTATGGAAATCTCACACACCCAACTGCTCCTGAGCAAGCCTCCAGGATAGGTTGTCATTGCCATTGGCATTTAACTCTCAGTGGCAAGAACTGTGGAGGTACCTGAGGGGCAGTAATACTTAATTCAATATAAAACTTTACTCCAGTAATGCCCTTGACATTCTGGTCCCTGCTAAATGCCTGTTTGTGCTCTGGTAGATGAAGGCCTTGCAGAAGTCTGTTTTTTTCTTTGGAGTCAGATTTAGGAGGGATATCTGGCTCATAGGTTTGTTTTCCAGGCTCATCCAGGCTTGTTTTCCAAAGTTAACTTCATGTCATTTGGAATGTATTATTCAAAATATCACTAGTCTGAAGGAAAGGGAGTCTGAAAATGCTTAAGTATTTTAAATAAAAGAAGATAAATAATATGAGAAACTACCAGTAGTCTGAATTTTACTATCCACTAAATTTCATGTTGGATGATTTAATTAATAAACTTGTCTGCAGTTAGTTCCATACAGAAAACACCATATGTTTCATTGTTTTTTGTTCATTGGTGTGGTTTCTTTGTTTTGATTCTTTGTTTTGTTTCATTTTCTTCTGTACCCCCAGCCCATGGAAGGCAAAGCCTGATGTTCAAAAGACTGTTTATATTAAAAAACAACAACAAAGCAACAGACCAAAACCACAGTTCTGTGCTCATCTATAGCTCACAGTTAATAATAGATAAACAGGGTCTAATAAAATAAATGCCTACATGACAACTTACCCAAAGCACAGAATAAGTCAGATTTGGAGGTCTGGAAAAGCTGCGTTGTTTATTTTCCAAATCACACCTCTGGAGCTGACGTAGTTACTCAGAAAGGACGTCACATATCAAGTTTTGTAAAGAAGGTTATCCCACAGGATTCCTGAATCAGCCAGGATTTCTGCTAAAAGAATTTGTATTTACTCTTAAAATAAAGAATATTTTCAGAATTGTCTAAATTATGTCCTAATTACAAATAGGCAATATGTTAAAATAAATGAAAGGTGGAATAGAAGTTCATAAAGACTAAGATCTCCAGTGCAATATAACCTAGTCAGTCCATTTTTTTTTTTCCAGAATAAATTCTATTTTCAGTGTAGAAGCCTGGGATTTAGTAGACATAAAGTCTGAATACTGATTTAACTAATTCAGTCTAGAGTTGTATGAGAAAAGTGAATCAAACAGATACTGTGTGAAAACCTATCCTGGAATAATTTCCACTAGAAATGCTATTCTGAAATAAAAATTCCACGATCATTTGGATGCTGTTGAAGTGGAGTATTTTGGTCATATTCCTCAGTGACAAAAAGCACCTGAAAACCTTACTTTGTAATGTGCAAGAGATGCAAATCAAGAGGAGTGGTTTATTGCTAAAGATCCAAGACAGACTGCAAACATCATTCTTTATTTGCTTGTTAACATCTAATTGTGTATAAAAGTATCACAGTCATTAAAAATATGCTGTATTTTAATAGCTGTGGCTATACAGAATTGATATTGAGATGGAAACGTGCACTTCTTAGTTTTTAATACTGAGCCTAAACTACTTTCTTTTGAACACATAAAATTATGACAAGAGTCAGAAAAATGCACATCCATAACAGGGAACAGCTTAAATCAACATCACCAAAGGAATTAAACCAATTCTGAAACTGTGCATAAGAATGGTTGCAGCTGTGGTAGGAAATATGTGGTCTATTCTCACTGTTCCTCTTTTGCTCTTGCTACTTAAGCTGATTTGTTCTTCAGCCTTGGACTTCATATCTCAATCTTCCTGTTTCATAAACATGAACTTAACTGTATGAAATAGCTTAAAGTTACCATAGGAAAAATATTGCAATAGGACAAGGTACTCCATATTATAAAATCTTCTCTTAGTTATAACCTAGGCAAATATCCTGAGAGTACTGTGGTTGACTCTTATTATTACACAGGGGTGTTGGAAGGGAGCAAAGAATTTCTTAGCCCTGCTTTTCTCAGCATTTCTGTTTCAATGTTACCTTGAAATAAAACAAAGGAGGCTGTGAGCCAGGGATAAACAAAGCCAGGCACATACAATGGACTGTAGGTCAAGTCATGTCAAAGGCCAGATAATAATAAATGCAGGAGAGGAGGAAAAGAATTTAACCTGGTCTAAAATACCTTATAACATAACGCTGGGCATATACATGTTTGTCCCTGCTATGTGAACCACTGGGACCCATGTTCACATCAGCTCTATCCACAGTTTCCTGTAACTGACGTATTTATGGAGATGGTTTCTGAATGATACAAACCACCAAGAAATTAAAGGAAAGAAGAAAGAGGACATGCCCTGTCCTTCCCCATCAGATAACCTTTCCACTATCATTTTGTGGAGGTACTGCTTTTCTGTTAATTCATTTATTTTTTTGTGTATAGACGTCAAGGAAAATATTTTTGCAGAAAACAACTTGCTGAATTCATAAAAAAGTGATGCTGTGCAATGCAGAGCCTGAATTTAAAACTGCAAGGTCTAGGCTGTACATGAAGGACAAATATCTTGCATGTACGTTTTGGAACAAATATTTGCTCTGCCCTTGTGTCCCAAGACTTCAAAGTAATAAAAATAACAGTCAAAAAGACTACTGACACCTTTTGCAGTGGGACCAGAACTATCCATGGAAATGCAATAAAATAATATAGTTCTATTAAAAGATTGGAATATATTGTGCTGATAAACTACCAGATGAAGCCAGAAAGGAAAAATCTGAAAGGAAGAGAGAGAGGGGCTATCTTATGCATTCTTCAGAATATCATGATTAAAACAACATTCAGAGACCAACATAGGTAATCTAAGATTATTCATCCCTAAGAGGAGAAACCACTTACAAAAATAAGAGGGAAATGACCATGCTTTGAACAAACAACACTAATTTTAGCTATATTGAAATTAATAGCAAAACTCTTACTGTCTTTCATGGCCTCACATTTCCTCCAAAGCACTCTTCCCCATCTTCTAAGTACTCTTCCCCCTCTTCTAATGTGCAAATCACTTGGGCATGTAAGGAATGCTTGAATAAAAAACCTGTCTTTTAGCATTACAAAACTTATAGTCTTGCTGAAAATAGACGTAGGGTAAGATGAGAGGGAATGGGAAGTAAATTTTGAGGAAACAGAGCTAGAGGCAAGTAAGGAGAAGAAAAGGCAAGGTGGAAGAGGAATATTTAGTTATTATTTATGACAATACCCTAAGTAGATAAGCAGGTCCTGGTGACAGAAAAAAAAAGGAGCTGTCAGTACACTGGGAATAGAAATTTTAAGTGTTCAAGTGAGCTATTTATGACAGTGTTAGAAGTTAGCACCCATGGTATCTGGTAGTCATGGTTTAAAGTAATTTATCTATGGTGTTTCTTTCATTCTATGAAAGTAAAAAATGTCAAGATGTTATTTTTCAAACAACAAAAGCAGAAGCAAGCTTTACCATATAAGCAATCATCCAGGATCCAGATTAGAAGGTGAGGAAGAGAGTGGAAATTCTTATGAGCCACATAAAAAAAGGTGGCAAAGCCCACCAGTTTTAAAAGTAGAGTAGGTTTAGATTAGCTCAGTTGGTTAAAACTCGGTGCTAATAATGCCAAAGTCATGGGTTCAATCCCTCTATGGGCCATTCATTTAAGAGCTGGACTTGAGGATCGTTGTGGATCCCTCCCAGCTTAGAATATTCTCTGATAATTATGTGTTTATGCCACCTGTAGGCATCAAAATGCAATCAGAACTTTTCTGAGTTTATCTTCATAAGTTTCTTTAACAATGTTTAAATACTAACCTGTACATGTAGATATTCTGAAAGAGGACAGGTTTGTGAATAATGAGGAGGAGTGAAATGAATGCACCTAGTTCATTCACAATAATCTTTAGGATAAGAAAGCTGACTATAATGGAGATGCCACAGTTCCCAAACTGAGGACAAATTCTGCTTCTTGCTGTTTCAAAACCAGAGTCAAATTGGCTAAAAGAGATAGATCTATTTTGTGTAAAACCACAGTGCTGGCATAGTTTCTGTAATTATGGATTAAATTTTTTCCAGGTAACTTCAGTGATGTGGACAAGTTCACAAAACACAGACGTCACACATTGAACCACCCTCTGAACAGTTAAGATTGGGCAAAGGAAGGGAGAATAGAGATGAGATATTCTTATTTTATCATAAATATATTTCAGGGTGGCTTTTGGGCAGGGAGGGTATTGTTTGTTTGTTTAGTTTGGGGTTTAGTTTTTTTCCTAGATTTTTGTTTGTTTGGTTGGTTTTTGTTGCTTGCTTGTTTGTTTGTTTGTTTTTGTAGGGGTGGGGAGATGTTGTGGAGAACTTTATTGTTTGGTTTACTTTGTGGTTTGATTTGGTTTGTATTTTTGTGGTGAGGTGGGAACATGGAATGCAATATTTTATCTGACCAGATAATACCAACTACACCTCAAGTAAAATGACCCTAATTGTAACAGTTGTTGGAATGAACTTAGTCTTCCCACCATTTTTCTCATCATAGAATAACAGAATACTTTATGTTGGGAGGGACCTTAAAGACCATCTAGCTCCAACCCCTCTGCTGTGGGCAGGGACATGTTCCACTAGACCAGGTTGCTCAGTCCCCCATCCAACCTGGCCTTGAACACTTCCAGGGATGGGGCACCCACAGCTACTCTGGTCAACATTTTCCAGTGTCTCACCACCCTCACAGTAAAGACTCTCTTCCTAATATCTAATCTAAATCTATCCTCCTTCAGCTTAAGGCTGTTTTACTTGTCCTATCACCACATGCGTTTAATAAAAAACATTACTACTGCTGGTTCAGCTCCTCTGATAGGAGCTCTGGAACAGATATAATGCTAGGTTACACTATATGCAACATTATCTAGGTACACTTGGAGGAAAAAAGAATATAAAAGATGTTAAAGTTCCAGCCCCAGCTGGTGCTGCATCTACGCTAGCACTCTAATGGAAGTTCTATGATAAGAAAGAGAAAAAAATATTGGCATAAAACCCCCTTTGTTTACACAAACATTTGTTGACTTCTGCAATGATGACATTTACTTGTTATTCAGGAGACAAAGTCAGCAGTGCCATTCTAGAACAAGATGATATACCAATAAGTAATAAGTACCAGGACCTAGAGATTGAGGTTGGAGCTAGATATGCTTGTTCAGGAGATAGGGTGGGGAAATAAAAATTTTAGCAGGCCCCAGAAGTTAAACTCTAACAGTCTGAAAGTTTGAAGAAAAAAGATTTATAAAGTGGTAGAAAAGGATGACAAAAGGGAACATGAGATGATGTCTGCTACATCCCCTTGCCCAGTTGAGAATCACTCATGCCTGACTATTTGTCTATAATAGGTACAGACTCTGTTCTCATTTTCTATATTAAAAGTAATATAAAAATAACAAACTCCCCTACCCTTGCAGTTTGACAGACCCACACAAACAAAAGAGGCAACTAACTGGTTATTTACAAAAAAAAAAATGTGCAGCTGACTCATTATGTACTGTTGAGATGTTGAAACTGGGAAAACTCTTTAAAAGCCTTTTACATCATTAAATTGCTTTAAGTGGGCTTCAAGGAGTGACTTCCCAGGTCTCTCATGCATGAGCCTGGACAGCTGTAGCTCTGTTGCCTCCAAGACTGCCTGTGTTGCAATGGGCAGCTTGGTTGCTGCCAGGCACAGCAGATGAAGGTGTCCTTTAATGCCCCTTTGACAGTTCAAGCTAGAAATGCCCAGGGCAACAGCATGAAATTTTGAACTTAACAGATAGGCAGAGTCTCTGGGCTATGGGAAAAACATGCTGCCACTGTGGCATTTAAACTGTCTGGGTCTCACATGCTACTCTGGTACCGTATGAATTACAAAATTCTCAATTTCAGGCCTTAAAGAATCTATCTTTTAAACCCTGCTTTCTCCCTCAGGGTCCATATGTACCAGCAAAGCAGAGCAAGTAAATTTGTGGCTTTTTATGACATTTTATGATTCTATTTCAAGCATCATCAATCCCAGGTCTTTGCAGGCTTTTGCCAAGAATCTTTTGTTTCCTTTTAGAAACAAACGGTGAACAACCCAGGCTGGAAGGAACCTCAAAAGCTTATCTGGTCCAACCCTTAAACAGCATTTCCTATTCCTCCTATTACCATTTACAAGTATCTGTCTACCATTTTGCTAATTGTCAAATGATTATGCAAATCCTAAAAACTCCCAAAATTAATTCTGAAAACACTGTAGCATTTCAAAATAGATGTTAACAGTAGTGGAAGTTTCGTACTAACACAGCAATTTACCATAGTGCAAAAGGCAGTGTCAATTCCAACTTTCCGGATTGCTGCAGAAAGACTGGCCAAAAAGCTTTCAAGCCCTCCAGCTCCCAGTCCCATTAACCCAGTTGGCAGTCTGCTAACACAGAAGTCAGTTGAAGAGCAGCTTCTGGCAAGTGCCAGGGACCTTGCTGCAGTACAGTAATTGTGCTTACCATCTCTCAAAAATACTTGGCTGCCAATGTCCACCCAACACTTGGCTTCATAAACAACTGCTTTACTAAGTGCCTATAATTTCTCTATCCAAGTTTGGGCAGAAATGCACACAAACTGTGTCATCATGACAAGTCAGAGCCCCACATCATATTGAAGAGGGCTTTGTTTGGAAAAAGTATTTTCTACTGTACCGTGCCTGGTCAGGGTCACCTTGTAATCAAGTGGTTAAGAGGAAGCTTCTCTGTTAATCTCCCTAACTCCTATTGCCCTTTGAGCCAGACCTCCTGGTAAGTGCTGTTGCTTGATTTCCTTCATTTAACTGTTCAAATGAAGCACACAAACAAAGGTGACAATGTCTTTACTTGGCACTTGAGGAAAAATGGTGTTAGAAGACATTATGTGTTAATTTAGGGTTTTCTGATCTGATACCGTGGCCAGGACTATATCTGAAAATATCCTAAATTCAGGTTACAGCCCCAAACATAAGCCAATAGATCCACAAAAATTTACTTTGATTAAGTTGAACTCAGGTAACTGTCCATACATACTTACTACCAAGAGAAGATATCTATTATTTTTTTCTGATGGAAGGAAGGCCTGACAGATTTCACCAAGTCTGACAAATTTCAAGAAGCATTTGGACAGTACTCTTAGGCACATGGTGTGATTCTTGAATATGGTCCTGTGCAGGTCCAGGAGTTGAACTCCATGATCTGTGTGGGTCCCTTCCAACTTGGGATATTCTGTGATATTCTGTGATTTTGTACTGTTTACTTTTCTTCTTGCATGGTAATTTTATGAGCATTCATCTCAAACTTTTTTTTCTGCGCCTTCTCTTGTTCTGGAAAATCTTTTTGAAGCTGTGAATACTCGTGCATAGCCCTGCTTTCCTAAAAACTGTGTTCATATCAGAAAAAGAGGTAGTATTACTTCTCTGTTTGTCTTCACAGGTAAGAAGCCAAAGGTCCTTTTTGAAATTATTTCAACCAGAGGCTTATATTTGCCTGTTAGACAGATGTAATCAAAGTCCACTCTGTGGCATTTGTGTATGTTTGACTAATGTGGTTTGAAAGCCATATTTTTGCTTTAAAAAGGTGAATTTTGCTCTGGATACAAGGTCCAGAGCTCAGTTTTTGAGTCCCTTTTATTCTGATGATGCCGTTACTATTTTAATGGTGATGGCCCGAGGCTTCTAGACCTGGCAAACATGGTTGCTTTTCATCTTTGTAAAAATAAGCTGAGATCGTTCACTGAGTTTTCCATTGTTTATCAGCCCTAGTAAATATTTGTGGGTATCCCTGTTCATTAGCTGTTTCAGATTTGTAAAGAAATATTTCCAAAACAAAAGAGAGGGGGAAAAATGGGGGAAAATATTTGGAATGCCAGCAGTAGCAGCCGCCAGTGTAGTGGATGCCAAGACAATTGTAACCTTCCCTGTGCTGGGTCTGTCGTGCCTTCCTATTCCATTCACATTGTCTTTTCTGCATTCTGGACAACTGCCAATTAAAACAAAGCCTTTACCTTGCAGCCTACTTGCAAACAGTGTTGACTGAGATTTATTGCTGGAACTGTTTAAAGTAGCCAACTGTAGTAGATGGTGTTTAAAGAAAGGAACAGAGTCATTTTTTCTTGGCCATGACCTTCCCACCATTTAAAGAAGAGTTGAGCTGTTTCAAGAACATGCTCTTGTCCTGTATAGAGTTTCTTGAGCATCTCATTTATAGTCTTCCAATCTCTGAGAGAAGTTCGAAAGCACTGACGTTGTCTTTATTGAGAAAGTATCAAATGATTCTCTCAAGTCTGTGCTCATTTCTAGGGCTTTTCAGATACAAGTATCATGCTGTAGGTGGAAAGAGACCAAAAAAAATTGTTACTCAAAGCTTTGATGTTCATTGTGGGTCAAAAACCCATAATGAACCTGCATATTGTTTTTTGGGGGAAAATTCATTGACATATAGCTTTTAATATTTCATTTTCTGTCATACTTAGTGTCTAGATGAACTGTGTCAAAATGTAAGTGACATGCTTCATATAGGGTCCATCCCTCATACTGCAGTCCTAATGTTGGCCAGAAAAAAAGAAGTAGCTGAGCCACACCACCTATGTGGCAACAACTTCAAATTTAATCTTACAGGCTTCTTTTTTTTTTCCTAGAAAATTCATTTTTCCATTAAAAACTGATGCTTTTGCTTCATCTGCTCCAGATCACCTTTTTTCTTCTCCCTCAATTAATTCAAACAGTACATTTTCAGATAGCTTTCACATTTTGCAAAAACTTTAAAAATACTTAATCTTATTCCTTTCTGGCAAATACAATGAAACTTTGGGTAAATTCTTTCCTATTCCATTTTCTCTGTGAAAATTTATATGCCATTTTTCTTAATCTCCTTTTCTCATTCTTTATTCTGCATTCCTACTTATAAAATTGTTTCAATGGGGGGGTCTCACAAGAAGTTATTAAGCTAAATGAATTATTCCAGTCATCTTACATCTTGAGTAGTTAAACTATAATTACTAAAACTTCTTTTAATTCATTTCAATAAAAATTATTCCCACTTAAGAAAACAAAACTGCTAAAAAACTCCAAAACAATGAGCTAGAACGATATTTCAAGAGGCAAGAATAGAAACTATTATTACTTTTTACCTCTTCTGTTGTTTAACAAAATCCCCAGGTTTTGCTGTCCAGCAGTGGTCCGTGCTGTAAGTATATTAACACCACTTCTATCAACTGCTTCGTAGTTCAAGTGGTTCTGCTTTATGCTACAGACTGGAAGGTTCTACATTCTTTCTTCTAATACTGTTCAAGTTGGATTACACAAATTTTTTCCCAGGTGAAAGTGCTGTTTTCAGCTCATTTTCTATTGACTAAAAAGACAAAGCAAGAGATCCATTTGGGAAAAAAAGAAGGATTCAAAGGGTATTGCAAATTAGAATTAATTACTCTCATGTCTTGACTGTGGGGCCAAAACGTGCTCCTGTGCATACATGGACAACTATGTAATGACACATGTTGCTCCTTGGAAAACTGGTATTATCCACTGTACAGACATAGGGCAGAGGAGAACTTAATAAAAATATATATGTAAATGACATTTTTATATAACATAAATATTTCTATTCGAAAGCATGGTTTTAATACTCAGATGAATTGCATTTACTTTCTGGCACTCCCACAGAACTCCTGTTTAGCAAGGCTATAAGAAAGCCATCGTTTGAGGATGCCAAAGTAACAGGTTGCATACCAACCTCAACCACAGTATTTCCTTGTTTTTTGCAAACTGTACATGATATCAATGCTTGGCATTTTTGCATGATTTTGGGGAAGGTGGAAAGGAGGAAGGAATTTTGGGAGACAGAATTTTGGCAATATTTGTGCAAATTCAAATTCAGGAAGGTAAAAATGAGAAGCCCTGAGTTCCACTGGAGGTCAGAATGGAAATAAAATACATGCATCTTAATCATCCTGTCCCTTTTCTATTTATGAAACAAATGTAAATCTCACCTCTAGCTGCATACTCTGTCTTCTTGGGAATACAAATTATTGTCACAGCTTATGTTGGCTTAATATATTTAGGTTGTTCCTGATGAAAAGGGTCCTTTTATAGAAGGCTAGGTAATATTACTTTTGTGCATTATGTTCTCCTCCAACTTGTTTCCCAAGAGGATAATATCTGTAATAGAACAGTTGTCATTCTGAGTTTTTCATTACTTCCCTTGAGATACCTGTCAATGCAAACAGCCAAAATCATGCAGCAGAAACTGCGTTGCTGTTCTCCAAGAGATCCCAAGTCACCAGCATGTGGTTCTCATTTGGAAAGACTGAAAAAGAGTAGTGTTCTCATAATAGCTCCAAACAAAAAACACTTACTTGAAACTGAAGAGTACAGTGAGAGGTGATGTCCTGAGGAATACATTTTTCATTTTTAAGCCAAAAATGGTACAAAAAGGTACATTCATTTGTCACTCTCACTATCGACCAAGACGTAAAGAAAGGTCACGTATATAACCCCAATTAACTGAAGAAGCACAACTGAAAATGGGGACATTTGCATCAGTGCATCATGATGTCAGGTTTGACTCATATCCCAATTGAAACTGAAGTTTATTTAAAAATTGATGAAAGCATTATATAAGTTAAGTGTTTTCCAGGCTGCTGCCACATGCAGCAACATTAAAACTATACTTATCTGATGGCCTTACTTACAGCCATGGAACCACTTACAACATCTAAACATGATGAAAAAATTGTAATAAATTTTACCATTCCAATGCAATGGGTTGTTTCTGTTGCACAGTTCTGGTTGTACGTAAAAAAAAGCATCATAAATCTGAAACCTCCTCAGCATTACTGTTTAGTATAAATGTAAATTCTATCAAATACAACTCTGCTACAGAATAACACACATACAAGTTATATGTGCCTAATTTTTTTTCTAGAATAACAAATATAGCAGATCTGAGAGAAGAGGAATATATTGGCTAGTTTCAACATCTAAAAAGATTCAAGTCACAAACCTAACTTATGTTTGGTTGCCTCCTAAGATATAGAACTCAGAAATCAAAAATGACATGACAAAGCAAGAAGGCAGAGAAGTTTATATCATAAGTAGCTTACACTTAATAGAAAAAAAAATGGCTACAAAGTCTCTTAAGAAAGTTTCGCTAAATGAGAGGAACTGTAGAACAGGACAGAAATCATGGGAATTAGGTTTAGGACATGCTATTGTCTTAAGATTATGGCACTGAAATTGTTGAAGGAGATAGACTTATTAGACATGATATTATGATTTTCTGATAGCCAAAGATAGAATCTGGGAAATATTTGTGGAGTAAAAGGAATGATTTATAATACAAGGCAAACAGCTGAGCACCTTATGAAAAAAAAAAAAAAAAAAGAAAAATGCTGTCTTGAGGTAAGCAGAAGCAAATCATATTGTTTTTCAGAAGAGAAAAGTTCTCTGCTTTAAACAATTTGTAAACTCAGGTATGTCTAATTTTTGTAAAGAAAATTTGCATTTTTGAGTAGATGTCTCCTTCTGCACTGAAATTTAGTTCAGCTTTAAGGAATTATTTAATAAAAAAAAATCTACTAGGGGTATTTAAAAAAAAATCTATTTTTTTCCATAAATGAAAATTGTTTTCCATGCCACTCGTGCTTTTTTATGGTTTTGGTGGTTTGTTTTTTTTTTATTTTGGGTACTTTTTAACTCCTGATTATTCTGAAAAGGAAAGACTTTGAGCTTGCACGGAGACCAGAGTTTGAAGTGACCATGTTGTTATTTTTGTTATCAATATTGTTGATTATTCAACTGATTAATCCCTTTTGGTACTAGTACAGGTTATTTGCCAGGACCATAGCTTGAGATGTAGAGTCAGACCAAATCATATATGCTGGTAGGAAACATATTTTTGTTACATGGAGTTCCTAAGAGAGGGGACAAAAAACAGTTCCCAAAACCTTTCCTGAACAAGCTGCGGCAGACTGAGATTCAAGGACATCCCACACAACTGAGATTATCTAGTCAACCACCCAGAGCTCAACCTTCAAACATCTTTTAGATGTTTATGGGGAGTTAGACACAGGCAAGGGAAATAAGGCAGGTGGTGCAAATTAAAGAAGATCTGTGTGTACTCTGTCTACTCTGTGTTTGAATTAACTAAAACAAACTTCTAAGCACTACAGAACAGCTGTGCAAAAAATTAATTACATTAGATAGGAGAAAGTCCAGGATTTCCCACTCTAGATGGATTCAGTACAGTATTTCTTGTTCATCCAGCTCATTTTGTCATTCAGGAATGTTATAAACTACAATGCACATGCTAATACAACAGGTTTTTATTATTGATTTTTCTCTCAGTGTCTCAGCGCAATGTACAATCATGACTTTATTATGTTTCTGACCCTCCACAAGACATTATAAATGCAGTCATCTCAGTGGTATAAAAGGATGGTCACAGAAAGTACCTCTGCGCTAGAAAACGTATTCAAAGGAGAAATCTGGGCAGAGGGAGGAATTTCATATAACTGATTACAATAATGATGATAAGAAAACAACCCTCCACATAGGTTCTATGGGAAAATAAAAATGGATGGGGTGGGAGTGGCAGAAGAGATTTCTGCCAGATGTGGAAAGCAGAGAGAGGACAATGCTGGCTCACGGCAGGATGCCTGTTTTCCTCCTACCAGTTTTGAATGGCTTCCAGAAAAAGAGTACACTATAGAATATTTCTCCCTTGAGTGCCTGTGCTCCTGACAAGTATGAAATATAGGCAGGAGGGTTTGGCTATATCTCCAGAATGTGAAGCAGAACTAGTCAAAAAGCTTAAGTGTAATCTTTCTGCTAGTAAAAGGGATTTTGTCGAACAGTTACCCTGAAAAATTGCCTCGTTATATTTTTAAGGTCTCCATCAGTAAAACAAAACACCAAATTAACTCACATAGACGCTAAAAGTAGAAGTTGTTTTGGTTTGTTAGGTTGTTTGGTTTGACTTTTTTTATTATTTACTCGTTCAATAAAATGTTTGAGTGTTTTTTTTCCTTATCTTGTGCTTTATTTTTTCCTTCAGTGTGACTCCCCCTTTCTTGTGTTCTAATAGTTAAAACAGAAAAAGGAGAATAATTCTTTAGAGTCAGAAAGACTTTGTACATCACCTCCACTCCCAAAGAACTTCAGGTTGGAAAAAAATGTTCCATGTTATTATTTGTAACATTTCAAGCTGAGAAAAAACAACTCCCTAAGAAAGCAATGCTGTGACTAGAACAAGAAGAGACAGTTTGTCTACTTCTTCCTAACATGAAGAGAGCCCTTATAGGCTACTGATGCTGTTGTGCCATTGCCTTGCAAGAGAGACCAGGAAAGTCACTGCAGCCTTTACCCCCTCTCACACTCCTGCCACCCATGGTGCATAGTTAAATTAGGCAACTTCAAAGACAAAAGGTTCAGAGAGAGGGACCATAAATCTCTCTGAAGTTGTTCTCATGGTGGTAGGTTGTTAACCTACTGGCACGCCACTGGGTTTGGCTTTGTTTAACAGCGTGGCATTCTACAAACAACAACAACAAAAAAAATCAGGCCTTTAACTTGGACTCCAACTTTATGCCTTCAAGTTTCAATATTTTCATTCAAGGCATTTAGAATGTAACCATTATTTTTGCAGATCACATAATCAGATAGTATTAATAACACTAATACCTAATTGGCTTTTTTTTTTTTTATTTTACAGCATGTTTTTCTAGTCCTAATTATTATAATAAAATATAATATTGTGTTGATTGTTACACAAGAATTAAAGAATCCTATTACTACAATAGAGTTTTGTTCCTGTTTAAGTTTGAAATTACTTTTTTTTTGACACGAGTTTGTGGAGCTGGAGTTCAGTATTGTCCCAGTTAAAATAAACCTGCCAGAACTTCAGCAGAGAATTGTTTTGCAAGTGACAGGCTTTGCTCCTTCAAGAACAAACATGAAGCAGTATTTGTCTCATACTCAAAGTCTGTATTCAGCTCCATACACATTTGGTTTCTGTGGTTATTGTATAAAACCCGAGTCTGACTGAATTGAAAATTGTCACGTTCTGTGCTAGATCTGAACCACAGGTCTCAGATTAGACTGACGCTCTGTTCCTCATATATGTATATTGTATCCCCATAACAACAAAAAATTTTTTTGCAGATTAGTAATAAAAAACCCACACTGCAGAAATACTTCTTTAAATGTGTCTTGGGAGAAGATCTGGTAGTTAGAGGCAAACACACAACAGGAAAAGATTACTATCAGTATAATATCAGTGCAGCTGCCATCATTCCTTTGAGAAAATACTATGTTCCTCATGATACAAATGAAAACAGGCTCCTGAGCAGTTGCATTTCCAAAATTTATCTTACAAAATTCCAAACAGAACAGCTACAGAAGAACCAGGGCAACTGTTCAAAACAAGATATGGAAAGAAAATATGAAGATCTTAGAAAGAATCCAACAACAGTCTGTCCCATCAGAAGAAGGCTAGCATGAAATTTCTTGAAGCTTGTTTTGTCTGCGAAAGAATAATTGTTGTGTGTTCTCCACAGTCTGATTATGCTGTCAGATTAGTTTTCATGTGTTTACTGCTCCCTAAGCAAATTTATTTACAGGAATTAAGTAAACCACATACAAAATTATAAATTAGAATTTATCCAAGAATAAAGATTATGTTTTCTAGCTTCACTTAATTATTGAAGTGCAGGTGGGGAGGAAGTCAAAGTGAACAAAAGAAAGCCAGGTTCCCATTTTATGGTGTTGGGCAAATTCCATGACTACTTATTCTTTCCTTCAGTGAAGAATGTAGCTGTGATTTTCACTTAATTCTGCTGAGGTGCTGCAGAGCATAATTTGTTTCAAAATGCATTCAGATTTGCTGATGCTATTGCAGAATGGCATGCATTTAACTCGTTTTGGAAGTGCACATAAACCCATACTTTCAGCTTACTTGTTCTTAAGTGCCTTAAGACTGAGCAAAGACCAGGAGTGAGGTAGACTCACCTCTTGGCAGACTCCAGTTAAGTTGTGCCAGTTAATGTCCTGTCTGAATGTGGTCAGATATGCAGAGACCTTTGGTACACTTGGCTAATTATATTACAAAATCATAAGAACAGCATCCCACCTGTAATGCAGAATACACCCAACTCTTCCCCTGTTATGGGTTGCCGAGCCATTCCATCAAATTTTATTTGAGGTCTGGCCAGACACACCTAGCACAGATAAACAAGTCTCGCTGAGAACTAAAACCTCATTCCTCTTTTCCTCTGGGACAATTCTGTTGCTCTTCTCCTACTCTTAAACCTGGCAGCTTTGTGGTATAAGTTTTCCTTACTGTTCAGTAATGGAATGAAGCTTGGAAAAGAAAATGAGAGTCAAAAGTATGATTTATCTGTAGCAAGGAAACCACTCATTGATGAAGTCAAGCACTAAAGGGGTTTTGTTCCAAATTGTTATAAAATACTCATCTTTGGAGCTCAAACTGACACTTCCTTGTCCAGAAAGTCATTCTATGAATTGACTTGAAATTCCAAATTCTGTCTAGATGCCTTTCCTTATCAAGCAATTATGTTCTCAGATAGTCCTTACTAAGGGGACATACATAAAGCGCAGACACTGTCATTTAAGGAAAATTACTAGTTGCTATGTAGAGGCTTCTCTTCATTGGAACAAGCATATTGCTAGAGTGGATACCAGGCACAGGATCTGTCCTTAGCAGTCATGGAGGGTTGAGATTTTTTCTTCACAAATTGGATTAGATACAAAAGAGTGACCAGGCATTCCAGTTAAATGTCAGGTAAAGCTTAGCTAAACAGCTGAGTTCTGCTGTCTTCCAGAGAGTAGATCACAACAGATCATTTCAAGTTAAAAAGTTTCTCACGTCACTGGTCTTTAACCAAAACTATAGTGGCATTGGTAATGTTTCTTATAATTTAGCTGAGCAGATTCCCTTTACTCTGGTTTGACAAACTTCTTGTAAACTACTAGGAAAGGTAGCAGTGGCAGTGATCTTCTACATATATCTGTTATAGTCTAAATGCTCACTGATTTTTCACACCTGTGGGATGGTAGGAAAACAGTAATTTCCACTAGCTTAACAAGATGTAAGAAGAGATTTGTAATCTGGAAATGTTTACAGATTAATATACCAGATGTAAACATGGAAGCTGCTTGTTAGGTGCTTGTAGCTGAAGCACAAAAATGCTACACCCAGCCAACTCCTGTATTAGTTCATTTCATAGTTAACACAAGCAGGATTAGAAACTAGATCTTACTCCTGCTGAAAGCAGTGAACCTTTTCTCTACTGAGCAAGATGAACAGTCCAAGATCAAGGCATTTAGCATACAAGCTGAAACTCAGTTCTCTGCTTGGACAGGTGAAAGTTGTGCTTAAGTCCTCATTAAACCTTTATGGATTCTCATGAGAAAAAGTTGTTTGTATACCTCCTGTCAGTCCTGAAATCCTTAAGCCTCAGATAGAGAATAATTTTGGCTCTCCTGGCTGTAACACAGAATAAATTTGTCGATGTGAACCAGACACGGCTACATGAACTTTAGGAAAGTTAAGCATCTCATGCTCCTCATGTAATTCACAGTGTCCTTCACAGCTTCTCAATAAAGTGCTGTGCCATGACTCCACTGCTGTCATGGGAAGAGAATGGGATATTCCATCAAACATCTGGATATAAGGATGTCCCTTCGGGTTATGTATATAGAAAGTACACATGTTGGACACACTCATGTTTGGAGTTTTAACACTGAAGAAACCCATACTAGTGACAGTTTCTCTATTTTTAAGAAAAGAAAAACATGAATGTTTTTAAGAAAAGAGAAACCTGAATGTTCCAAAATAACTGTGTAATAATTTTGCAGATGGTGCATTGAACAGAGCAGGAACATGTTTTACTAACCTAAACTCATCACTGTGTGTCAGAATGGGGAAGAAAAAGAGAAGTACAGAATAGATACTGTTTTTCTATTTTATTTTTCTTTTTTAGTTGAAAGGTATCTTTCAACTACGTTGTGTAATTATATGTTAATACTGATTAGGAAAAATATATAAGCACTTCAAAAGTATATGATTGCTCTTAGCCAAAGAATAATAATAAAGTTTTACTTTAGAACAACGTATTTCTTCCACCAGAGTTGCTAAGTAATCATTACAAACACTTCTGCAATTCTGATTTTTTAGTTTAATAAGATCTAAGCAGTCTGAACTGACTGAATTTTGGAGAACTGTTGTGTTACTCTTCCCCTACAGCACTAACGATAAGCTCAGATATAATGCACAAGCTAGTTCTCATTTATTAGCCTTTGAGAAATTGTACTTAATATTAATAAATGAAACAATAATCTAAACCAAATAATCTAAACAAAAACAGACTTCTGGTTTCATTTAACACAATAAAAATCATTTGTGAGCTAGCGATAGTGTATTTTATAGGCACTTGGCACAGCAGCAGGAGGACAGATGCCTCATCTGGAGGAAAGCTTTGAAAGATGCTATTATCAGCATTCTCTGGCAAGCTGAGCTTTGATATTTTGCTATAAAATCAATCAGTGAATGTGAGTTATGCTTTGGGACAAAGATTTCATATTTGTGGTGGTAGGCACCACAACAGATCTGTTTTTGTTGAGTACTCAATCATGCCTTCATGTACTAATGGTTAGAGCATTAGAGTATGTTTTTAGGCAGTTGCTTTAAAGTGTCTAAGTCTGAAACTTTTGGTCCCTTCCTATGTGTTGTTATCCAGGACTCCTAAGCAAATGTGATGTGTTTATGTGTATTTCTGATAAATTTTGAACTCCGCTGACAATTTCAGAACAAAGGAGTGAGGATCTTCAAGATATTGTTTCCACAAGTCTACTGTATCTTATTAGATAACAGTAAATTAAATCACACATGTCAAACTATCAGAAATCAATCCCTATCCACTGCTCGTAGAAGTATTTTTTTAATAAGCCTGCTTCCAGTACTTACTTCTCTCTATGTCGATTTATATAATTAGTGTCATGAAACTTGTTTATACTTCTCCATCAAATATCACGACCTCTTTGCATTTGGGAAATGCCTGAACAAGTTAATGTAACATGAGGGGTGAGATTCTCAGCTAGACACTGTTGGGTGAGTCCAGATGCAGGCTCTCTACTGTTTGAATCTTCAAGTCCTTCCCAAGAGTGCCTCACATAGAAAGGGCTTCAATAAATTTCTGTTTGGTTTGCTGAGTTTCATTGATGGGTATCTCTCAGTAGGGTCAAGGGGAAGTTTGACTGCTTATGGAAAGGGAGCAGGGGGACAAGGAAAGTTTCTTTGGCCAACAAAATTTCTGTAAGACAGTGGGGCCCGGGAGAGTGTCTCAAAGCTTTCATCCCAACACAGTTACATTTCATTGTGCAAAGACAGATAAAATGAGAAAAAAACCCAAGATTCATAGTATCAGTCAAAACAAGAATGGATAGTATTTTTTTCACCTCATTTCTAGTTTTTAAGGAACAAAAAAGAAAAGTGCCATTGGGCTTTGGTAACAACCAAATGGCTCAATGTTGGGCAAACTTTTAATCTTTATTTACTTTAGAGAGAATGGAACAAACTTGAAATCAAAGGTAGCATGCCTGAAATTAGGTCTTGGAGCCAGTATTTCCTACTGGAAAACAAGCATCATTAAAGTTTGACAGATCCAAGTACTACAAGTTAATCTCACTTCTAATTAAATGTTATGTTGAACAGTTCTTTTAAATGAGTGGCATTAAAGGTACTTCAACTTTCTTCCTCTGTATGGCACATCTATTTTGAAATTCACAAGCTGTGAAAGCTAAGGAGAACCACATAATCCACAGTCTGACTTCCTGTCATAGGCATCTATCTACATAGACTCTCACACAGTCACTATTCCTCCAGGCTCAGAATTCTGTATGAGTCAGTGAATATCTTCAGGGATACACCAACCATGATTTAAGAAGTGAAATTCTGTCCCCACAAAAGCACATGGAAAGTCTTCCCCACATCCCACCTATATAATTATCAGCTAAACATTTGAGTATGATAAACTTCCAGCAAACATGAAGAAAAATCACCAGAGGAACCTGGTGATATTGGCTTTGCACATCTCTGTCTTTGGGATCTGCAGTAATGTTATTTGATGAAGTGGTTTGTCTCCAGAGCTCTGAGGAATTCTTCATTTCATTACGTGAGACCAGAGATGGATTCAAAAGGACATACAAACACACTGTAATCCAGGAAATCAGCAGCACTGCTACAGATAACAAAACAGAAACCAGCAAATTTGCCAGGTTGTAATATTAGTTAATTTGCAAACTGGGAGAAATCAGATTTTCCAGTTGACCTCACGGCAGAACTGATTTTTTTCCAAGGTGCAAAAACAAGTATTAGCACACAAAAATAAGTTGTAGTGGATTCATATGTAGTATTATACATACTATCAGTATTCTCTCAATACAGTGGTAGTCTCGAATGGTGAACTGTATCTTCTGATGGCCCATGGACTGTTTCTGAGAAATCTGCAAAACATGGCCAAGAAGGATCTACTGATGATAGTACCTTGTATTTACTCAATAAGAGAAAGCAAGCCTTTTGAAAAAAATTTAGATTTACAAACTGAAAAAGGTTAGAAGCTAGTCTTTTAGGAGTCTACTATCCTGTTCCCTGCATTAGCAAATTGATAGGACAGTTGATCCCTGAAAGAGAAGACAAGCTGAGAAGAAAGAGTAATCGATGTTGTTCTAACAAAGACATTTCAAAAATAGTCCCATAAAAAGATTATGAAAAAATAGCATTTATCCTAAGAATGTTACAACAAAATTATATTTCATTCACTATGTTTTCATGAAGAATGGTACTGCCTGAATTCATATTTAAGTTACCAATCTGATGAAGCACACGGAATTGTTATCAAGTCACATGTCTATAATGTTCTTTGACACCTGCTGGTGCCAAGACATTTGACTCCAATCTAGTGAATGCACTGTGTAATGTTGAAAGTGTTGGAATCAACTATATTATTTCCCATGCTTGGTGGCCCTACTGATCACGGTAGGTGGGAGTTTCTATATGCTTTGGAAATACAGATTATAGCCTTAAATTAGAAGAACAATAGATTAGCACTGAGGGTGTCAGTATGTTTCCCAGAGCAACAGAAACGACAGGTGTAACTTCTAAACCTGCCAAGAGAGTGCATTTTCACTGCAATGACTTGGCTTCACTTCTCTTTTTACATGTCTTGACTACACTCATAATCCTGTTTGCAATAATTTCTAGTGTTTTGCATAGCACCTCAGTTTTCATACCTGTTTACAACCTGGAAAGTTACCGAGAACTTGCTGCTGTACTGTATTTCAGTTGTTACCAGACCACAAGAGAATATAACTAAATATGAATGTTCTGCGTGATGTATGTGCTTGTCAGGCAGCAACAAAACTTGCTTCAAGTCAACTGAGACTTAAGTTAATGATGCATTTTTGTTTTCTATCCTCTGGTGGCCAACAAGCTTTGTCAAACCTGACAAGAACTTTTGCACAGAACTATTCACCACAAACTTCACCATCACTCTATGCAGTCAAAAAGCTTTATGGTAGGACTTCAGTCTCTCTGCCTTTGCTGAGAATTTAAGTAAGTTTCTGTTTTCAGAGTAACTATCTAAATTAAACCTGGAAATCGTTTTAAAACAACCCATATTATTTTTTTTTTCAGAGTCAGTGCCCAAGACTTTCTAGAACATAAGCAATCCACTTTGTGATGCAAACTGCAGATTTGCCGCACTCCTGGAAACAGATGTGTGAATAGTCTGGGCTGCCAAACTTGTTCTATTACTGAAAATAGGTTCTCAGAAGACTTGTACAGGGATGGTGAAACTCAACTAGGATATAATCATTGCATATAAATTCTGTGATTCTGTTTAGCAGGACAGATTTTATCCACTATTAGAAACAGTGCATAAAGTTAATTTCCTGATTGAGTGCTAAATTTTATATTGTGCACTTGCTCCTAATTCAACTTTTTTTAGATCCCTCACTGTAAAACTTATAATTTGGTGACTTTTCACAATACATGGATCAACTTTTTTTCCTTCTGATGACAGTCTTAACCATTACATCAGTACAGATGTCTGGATCACACAATAGCTACTTTGATCCGAGCTTCACCCATGAGAAAAAATAAAATTAAACTTAACAAAATATATCTGGTCCATAAAACCAACATTGCCTTGTTCTTGAAATCCCTATTTTGGATTCATACTACTCATTACTCAGAAAGTCAGCCAATAAGCACAGATACATTCCTTTGCATCTGGGGCTAAGTATGCCCTTGCCTGAGGTTTAAATGTGAATTAAATTCAAACTATGGGTTGCCCTAACTTAGTCCTGGCAAATGATCATTTTTCCTCCCTGCTCAGGGAAGCCAACGCTTGAGCACTTCTGCAATTCAGAGTATGCCCCATCTGTTTCATCTGTTTATTCATGCCTATACTTATTAAACCTAATGGGAAGGCTGCTGTGAGCCAGGCACCATTTGTAGGGGTGGCTCATGCTGGGGCTTGTCTGGAGCCTCACTCTGTGTATGAGCCCACAAAGCCATGGTCTGGAGTGATGGTGCTGGAGCCCTGCTTTGAAATGGACCCAAACACCACATTTAAACCTGGCACCTGACCAGATGTGCATTTAGCCCATCTAGCAGCACCCTCCTGACAGGTTTTTAAGGCAAAGAGCATGAGAAACTCCACACTCTGAATGGAGTATCAGAGCGTTACACATCATGCTGTAGGCTGAGGTGGAAGGGGAAATGGCAGCAGCACTTTGCAAGCAGGTAAGCTCACAGCCTGCACTCACTTCACTGGCAGTCCCTGGTTCCAGGGAACTGGGTATGCTTTTCTTTCAGAGTATCATAACTCACTACTTGTGAGAGCATTTGTATGTTGACTCTCACAGGAATAAGATGTGATAAAGTGATGCTTCCATTCCCCCTCAAATCTGACTTACTCTTTAAATCCACGCTGTACTCATTAAAGTTCCAGGCTCTGGTCTTGAATACTACTTTAACATTCCCAGGGAACCAGAGCACAGCTGGTCTGCACAATGTTTTAGAGAAAGGTAGGTTTCTTTTTGTGGGAATAGAAATCTGCCTGAAAGTTATGTTGTCTTAATAAACACAGGTTTTGCTGTTAGCTACAAGATTGTTTACTGGAGGCAATTCTCAAAGGCTATTAGACAGAGGGCATTATCTTTACATACAGAAGCATCTGTACACGTTTTCCTGTGGCAAAGATATCCTACTGTGCTACCTATTAAATATTATTTTTCAAAAACTGAGTTGAAAATTCACTAAAATGCAAGCTTACAAATAGTCCCAAAAGGCATTTTACAAGTTCCCACATGTAGTTTTGCCTTTGCACTTCCACTTCAATCATTTTCATTGCACTCTTTGCTATCTTTGAAACAAAGGCTATCAGCCACATACATATCTCATGGTTTTGTGGTAGACTACAAACACAGAGGGTTTAGGACAAAAATGGTCAACTCCCTTATATTTGTGGCTCAAACAGTGCAAAACTCTTCTGTGAAATCCTGTAGCATGACGGAACCAAGCAGCAGATCAATGTGAGCTGAATTTTGCTTATGGAAATGTGTGTAAATGATGACACACTTTAATAAATTTCAGATACAATAAATTTCCTGGCAGAATTTAATTTTGCTTTTCCTAATGTTGCCTAAAATATAACCTAGACTTTAAGGCACCACTAAAATAGATTTTTTTATTTGTTTTTATTGTCTCTTATTTAAAGAGTAGTGATTAATCCAATTATGATGAAAGATAATTATCTAAATTCATGAAGAGTAAAATGTGATAATACCACCAGCAAAGCATTGTCACCAATATACTGATGCCGCGTTATCTGTCCTGTTAGTTCTCTTTCAACCATGTTTTCTATTGTCCAGAAGAAGATTAGCAACACTATGCAGCATAGAGATCAACCCGTACGGTGTGGTGTTTCATGGTGTGAAAGACTGTTTTGAGCCCCCAAGTTAAAAACACAATAAAAAAATAACATAAAATACACACCACCAGTTGCAATTGACCAAAGTTGCTAAAGTGCCCATTACTGACTTCTCTCCCGTGACAAGGCCTATATACCTACAACGCAAACTAAAGCAAGATTTATGAGCTAAAATTAATCTGAAATTTACTGTTTCATTTCTATGGTTCAGGCTGTAATAAACAATTTCTTAAGCAAAATCCATCAAAAATGATGCTGAAAATTAAAAGAAAGAAAGGGGAGGGAGGACAGGGTAAATGATGATTGAGTGTCTATGCTCTAGTATTCATTTATACGTTTAGCTTCTAATTAAAAACAGTGTTTCTGACAAAAAGCCATGGCATTTGGGCCATCTCTTTTCAAAGACATCTGGCTCGTAGTGGTGCTGTCATCCCTCTTTCTCACTGTGAAGAGGACACTTAATCCTGGGAAGTTGCATCTCATGGATTTCAGAAGACAATGAAACTTTCTATATTAAAAAGTTAAAATGGAGCACAGGCACTAGAGTTTAAAGCAATCATTCTATCACTCCACCCTCTTTCCCATCTGTGAACACTGAAAGCAACAGCAAATCTGTACCCCTTGTCATTGTCTTCCATTTTTTAGTTGTACTGCCTGGTTAATGTGAAAACCTTCCAGGCAGAAATCCATATAGACTGTCTATGCTGCCTACTGCCCAAACATAGGTTCTGTACAGTTAAAAGACTCTGGGCTTTAAGTGGTGCAGCAGATGCTGGTTGTAAGACAGGCTTCTGGCCATGCTTAGAGCCTCCTGTTTTTCACTGGTCCCTTTCCCCATATTTTCTGTGGGCTCCAAAATTTTCTTGAGCATCTTTCTTGCACTCTGTTTTTCTTCCTTTTTCTCTCTCACAGAGATACAAACATTTAAAGATTAAAGATTTTGAGAAGTAATTAAATAATTAGCTTTTAGCCAACCCAAGATTGAACATAAAGGCAACCACAAAAAAAACAAAACAAAACAAAAAAAAAAAAAAAAAAAAAAAGAGAATAAAAAAAAAACGGGAATGAGAAGCCAGAACTCTATTGTAATCCTTTGTCATCAGTGTGTTGATTAAAGAAAATGTTAAACTGTAGGGTATCATCCAAGCCTGTAGAAGATCTATTGATACAATGAATGAACTAAAAAGCTAAAAAAAATTAGCTAATTACCCTTTGCTTGCATCTTTGCTGAACAAGAAATACAAAAGGAAATTTATCTTTGTTGTGGTTCAAATTTCCTCATCCTGCTCAAATCTGCTCTTAATTTAGAAATATGCTGGTTTCCTCTTTCACATTTTCATTAAATGTTGCTCAGACTTCCTGGATCTAAAGGAAGCCTTAAGATAGGTCATGAAAAAAATGTCTTTTGGAACAAAGTGCTGGAGTCACTGTGATACTGAGGATCAAATTCAGACCTTGTGAATGGACAGGGAAACAATCTAAAGGCAGGATGGACCTCTTGTACTAGTCAGAAAGTGGTGCTGTGAAAGAGATTCTGTGCCCAGGAAGAGGAAATCTGCAGTCTCCGTTTCACCTGTATCCCTTCTCTTCTCTTTCTTGCCTGGGCCTCTCTGACTTTTCCTCCTCATGGAGGCCTTATTGAACATTCTATTTATTTCTATCTTTGCCATTCCTATCCTTGCTTCATTTCCATTCCTCCCCTTTTATGCTCTCCTCCCATTTCTACCTGCTCTCTCTCCTTCCTTACCTGTCCTGTCTCTTTGTCTGCTCCTCCTTTGTTCCCTCATCTGGCTTTGGCAACAGAGTTCTGGCCATCTTCCTCAGTTCACCACTCAGTGGTGTCTCCATGATCCTCCTTTCACTTCTTTTTTCTCTCTCTTCATTTGCTTATTTTTTCTTCTTTTTTTTTTTTTTTTTCCATTATCCTTTTTTAAACTGCATATTCTCTTTTTGGTTTTTGTTTTGGTTTGTTTGTTCTTTTTCACTTCAGCCCCTCGTCCATCCCATATTTTGTGTTGCAAAACATTTCTTGAAAAAAATATTTGTTGACATTTTCTAAAGCGGCAGTGATACAGTTTAGCTCCCTGGGATAACAGCAAGAGACGGATGGAGAACAAGCTTCCTTCCTCAGTGCTGAGCATTCAACACAAAGAAATATGCTACAGAATTAAAAGCACATCTCTCATCTGCAGAGCACTGAAGAATGGATGTGTGCAGGCTCTGTTCCATCATATGGTGCTGAGCAGAAAGAGGAATCGATCAGTGGGAGTTAACTGAGTGCATGAAACTGTTGAGAGGCCCCAGTATTTCTCAAATGCCCTTTAGCTGAGACTCACATTGACTCCCACTCCATTAAAGCATGATGTTCTGTCACTCTGAGTATGGATTTGATGTATTAAGAAGCAAGTTGTTAAGGTTTGTTAAGGAGTTTTCAATGGAACACAGCCAACCAGGGCAAAAAATCTGAGCTATGGAGTAATATACTGTAATTTAGAATATCTGTCATCATGGTTTCTCTTGTGTCCTTTGTTCTGGGTCTTGGTCCCATTAGTATCACAGCTTGGGGATCTTAGAAGACTGTACATGAGCTGTGGATTCAGGAAGACTACCTGGGAAGCTGCACACCAACAGAGCTAGAGATGTTCCTTGGGTAGTGCTGAAAATGGGGTTTGGTTCACATCGGCCTTTGGGTGAAATGAGATATGCTAGATTATTTTAGGTTTGAGGGTGTTTGCAATCAGACCCATGGCAGTCTTGTTTTACAAGGTGGAATAGTGCCTCTTATATTTCTAAGAGTCACTAATTCACACTTCTTCAACCGTGACGCATAGATGCAAACTAATATAAGAACCCTTACCCATATTGAAGTTATCTTCTTGTTTCAGTGCTAAATCTATCAGTTCATCAAGCCCCAGTCCAGCTAAATGAAAATTTAGCATTTCTTTGCCTCATACAGGGATAGCAAGGCACTCAAAAACTCAGATGAAGCATGGCAAATTATGTTTGGAGACCTGTCTTCTTTCAAACAAATATGATTTTTTTTTTTTTTAAAGTTTGTGGAAGAGTAAGAATGCTGCCGCTTCTCAAAATATCTAAGTTTGAGACAAAACTGTGTTCAAAAGTGCCTTTTCCGTGTTGACACTTCATGCTTGTTAGATAAAGGAAAAGAAGTTTCAACATAAAAATAACCATCAGAAATCCATTAAAAGTGAAGTTTGGTAGAAAACCTCAGTCACATGAGATTAGTCAGTCATGGTTTAGTGAAACAAATGTCATTCATCACTTTTTTCTTTTTTTTTTTTTTTCCTGACTGAATATAGGCATCTTCATGGATGCACTTACATACTGAGTGGGCTTTGTAAATCTTCATAAACTTGTTTTTGTGGCTTAATAAAAACTTACACCTACAATTTCATAGACTGTGCTGAACATTTATGAGTGATTTTCTTTACAAAGTACCCATTTAGCCAAGAATAGAATTCTCCTGCAGAGAAGGATTTTGTATTTGATATAAAACAAGCAATCCTATGCATTGAATTGATAATCAGCAAAGAGAGTATCTAGGGAAAGGATGACTCAGATGATTTTGTTTTATGGAAAAAAATATTCATATGCACAGAATGGACTCTCATTTAGCTATCTTCCCTTCCAAAAAGCTTTGTATACCAGCAATGAGAGGAAAGTGTATGATGAAAAAGGGAAGGTGGACGTATATGCATACATTTCTATTGTTCACCTATAAAAAAATAGAATTGTCTCCCTGTTATCCCCCTCACTGGATGTTCTAGAGAAATGTGTTGCTCTGAATGCTTTCTACATGACTTTTTCTTTAAAGAAAAAGCATAAAATATATTTTAAACAAAGGGCATATTTTCACTTATAAAACTTGAACAGGAACAATTAAACAGAACAAAGAGTACAGTTTTATCAATAATTTACTACAGTCATTCTAATGTTTAAGACATCAATAAACTTAGTTGGTTCCTATTTAATGTCAAAGTAATTATCCCAAAAATACATCAATTTGCCATCCTAAAGAAACAAAAGTAATAAACATTTCACTTTCTACATTAAAGACTCTACACATTACTTTCTATAACTTAGTTGTGCAATACACTAGTGTAAACATTTAAAAGGGACAACTATATTATCTTTGCCAGCAAAGATTTCTTAACCTTCATTAATCCATCTTTTATTACTACTGTAAAAGAAAAATATTAATTAAATCTATCAAATCTTGGACATGGTTAAATATTTTTAATGATTTAATCTATATTTTTGTTTTCCTTCCAGCTTTCTAGGAATGCCTGCTTTCTCCATGGCTTATGGCACTTATGAAGCGTAAAAGCCTGGTTCAAATAAAAAAACTTCAGTGTATTCCTCTATTTATATGTAGTGGGTATTGTTAAAGTCTTCTCTTTCTTATTCTTGTAATATCTGAAATTACATTAGCAAAAAAAAAATTTCATTCAGAGCCATCATCTAGGTCCCAGTTCTACAAAATTAGTATCTGAAATCTAGGCATTTTCTTGGATTGGTAGAAGACTGAGAACTAAGTGGTTTTGGTAAAACTTGAACTATGAAATTGGCCTATATTTAGGGATGGGAACAAAATGAGAAAGCTTTTCAAAGTGTTGACAAAACACAAAACATTTCCCACTGTGTGGCCTGTTGATTAATGGACTTTGCAACAGGCTGGAAAAATCACTGAATATATACATATTTTTCAAACCTTATAGTGTTCTATTTACAACCTTTTAAAAGCTCTAAACAAATATGCTCAGCAATAGCTGGAACTAGAACAAATATTGGTCAGTGAGAAGCAGAATATTATTTGTGTTTTCAATAAGAACGTAATTAAAATTGAAACTAAACTGTTGCACATGGAATAGGATAAAAACTAGAACTAATTAATTACTGTGTAACTAAATAAACACTGGTACTGCAGTGTGAGCCTAAGGGCCTATTCACATGGCTTCCTTTTTGGTATCAAGGCCATGCTTGGTTAAAACTAGAAAGACCAAGATTTATCCAAGTTTAAATATCCTGTGGATATATGGAAGATACAGGAACTCAAGGTGAATTTAGCAAGCTTTCAGGTGTGATCCCGTCAGGTATATGGACTCTAACTGGAGCTATGAGAAGTCAGTGCTACTTATATTCAAGTGGTGTAATTGCTGGTAATTGAAATATACCATAAAATTGATGAGACAGAAATACGTGCAAAGAGGAAACGCCTCATGTTTCAGTCACTGTAGAGTTATTAAATGACTCTGTGTTGTAGAAGTCTTTGAATACATGAGTACCTTTAACATTCATTTATTTGTGTTTCCATCAGTGTTTGAGTCTACTCATTATATAATCACATGGCTAGTCCAAATCTGTCTCCCCACACACCATCTTAGTTTAAAAGGGGTGCACTTTCAAACCAGGAACATGACAAAATATTTGGCAGCCTACATTTATATTTGTATTGTCTCGAAAGGCCACAGTGAGAGAATTAGATTCTTCCTATAAAATGCTGCTATTAACCATACTGTGACCACCTGACCAGGTGCTGAGAATTCTCAGGGTTTGCCTCTCTCTCCTCATTGTTTCTGGCCAGGCTGAATGTTGCCCAGCAGCTCACAGTTCCACTGAGGGGAAAAGGTGTCATCTCTCACTCTGCTGATAAAAGCCAATATGGCCTCACAATCACTATTTTGAGAAAGCAATGGTATGAATAAGGAAAGATGAGAATTTTATAAAGGGACAAAGAAATAAGAAAAGATTGACACAATGTGCAGCCATGAGGTTTCTTGTAAACTCCATTCAGTGGTGAGGTCACCACCATGTGTCTTTGCTTCCCAACATGGCTCGCTGTGTTGCAAAATGAAAATCACCAGCATAGTTTGATAACATACTGACCTTTAATCTATAAAGCAGATTAAATTCAAAGTTTAACAGTATCAAAGAATAACAAATACTTTTAAAAACAAAAATATAAGATAACACACAGTTGCATCTTGTTTTCTCCTGCTGCCAAAGCTTAGAGTACATAATTTCTGGGGTACGATTCTATTGCATACAGTGTTTCCTATTACTTCAGCATATGTCAGAATTGAAATGAAACATTTTTATTTGCAAAAAAACTTCACCAGGTACAAGTGCAAGCAAGGGTGCTATTATGATTAGATAGTCACATGTCAGATCCCATACATTATTTCAAGAAACCAGAATGAAATCACTGCTTGTTGCAACATTCCTGCCTTCCCTTGTTAGCTCCTAGATGCCAGCAGTCTACCTACCACTGCATTGATCAACTCAGCTGCTTGTAACTCACAATTGTTCAAAAGCAGTGCTTTTTTCATTTGGGTCCCCTGCCCCAAATTCATATCTGGAAGTTCTTATTCCCCTCAGACACAAATACAAAGAAAAAAAAAAGCATTGGTGGAAAAAATTACAGAGAAAGTATGAGAACTTGTGAGAACTTCTTTCAGACAGCAAGGAAAAAGTCTCAGACAGAGGCAATGTGAGTAGCCCCTCCTGAGGGCAACTGCTTATAATTTGTTCAGCTTTACCTCTAGTGGACCCTGAGGCAAGCTAAAGAGTTGACAGAGTGTAGGGGGGAAAAAAAGTTTGAACCATCTGCTTGTTCTTCCCCATCTCTATAGTAAGATTTAAATTCTGACCCATATAAACTCTGCTCCTGCTTTGCACTGACCACAGAAACATGCTTTTAGGCTCAGGCTGAGCCAGACTGGAGTGACATTACAATCTAATCCACCTTATTCCTTTTCAGTTTGCTGTGCTAATAACCCAAGTGAAAGCAAACAGGAGAAAAACCCTACCAAAACTTATAATAAAAGGAACTTTAAAAATGGATAAAAGGATACATTTTTCTATAAGCATCCCAAGTAGAATAACTGTTTTTTTAATCCATTAGTGGTTGTATTCTCATTGCATGATCTTTGGAAAGTCTAATAATTACAATAAAAACAAAACAAACCAAAATATTGCCACCGATGAAAAACCTGTTCAGTTAAAAACTGCAAAACCAAGTAAACAGCAATTTACATAATTCTCTCAGTCCTATAAGCCTGAAATTTTCAACACTTCTTGGACAAAATTGAGAATACAGTAGATTTTTCAGCATAAGTCTAGTTAAATGATATTTTTAAGAAAAACAAGGCATACTATTGAAACCAAAATACATAGAATCAGGTTTCTATGCTACTGTTTACCAGAAAGTTATTTTCTAAAAAATTATTTAAATGCAAACTTTTACATCTCCAACATGTTTTACATATTTCAGATAACAAAAGAATACACATACATTGTATGTGATAATTTTTCAAAACTAGTCATTACATTTTCACAGATTAAAAAAAAAGTCTGCTTAAATATTTCATTTCTACAAAGTGAATTTACATTTTTAAGTACAAAGTGCAAATACTACAGTTGTTTTTATTGCCTTTTGGTGAGGAAATCTCCCACATGTCAAAGAGATCTGCCTTGGACCAGTAAGGTGTTCACCCTTGCTTCTTAGAAACTTGCTGAAAGGAAGTTGGAAAAATTTGTGTCATTAATGATATTTTCAATTAATACAGTATAAATATCTATCTCTATTTCTCAAGAGTGTCCACATCTCACTATCAGAAGGTGAATTCTGCACAAATATATATGGGAAATAAAAAAAAAACAAACCTTCCCTTCATGGCATTTATGAGCAACATCTTTACAGTTTCTTACCTATGGTCCCTTTAAATCTGTTCCTGTTGAGCACACAGTTTTAGCAACTGCCTGGGCAAGTCCCTGGTGCAATATACCTTTCTATAGCATGTAATGTATAAGGAATGGGCTGCTGGCCAAAGTCTCATGAACAACCTATAGCTTCCTTGGAAACTTTTTGCTAGGTTGCAAAACACCCTCTGGGTCTTACTGACAGCGTGTGTGCATGTATGTGTATGTTGGACAGGGTGGAGCTGAGCAAGGGAAGTACACCTGGCCACTACCTTATTTTTGTCAGACCCACCATGTATTTGACCTCTTTTAGAATGACCCCAGTTGAGATTCAGTTAGCATATCAGTACACGTTTCTCTATCTGCTCTCTTTCAGTAAGCTTGTAAGTGCCTGTACATGTACAGATGTACAGATGTACATGAGAAAACATATTCAGGAATACATGCCTAAGCACAAATAAGCATATATGTAACTAAACTGATGAAATAAACTAGTAGAAAATGGCTTTTGAGTGTGTGTCTCCTGAGTGATGCAAATCTGATCACGTCCTCAGATGTGTGGTTTCCTTTGAGTGGCTTCTATGCCTTTCAATAACTTTTTTTCAAATGAGAATTTCTGTGATGAAAACTACCTTCTGCATTTGTACTGTGCATGTCCATGTACATATTGAACATGTATTGTTCGAGTACAAAACTGCCAAGAGATGGCTTACTTAGCCAGCCTTAATTTAAGACTATCATTTGTCATCAACAGTTCTTAAAGCAATTGATGCTGAGTCAGCAAAATTATTGGACAAAATTAAAAACCATAGCTGTTCTAAGGACACTTTTATTACACATTCTGCAATTCAGGATCAGCTTACAAGAAAGGGGAGAGGGCTTGTCATGCTTCAAGTGAAATACACGTGTGCCAGTAATATAATTAAAATAACCCCTTTGAATATTTTTCAGTTCCGACAGGATAATAGTTTTCAGGCTGCCTTGTTTAAAGTCATAATGAATTTTGTGGTGAAAGCAGGAAAAATTAAGACCACAAACATTTGTTTAAACAAACAGAAACTTATCACATCCGTGTAGCTGTGAGAATATTTTATATTTCATCAAAGTTTTGTAAGAGGTCTCTGGTAAAACCCACAACCAATGTTGAGCTTGCCTTAGGAAGTATGAACTGAACCTAATATTAAACAAATGAGAGACAAAAAAAGGAACAAACTGATGAACAACGATGAGAGGAAGATTTCTCTTGGCTTGTGGGAAGGTTCACCTTGGGTTCAATTTCTAGCAAACTAATCTGGCTTTACAATAGGTGGGACAAAATTTACCACAACTATGGTTTTGGGATATTTTTAGCCTAGTTCCTATTTTCATGGGTGCAGGATTACCTGAACTGTTCTTATAATATGTTTACATGAGTATTTTTTAAACCAATTCATAATTTACCGATGCTTTTGTGAGAATTAATAATTCAATTCCTCTAACTAATACAGTTGTGAGGCTAGAATAGTGTGAAGATGACTCTTTCACTAGACCATTAAATAACTGGACTTACAAGTCCTTCTTCAGGACCATGCAAAAGTATTAGGAAGGTATTCCTATGTTGCCCAGAAAACGGAATCTTTAGAATTAATGATTCTAAAAATAGACAGACAGAAATGAGAAATCCGTTTTTAGCCTGTTTTCCTGAGCTTTTACTTCAGTCCATCGTTTTCAAAATGTACCTGTCCTTCATTTATAATCTCCACTTTTGTGACTTTTACAGCTCTGAATGAGCTCGCTCTTGAGTAGCCAAACCTCCACAGATGACATACACTGCTGTTATTTCAAAAAACAAAATCAAGTATTTGCAGAAAATTGATACAAACCCAAATCACAGATTATGTTGTCAGGACATCTGACATTTTATTTGCTCCAGTCATTCTGCGGACCAAGCCAATTTTAGTTTAAGTGTCCATTAGCAGACTGACAAAAATCCCAGTTCTTCAGCATCCTTTTGCTTAGTCAGCAAAGGCATTTGAAAGTGACAGCTCTTTTCTCTACCCTAAGATTTTAAAAGGTGTTTAAAGCTACAATTTAGTAATTCAGTGGTGTTTATGAAATGTACAGATTTTCACAGGGCATGGGAAATCCACAGCTTTGTTAACGAATAGTAATTTCAGTAAATGTAAGTTTGTGTCCATAGTGTGACACAAAGAAAAATGGACAAAATTCAGTTAAAGTGAAAGTTAAATGAAGATAAAGCAGTGCATTTTTAAAACTGTATTGGAATGCCGTCATTCAGGAAGGCAGAAGACTCATTAGGGCTCAGTTACACTCATCCAATTATCATATGTCAATTTACACTTTCCTAGAAACTTCCAAATGCAAGCCTAATCCACTTTGCACATTATGCACATTTACACTGCACCTGGAATTGACTGATTCAGCTTTCCTGGGCTAGAACTTCAGCCAAAATTTCTTAATTGGTTTGCTCCTCTACATTTTTCTGGCAAGTGTGCAGAATGGTAGATTAATATAGTTTGAAGCTGAAATGCTAACTGCTAAAACCCCAAGAAAATCAGCTGGTCAAGGCAGAAATGGAGATCTTTCTCTCCTCCAGTACTCACCTGCCTGCTGGATGAAGTGCTCTCAGTGTTGGTTTTAGGGGCTGCTGAAGGAGGGAAAATAAAACATTTTAAGTATGGTTTGCAAGTTGTGTGCAACATCCCCAAGAACAGAAGATCTCGTTCTGAAAAGGTATTTTTTAAGAGCAGCTTTCAATAACTTATTTCGAACTTATTAAATCTTTAGTAGTAAATAGAGTGTATCATTCCTTGTGAGAAAGAAGCATGGACAAGCAGACTGTCTGGAAAGCAATCACTTTGCTTAAAGATAGTGTACAGAAACAGTTCTACAATCCAAAGACACTGGTGGCATTTAAACTATAAAACTACAAGACTATCACTGTTTTTAAAGTTTCTTAGTGTCAAAGTACAAGACGTACTCAAAATGGGGAAAAAACCACCAATAAGCTTCATGAATCTGCTGATCTATTCAACTTCAAAAGTAAACTTGTGAGACTAGGGAGAAGCTCGCTTTTTTGGTTTTCCATGTCAGTTTGCGAGTCAAACAAGCTGTAGTGGGTAAAAGGGGAAGAAAACTGGATCTTGAAAAATACTGCAGCAACTAGGACTCCCCTCACCAAGCATGCTTTTCAACTCTATGGTTTTTATATTGCTTCAAATGGTTTTCATATCAGACACCTGGGACTCAAACAAAATGATACAGAACCACCTCCTTGTCTCAGCTTTCACACCTCAGGTAATGGTGTCTCATCTTTTCCTAGAAATATAAGTCTAGCTGCAGTGAAGTGCCAGTTGATTTTTTTTTTTTTTTGTGCAATTGAAAGGATTATCAGAAAGGAAATTTTAATTATCAAGCAGGAGAAACAAAACAGAAAAATGGTATTCCAACAACAGTAATTTTTATTGTCTTGTCCTTAAAACTATGTATTTCCAGTAAAGCAACCCAATGATTTTTAGAACTTTTTTCCAACTGAATGGCATTAGTTTTTCAGTATCAAAGTTCTGAGATATCTTTTTCATTCCAAAGTTGAGTGTTTTCACTATTGAATAGATTTTTCTGAAGAAGATCTGTTAAAAAACTGCTGCTATGATGGACATAATTTTTACTTCGGCCAAACCTCTCTGTGATCTTTATATGATTTCATGCATCTTACAACTTTCATTTCCAAAACCGGTAGTTTATCCCAACCTTTGCATTTTTTTTCACTGGAATACACACTGAAAAGGATGGGGTTTGCCTTCAGTCTTGCTATGGGTTTCCTTTACCTTCTGAGGAGTGATTTTGGACCCAAATTTTATTTAAAATAAGCCCAAGGAGTGTCTGCTGCAGCAGGACAGAAGCATTTAACTTTCCACATTTATAGCATAAAGATAACAGTAGTCATCCACCTTCATATACATATTTTTTAATGTCCATCATCTAAGTGAAAATTGCAAGGTATTATTATTAGGTCCACAAAACAAAAGCAACAGAAGAAAAATTCTGGATTTGATTGATACTTGTTTTGAGAGATCTGTTTCTGTGAGCCACAAACAATTTACTTTATTAGTAAAATGTAGAGCTCTTCTGTCTTTCTGCAGTATTCCCTTTCTGGACTTGAATAAAACCAATGCCACCTTTGTTTTACTGTCCTCCCTTCATTTTAAGGTACCAGACAAATCAATTTGCCTATATTAATTGTTCTACAACTTCTTAAAATATGGGGATCTACTCTGTTGTTCACAATTTTTTTTTTAGATTCTTCTTCATTTTCAGGAATTGTGTGATTGAACTCTGCAGGGACTATTATACTCTGTAGTTAGCTGTTCCCCTTTTCATGAGTTTGGCAGCAAGGTAAGGTGGTTATGTATCAGCAGTGGTTCCACCTGTTTGGCAGATGACCGCATTCCTTGCTGTATCTCTAAACCACATTTGAGAAATGACAGGTCATTAGAAAGTTCAATGATGTGCTTCCTTCCAGGAATCCAAAAAGCACAGGTGTGATACTTCCATTCATTCAGAACATAGTACTGTAATAACATTAAACTGTTTTTTTATGACTGTTAATGTTATCATATCCTCTGAGGTTTCCTACTGAAATGCATTTAATGGTCAGAATCAACAGGAAGTTTTTGATTCTGTTGGAGCAATGTGATAATTTGCCTACACTTTCCTGCCATCTGCCCTTAACAACAGCTGCATTAGCTACAGACAGGTGTATTCTTTTATTTTGTATAATGCTGGCACTTATAAAAATGAGGCTTCATCCGTTTTGAAGGTTATAGTGAAAAAAGACAGATAGAAAAGTTCCTTACTATGGCGTTTCTTTGTTTCTGTTTTACCTTCTTCTTTTGTTACTCCCAAGCAGCCCATCAATTCTTGAACTGACAGGGACTTATCATTGTTCACATCGCAGTATTCCACAAACTTCTTCACACATTTTTTGGGCTTTGATTTCTTTCTCAGGAATCTCTTAAAGGGCTTGATTTCTTTCTTGCCAATATCACCACTGGAATTTTTATCCAGCTGTTTGAAATACCAGTGGACCACTCTCTCTTCCAGAGTATGATTTGGATCAGGCTCTGAAACCCTGAAATAAGAAAAAAAAGAGAGTTTAGTCTCTTAATTCTAAGATACGTAAACCTCTGTTTATGCCTTTGCTTAGTTACATCACCATCACATGTAACATAAACCTCCCTGCTTTTGGACACTAACTACTTGTAGTAAATGCCTCTTTTTTCACTTTGGCCAACTGTACCCTAAATTTTACACTAAGGGCTGGAATCTGCATTTAGTTAACCCTCTGAAATCTTGCTGAAATCAGCATTTAGTTAACTCTCTGAAATCTTGTTGAAATCAGCACCACATTGGCAAACAGTGCTTTCCCCTTTAATTTTCTGAAACAGACAGAAATGAAGAGAGAAATAAGAAAGAAAAAGACAGTTTCATAGACAGCAGATGCGTTAACTGTGTAATCAACTGAAGTAGATCAACAATCAGCATCCCCAAATACCTAGGCTCCAATTAGAACTCATGATGGATGCTCTTAGAGATAAAAACTGAAAGGTATTGAATTACAGGGTTAAGTTACAACAATAAATGCCATCTCCTCTTCAGATGGTTAACACCTGACCTGCAGATGACCAAAGTTTGACAGTACTTATGCATTTTTAATGCTATCTGTGACTGTTGATAGCTTTGGCTTGTTTTGCAAGGAACTAGGCAAATATGAATCAGGAAGGTAACACACAAGCATTCATCAAATAAAACCTAAGAGGAGAAAAAAACCTGACAGACAGTTGCACCAGCAGCTACAGATAAACTCTAATCTGTGCTGCTGAAAATTCATCTATCAAGTGTATCTCTGTTTAGTGGATATAGTCCACAGTGATAACTTTGAAATAATGTCTCCTAGATAGGTTCTTGGAAATTTACCCTTTGTGAAGGCTTCTCAAACCCATTAACAATTCATTGACCACTGCCAGAATCCTTTTAAAGGCACACAAAAAGGATCTGAAACCCACCGGCTAGAAGACAAGGATGGATCAGAGACTGCGTGCACCATATCTGTGGACAATGCATCCAAAACACTAGTCAGGAACTCATTTTTCTTGGCTCCAGGACAACCTAGAAAACCAGAATTATTTTTTTTTCTTGTTAATTCTTTTTACAACATTTATATTCTGAGAATATTTCAAACTTAAACGTAGATGTGACTCCACATACACAAATTTCCATAAATTGTGGACAAGTTCACAATTCAAAGATGCGCACCTAAATGCAGGTACATATCTGTAACAGAGCAGGAATAAACAAACAACCATTTGAACTCAAGCAAGCAGGAGTCTGTTTTGAATATCTGGAGTTCTTTTCTCTCAATTTTGACCATTATTTTTCTTTTTTTTTTTTTTGAGATATTTTTATTATGAGTGTCATATTTTGAAAATAAAAGCTTTTAAGCAACAGAAGTTTGTACATGACACAGACTCCTTGAAACATGGACTACAAGCTCACAGCACAAGACTTCTTTCAGATTTCTGCTTTTGTTCCTCTGAATTTCCGTTGCCTTTCTCAACACACATTCTTTCAGAGCATTGTTTTTCCTCTCTCTAAAATGACAGTCAACTCTTTGCCCCATTCCCTTTTCTCTTGGACAAGGCCGCTACATGGCACATAGCCCAGTCAGCTGCTGTAAGCTGGTACTTCGGTTAATAATGAGGGATCCTACGGTGATGCCAGATCATCCTCATGACTCCCTTCTCAATGTTTTTCTTTGAAAGAAACTGACAGCACCTTTCAGATACATAATACATCAAATAAATATATACTGAAAGATCCCCTCTTCGAGCAAGCACAGCTGGAACAGATAAATTCCTCTGACAAGTGCATGGATGTTGATACATGGAGGTTTGCTTATACAATACACCTGTTTCCTCTTCCCCAGAGCCCTCAGCCAAACACCAGGTCTTCCCCTAGACGTCTAACAGCTGAGTTAAACTTTAGGATGATCCGTGGTCAGTGACATAGAGATTAGAAACTTGAAGCTGGAGTCCATGGCAGGACTTTCAGAGACAATTCTGTGCTGGCAGCCACTTACCCACAGTTCTGTTCTAAAGTGAACAAGGGAAATACTTTGAAGTGTTGTGGATAAAGATTAGTCAGCCAGTTGGGATTTGTTATTTTATTACACTTCTCAGCAACCTCTGGAACAGGCAGCAGGACTATATGAGCTTGAAAAGCCTCCTTGCCCAGAAAATTATTTTTTAATACATCCCATGTTAATCCAAGGAAATAAACCTGTGTTATATTAGCCCTTAGTTGTGTTGCAGTAAGAATAGCTCAGCTGTTGTGTACAGCAGGAGCACCCACTACATAGTATTGTCTAACACATTTATGTAGTTATGAGTTCACTGTCTCTTATGTGTTTGCTTTTCACACCAGGGACATTTTATTCCAGTAACTGTAAAAGGTGTATAACAGGAATTTACTGAGGCAGGTTTTATGGCACTAAAAGTTACACATATGAAACTAGTTGTCACTCTCTTAGATATGTTCCTCTTCCCTTAGTCTTTAACCAGTGTGGGGTTTTTTTCCTGTCACAACTGGAAAAAATGAGAAAAAAGAAAGGAAAAAAACCAAACCAAACCAAACCAAACCAAAACCCAACAGCTATGGCTGTAAGTTTGAGTTTAGTGAAGCAAGCACTTGAGCTTTCTTTGTAAGGAAGAAAAGTGAGAAGGGTGGCAAGAGATTAATAGGTAAGGACAAAAGACTATATCAACAGGTTTCTGGCAGCATTTGGTGTGTAATTTAAAAGCATATTCTCTATTGCAAAGAACTTCCTGTTAAATAAGGTTCAGGCACTGTAACCACGTAAATAAATTGTGCATTATGATTTAAATGAGGCCACATAGCTTTGCAAGCCACAAAAGCACATTTGTCCAGAGACGAGCAGGCAGATGCCAAGAAGTTCAAATACAGAAGGCACATTCAGTTGTGTTAGCATGCATGAAACAAGCAACTAAGTCTCTGAGCACTGTGGACCAGAGCTGCTTCTCTTCAAAAGACAGGCAAAAAGAAGTCTGTCTGAGGCTCTCCCATATAGACTTATCTTGAATGATATAAGTTTATACATTTCATACTGGAGATTTAGTCAGAAGTCTGAATCCTGCTACAAACATCAGTTGTGAATTAATACAGGAGTCATGGAAAATGCAGGAAATAAGATCTCAGCATGTAGCAATGCAGCACAACATTGAGAAAAGGCAATCTGACTTTTTTCTTTCTCTACCTTTTTTTGGATAGATAATAATGTTAATACCCAATTTGATTTAGGAGTTCCACCTGAATTTTTCATGTTATTTATGAGTTTATTTCTGAAACATCTGGAAGAAAGAAAAACCTATGCTTTAGGTAGTTTCTACTGCTCTCCAGGGAGCTGCTGAGTGTACATATGCTACAGATGTAGAGATCAAAATCCTGACTTAGCTTGCTCTTTATGAGATACAGCTAGGTAGGGGAAAGTATCAACTTCTAAATTCACAAGAAATCACGGGGAGAAAATTCCACAGTTTAAAGCCTGTCTCTGACAATTTTCCCTAAGAATAAGAAAGGTTTCTAAATGCGTATTGCATCAAGTTGCAATAGCAGCTAACAGCAATAGAAATCTTCTCATAGAAAAGAAAAATTGCTGTTAAAATAAACACAATCAGTTGCTGTGAAACATTCTAAATTATAACTCTACTACTTAATGTAAAATGACACCCCACAAAATCCTCACCAGTTAAACACAGAGAAAATATTCAGCTTCTCCCAATTACAATTTTTGCTGATGTGTGGGCAATCACACAGCAATTTACCTCACAGTGAAATCTCTGTTCTTTGCAGGTGTTATTAACTCAGACTAATTCTCTGGAGGTTTCACACTGAGCTTTAATTTTCAACAAATCTGTGGATGAACTGGTAAGACTGGAGGAGCTTTAGCTTGATTGTAATGAATAATTCACTCTTACTGGGCTAAATACAGAAAGTGAAAGACTAGTCTCTTATGGGAGCCTTGTGCTTCTCTCTATGGTTTATACTCCTCAATTTCTTCTGCAGCTGCCTGTCCTATGTGGATTTGACAGCTTACATAAATAGTAATCTTTTGTTAAAGGATGGAAGTTGAACCACATGGAGTTAACCTACGGGTTCAGAGATGTAGAGTGAATTGTTTGCTCTAAGGATAGTTTTACCCAGAGTAAACCTTAGACCAACAAATACATACAACACGTGACAGGAATACACAAACACCTCATTTCAACTATAATATAAAGCAAAGCAAAGAATCATCATTATGCATTATATATCTCAAATGTACACATCTCACTATATATATAACTACTTTTAGTACTAAGAATGGACTTTTAAAGTTAAATTTGTGGGCAGGCTTTCCATAAACCTTTTAAAATATGCACCCAAGCGCCTTGGAGTTCCTTGCTTTCTCCATAAAACTCTGTAACTGTCAGTCTTGGAAGATTATCTATTACTAAAGGTATGACAACTTCCAGTTAGCAAATCTAAAGCTTCTTTTTTATTCCCTTCTTGTTAATATGAACATCAGGCTTAGCGGTGATCTTAAATACCATTGCAATACTTCTGAAAACTGTAAATAAACAAAAAAACCAGAATGATCAGAACTGTTCATGCTTCTTTTGTACCTTTGACTTCACTGAAAAACAGTGGTATATAAAAAGAAAAGAATTTAACCAAGTTTTTCAGTGCTGCTGGTTATCCTGGGAGAATACAAGGAAAATATTTTTTCTTGGGCTTTTATTCTATACACACATATATGTACAGTTCATGAGTTTATTTCTATTGATCCATATGATCCACAAGTTTGTGTTTGTCTAGACATGCTGAGAGGTCTCCTCGTTTTTTCTGAGCTTTTCTCTTTCCAGAAAAAAAACCAAAAAAAACCAAAAACAAACTTCAAAAGATGAGCCTGGGAAGTGAAACTTGTAACTCTGCTGTTGACTAAAAATCATTGTTTCAACAGAGTCAGTGTTTTTATAGTTTTATTTAACGATTGGACTCCATGACCTTAGAGGTAATTTCCAGTCTTAACAATTCTATGATTCTGTGGTTCTATGGCTCATTACAGTTTTTCCCTCACTACAGCTCCTGGTAACCTCTCACAGACAAAACCCCTCTACATCTTAGTCTTTATCCTAAAAGTGTTGAGGACATTATCATTTCTCTGTGTTTTCATCCCTCAGATATTACCTTTTTAAAAAAAATATTTTATTTTTTCCCTTAATTATTCTTTCTATTTTAAATAAATAAGCTCAGAACCAAATTCTCTTTTATATGTCCTTACCACAATTTCAGAAATAATGAAATGGAACAGAACAGATATTAGCTGTAGGGGAGCTACAGATCCACTGCCTTGTAGCCCCTGACCTCTATGTCTTACAGGGAAGAAATACTATTTCTTGAGAAGAGCAGGAAGTAGATTTCAGTTCCTAACATATATTTAACTTTATTTTTGCTACTATTTTAAAATCATCTTTCTGTTCTAATTTCAGCACACACACACATACGCATGCTAAAGAGTTAACAAAAGTATGCTCTCCCCAGGCCCTACCCTTCAATCCGAGGCATTCATATCATACCAAAGTGCATTGAGTGGGATTTGTTGAACTTGAGCCTGCTGAAATGAGGTGTCTCACCCATAATAGTTATTTAAACTCAGTATAAAGGAAACCATTCAGAAGGCATTCATCCCAACTACCTGAGGTCTTTTCTCTTGGAAGAGAATAGGATCTCCCTTAAAATGTTTCTCTTCTTCCCCATTAACAAAGGAAGCTCAGATAGCTAACTTATACTCCCAGGTGGTGTAAAACTGCTTGTGATTAATTCTATGTGCATATGTTCAATAAATATATTTAGGCTCAAACTACTCTTTTATTCTTTGGGTAAATGTGGAGGAAAGAAGGAATAATATTCATAGCAGAAACACTTGACCATACAAACAGTTTTTGCAGGCAAGTGAGTGACAAAGTTAGACTAGGGCATTTGTTCATAGGAAAAGCAATCCATTACATTTATTTCAGTTCCAGTAATATTATTGCTAAACAAGAAAAGGAGAATCAAAACATCAAAGCATAAGACAAGCAATGTGAAATGGCCAACTTCTGATTACCACTTCTTAGTTTGGTTTTCCCTCAATGAGAGTTTGAAAGGCTTTTAAGATGTGAAAGTCTTGCTGCTAACAGCTCAGAGATGTCACTGTGAGAATAGGAAGGGATACCAGCTAGAACACTGTAATCCTTTCAGGGGCCATCCAAAAATCAAAACTGAACTTGAGAAAGTCTTTGGACCTTACTTGCCATTCTTAAACATTCTCTTGTAGACCTTTACTATTTTAGTTTTGACTGGGAACAGGAAAAAGGTCTAAAAACTCAGATGATAAGAAGGTCTTGCCTCTTTGCTGCTTAATTGGACACAAGGCAGCTGATGTTTTTATTAGGCAGTCAGTACCTACACAATATCTAATCCACTTTTGGAAGCCAGAGACATTTCAGTATGCTGAAAAGGATCTGAAATTCTGAGCATTTAGGTTCAGTATGTGCCAATGAAAACTCCAAACTCCTAACCTCCAGAGGCTTGTTGCCTTATGTTTAACATGACCTACAATACAGCCATGTGGATCCAGCACCAGTGAAAGAAACACAATATATTTGACTGAAGTGTTGGCCCAGTGACAGAAGTCAATCATCTGACTGATTAGGACATAGAGAGAAGAGTTTCAAAATTAAAGGGGTCCAAAAATTTCTAGAAGAGAAAAGCAATCGGGTCTAATTTTCAAAAGGTTACACATCTGCTTTACATACTATATTTCATGACTGCCTGACCCTGAGATATACAGCTGGTACTACTGACTAAAGTAACACTTTCAACAATAGCTTATTAGACTGAAATATTTTGGAATCCAGTTTTATACAGTATTACAGGCACCTGAATCTCCACATTATCACTCTGAGAGTCTTAACAATTAGCAACCAGTACTGCTTAGGGAGCAAAAATGCATTTATTTTTAGCAGACATTTATTACTTCCCATTTACTTTTATTTTCATCATGTTGTTATGTTTCCTCTCAGGATACGGGTATGAAAAAAACCCATATTTAATTACCTATGTTTAAATATCCATTAAAAGGGAAAAGCTATTAAAAATATGTATGTTGTTGCAATTATGGAAGTGACCTCAGAAATAAGGTGCATAATTCTAGTCTCCTGATGGAAAAACTGAACTATGGGGACTTGCCTTAGTGGGGATGTTTTTTACATTACTTAATTAATCTAAACAGCCTGCTCCCTGGAAACTTTCATGAAAAACAGCCTCTTCTACAAAATGATGTTGATTTTAACCTTTCTGGATATCTCTTTCTGAGCCTTTTACCAATGGACGCATCAGCTGAAAATCCCAAAAACATCCACTTCATCTAAAGCCACAAAAAGGGTCTCTATTTAGACACTAAGAACTGATGGTCATTTAATCAAAAGATGAAGGAAAGTCAAAGCTGTTGGGCCAACAGCACATATTTGTGTGAGGGCAATTTTCGAAAAGTTCCTGTGCACAGAGTGTTACCTTCATGCTAGTCTGTGGTTCTTCCATAGTCATAACACAGGATGGATGGAGATCTAAGGCCAGCCCTCCTTAAAGATACCTTTCAGTACCTCAAAGAGCATAACATACATGATGGATTTTTTTCAAATACATCTTTGAAACACTTCCTATTTTTTGGTTGTTCTTTTTTCTTAAATATGGATGGTATTGAGCAACATCAAACTGGCATACAAATTGATCATTCTACAGACGCAGTGACTTGGTGTCTCTTGATCTTGGGAATAAAAGCAGTGGCAGAATCACCAACTGCAAAGCTAAGTCACTGCTACCAGGGCCCAAAGCGTATTGTTGGATCGTAAAGGATGAGATGAAAAAAAGATGGGGGAGAAGGAAGGAGCAGAAAGCAGGCAGAAGATGTAGCTATATTGGAAGCAGTCAGGTGAAGTATCAGAATCTTTAGGCATGCTTTTATTTTGCTTACACAGATACCTATAAGTAGTGAACTTGAATTAGGAGACAAATTTTCATCAGTTTTATCTGATTTTTCTTACTTCCTCCCTTCCATAACTGGCAAGTGAAAGATTTGAATATTGGATTTCCAACACAGAGGGGAGTTAGAATTAGTACCAGGCAGGCATGTCTATTTCTTGGAACATAAACTATATACTGAATTTTAACTCAGAATGGATTTTTACAACAGTGATTAATAGAGGTTTGTAAAATGTAAATCTTGGAAGTAACTGAAGTGAAACAAGAGTCAGAAAGAACCACTAAAACATTACTTGAACACTATGGAATGAACCAGTCCTTGGAAACCTGGCATCACACAAATCTCCCTTTCTCTTTATGCAGTATTTAATTCGGGATCTGCAGTTGTTTTGCCTTCCGATATACTTTCCATTATACATGATAGATTTCCTCTGCAAATGGCATTTCAAATCTCACTGACTCATCCTCTGCTAAATAAAAAAAGCTGTAAAATGACTAATGTAAAAACATGAATACAACCTTACAATTGCTCAGTAAGAAACTTTTACAAGGTATGACATTACGTAAGAATTAAATGCCCTTAGTTACTTCTGAAGGAGGTGAGCGTACTATGACTGACTGATAAGGCCCAGGCCTTAATAATTAGATACTATTCATTTAAATTAAAGACGACAGTCCACTCCTAATTCACCATTACCCAGCTCACTTCCCTTGAGTCAACAGAGATCTCTGTAGCTACAGCAGGTTCTCAAACCAACTTTCTTTGCAAATAGACCTCTATTTGGAACAGATCTCCCCAGACAAATACAGTACTGTGTATCTCATTAAACCGCAATAAACTAATGTTCAAGTAATGATGAGCTTGACTTAATCCCACAAAAAAACAGGGCAATTGAGAGTTAATCATGTCACCCTTAATTTGCAATTTACAGTAAGCACTGAAAAAATGAACACATCTCTCTTGGCAGCAAAGATTCTGCAATGACAGAAGCACAATGGAGCAAATTAAAGATGGAGATTAATGTAATTATGGTTCTAAAGTTTCTGCCAGGAAGGATGCAATGCAGCTGACTTCATGTAATGCAGTTTACAGTGTGCAGTTTGATTACAAAGTACCTTGGGTCGTTTTACAGTAGGGAGATCCAATTCCATGATAGCACTCTATTAAGGATTATGAGGGCAGTTTCCTCCCTGGATCACTACAGTGTAGTTTCATCGTGTACACTGTGCTCTGTTTCCCCTGTGTGCTGCACATCCAGCATTTGACCAGGAACCCAGTAAGAACATCCGGGATTTCCCTGCATTTTTGCAGATACCCACCCTGACAACTTCAGCAGACATCATGAAGTTTAATCCTAACCAGGTTCCACAGAGTCAGTCACTTGGTATTAACAGGTGACATCGGAAAGGGCTGAGAGGCTACTGAAATGTGAAAACCAGCTCATGCTTACTGACCAAGGGACTTGAGAGGAAACAAAGTGACAGAGAAATACCCTGTCATACTTCTCCAGCAGTCTGGCACGGTATGCAAAAAAACGTTTTATGCACAGGCTGACATGTCATGACATGCTACAAACCTGAGCATGTATACGCAGTTATGGGAGTGTGTGTGTGAGTACAGTTTCTGGAGCAGACCATGGAATCTCATTTGTTGATAACACAGCAACACAAACACACGAGGAAAGTTCTCATGCATCTTACTCTGTGCTGCTGAGTGAATGGAGAGAGATGGGAAGAAGACATAACATTATATCTTTGTGCCCTGGGTACTGCAGGGGACAGGGAAAAATACAATCTGAGTGTACAACAGCAGCATCCCAAATGCTCATACCCAGCAAAACTGAGTCCCTCGTGGGCACATATAATAACCTGATTTCCAGACATGCATTTTGCAACAGTGCTTGCACGTTAGTGAATGGAAATGAAATAAAGGTTCTGATTATAATTCATACACACCACATTTCCATTCTAACTCTACTGTGAATAATTCTTTGGTATAAAAATGCACACTCTAATGTTGATTTAGTAAACAGTGATCATTTTCCATTACAAGCGAATGAATGTAAAGGACTCTTATTCTGAACTAGAGGTCCACGCTTCATACCTGGATATACTCAACACTGCAAATTCCAACAGACACAGACTTTCAATCCATGAACTTCACATGACTGAAGTAAACAAGCCCTCTGCAAATGGCTATAAAAGGGCTCACATGCTAGATTGTCAAAAATCAATAGGTGGTCTACTGCTAGCTAAAATCAGGAGACAAAAGAGAAGGTAATGAGCAAAGAAATCCACTTAAACCTTTAAAAATGCCTGGGATTAGATTAAGAAATTCAACATGTGTGTGTGGATTACAAGGACAAGATAAACAGCTAAAACCCATCCATTTCTGTCAACTGATATAAGCACATTTGCAGAGGATTTTATAGCAAGGTTCAACTGTGTGTGCCATTGCAAAGACTAAAGCTTAAGCCAGTACAATTCCTTTGTAGAACACAGAAGGACGTGAATATATGGTAAAGACAATGAAGGGAGGAGAAAAGGATGGAAATCAGAGAGAACCAGGTAGAAAATCAAGGGAGAGAAGAGAGGCATGGAAATCAGTGGAGAAAAAAGCTGCTTGAAGTTTCAAGCAAACTCACAGGGACAGTCTGTGCTCTGACACAGACACCTCTGACAGCACTGACAGAATATTAATCTTCCTCCCCCATTCTCCTCCAAACAAAACTGTGGTTCACTGAGATAGCTCTGGCATTCACATGAACTGGCTTCTGGTGGTTTTGTTTTCTCTGTCTCTGCCAAAGTCATGTGGATAACATGGCTGAATCTCTGCATCTCTAGCTGCCTTTGCAGGGACAAAGGGGTTTTATATCTTCCTATTGCTTCTGGCACTCTCAGTATGTGACCACGAAGTAGGTCTCCCTAAGACTGGCCAGGAAACAACAATTCCATCATGTGGAAATAGTCAAGACTGGATAGTTTAGATTTTACTCTGATGCAAAATGAGCTTTTTAATGCCTTTTTTTTTTCCTTTTTTTTTTTTTTCCATTTTTTTTTTTTTTTTTTTTTGGTAGGTTTGTTGTTTGGAGTTTTTTTAAGAACATAACACCCATCCCATCTTGGCCAAATAGCTTGGTGATAAGGGCACGCAGCTGAGATGGAGGAGACTGAGGTTCAACTCCCTGATCCAAACCAGACAGAGCAGGGAGTTGAAACCTGGCTTGTTGTTATCCCAGTGGAATATCCTAATCTCTCACACTAGAGAATTTAGGTTCAATTCCCTGCTCTGTCTGGTTTAGATCAAGGAACTGAACCTAGGTTCTTTCCTCTTCAGCTCAGTACTCTAATCAGCGAACTATTGTGTGTCCACAAAAGGGTTCATTTTGTCATAAGCAAGCTCTTCAGAACAAAGAGAATGTCAGAAACCACTTCTGCTTCTACATTAAAACATTTTTCTTCAGAAGAATAACAATAGCATCAGACTGGACAGTATGTTCTTTACGGCAGGGCTTAATCCCACAAGTCGTACAGAAACGCAACAAACATCTTCCAAAAAGCCTGGTAAGCGTGTCAACAGACTGCTCTCACTAGATCAAATGAATTCATGGGCTTGAAGAAAAACATGGGCTTCAGTGCTTTGCTGGAGAAAGGCCACTGCACTTTGCTCACCAGAGAGTGGAATTCTCAGTAAAAAGGTATTTTGCCTTGCATGTTTTGGGCTCGAGGCTTTCTGCCTTACAATACATCAGAATTGTGGAAACTGATGCTTAAGCAGCACTTTATCATTCTACCATACTATAAACCACTGTTTAAATTTTTTTTCAGCGGTGCATATACACAAGAGAAGCTTGTTATTTGATATAGAAACTCATTAAGTCTGTTGGATTTTATTTTCTAAATTGAAACCCACTCTATTTAGAACTGAGTATTTAGCTTCTCTGTTATTCAACGTAAGTGTTTCACTTAGGAGACATAAAAAGTGTAGACAATGCAACTTCCAGCAGAAAAATATAGGGCAGCTGGAGGGAATCAAATGTTCAGACATCATGGCAAAGAGTGGAAAAAATAAAAGGAAGATCATTTATAGGGACAACAAAAAGCATGGGGTACTTCAGTGGTTCTATCTCAATCTGACAGTTACATTTCCATTCATAAGCTTAATTTCTGTCATTTTTTTATTTTCATGAGAAAGGTTTACTTCAGTTGTCCAAATTTTTAATAGGAAGGGAACTTGGGGTTCTTGCACAGTACCTTCAAAAACATCCCAAACTTTATGCTTAATGACTCAACTTAGTAAAGCACCTAGGTTTGTCTGTAATATCAAGCGTATCTTGGGTTGTTCTAATGGAGCAGAATCAGTAAGATCTACGAATTTCATGAATGTTTAAAGATATAAGTATCTATCAAGAAAAGAGGAGAGGATGTGAGTTCCAAATTGAAGTTTTAAAATCCCTCTTTAGTGATCCTTAGTTAATCTGTTTTCTAGTTTTTCTGCATGAAAAGGATCACTTTTCATCTCCCAAGTATTTGAGAGATTCCATTAATGTTGCTGATGTGTTTGGAAATGGTTATCAAGAAACACTGAAAAAGAATATAAATGCCTACCTATCAAAACACATTTTAAGAATAAATTCCTCTACTTTTATGACAGGCATTTATCTGTTGACTCTAATGAAAATATATTGAGTATAGAATGTCCTCACTTTATCTGTCCTGTCTTACACCCTTCTGCTTTATCTGTAAACAGAGATAAATCACTAAGAAGGAAACTGGAGCTTGGGAAATTAGTCTTCTGCTGTTGAAGAAAGAAGTACAAATTTTGGTTTGGTTACGAGCAAATTAATCCGATTAATTCCTACCTGTCTCCATATTACAAATGTTACTAAGGGAAAGTGCTGAAGCCAAACATCTGAGAGAGAAAAAAATCTGTGAGGAGAAACTTGACTTCAGCCTGTGCACAGGGTATGAATCCTTACTTTAATAATAAAATTCATTTGTAAATAAATACTTTTGTAAAAAAAAATATATTCCTCAATGTGAGGACTGAAAAAAGACCAATCTATGAGTTCCATCTAAGACACAAGACATACAAGGTACCCATCTCTTACTTCACACTTGAACAACTTCTGAAATTCACTGTAGAAGAAGGAAAAAAATTCAGCAGCAAAACATTCACTGTACCCCACAATCAACTCACTTTCTGTGTATCAGCTGTATCATTACAGTTAGAGTAAGATCCAGTGGGTCTAATCTGGTTTTTTTTTTCACATTCCATCCAGACTACCAGGTTTGATTTGGAATGAGGAGTCCAGGTTTAATAGACTCATTCAGGTAACAGTTTTATTTTTTCATATTAAACCAGAGTTTTCTGTCCTGCTTCCCAGGGCAACTTTTCTTGGGTGGATTGTAAAGAATTAGAGCAGTGTATATCTGTTCACATTCCTCCTCCCCTCGCTGCCTTCCACATGAAGTGATTATCACGTGAAGCCTGTCTGCAAGATGCCCTACAGCCAGATATGAAGGAGAGCTAGTAACAACAAAGCATTCACCCAAATGCTTAGCTAGGCCTCCAAGCTTAAGGCTCAAGCAGCTAAGGAATTTGAATAAACCATACAGTTTTCACTCTCCTAGAAGAATCTTGCTTTTCCAAATAATCCTAGTTTCACCAAGCCACCTGCCTATGCAGGGAAACCAATGAACTTCAAAAGTGAAAACAACTTATGAGGAACAGTGAACCCTGTTTTTCTAAACAGCAGAAATGCAGCACCATAGCAGTGTGCCTTCTTTTTTTTTACCAAGCCATCCAGGGAACTGTAAATTAAAGGCTGATTCCTGGACCTTACATGTCCAGTCACTGCACTACACATTAACCTCTTTCATCAGTTCGGTTGCCAAGTTTGCAATAAGGTTGTGTGATACATGCCTGGAACTACGAGAAAACCACATGCACCAACATGAAAAGTGGGCTGGTCCAACAGAACCATGCACCCTGTTAATGCAGGGGTCAAAATACCCATTTTAAGAAATCAACTTTTTATAAGAACTTCAATTAAGTTATTTTTTTGGTAATCTCTATCAGATTCAACTTTTCCTATTGACAATCACACCTAGAAAAGAAAATGCTACATATAATCCTAGACAGCTCATAGAATTAATGAAATGGGCTTGTAAACATATGAGACACAGATGTTGTAGCTCTGTTTACCTTCATTTTTTTAATCAAGAAGCAGGAACAAAAAGAAACACAGACAAAGGATGAAATTGTCATTCGTGTCAAGGAAAGCGGACAGTCAAAAAAGAACACATGATTTCAAACAACTCATAACATACTGGCATTTTATTGTTTGGAAAAAAAAAAACCTTGCAATAGGAAAGCATCAAAGTTTCATGGAAAAATTAGTAAAACTTCAAGGAATTCAGAGGACAAAGTATTTTTATATAAAAAAGACTAGCTTCCTCTGATTCAGAAGGAACCAGACCAAGTTCAGTCAGAGAAATATTTTCAAAAGCTAACATTAGGATTGTATATATAATACTAATTGGTTTTATTCATTACTTTGGTTCAAATTGATACGACAATGTCAATGACACCTAGAGCACAAACTCCCTGTAGGTGCTGTTTATGTAGTTTAGATGACCCCCAACCTCTACAGCCCAGCTGGTGTTCTAATTATGCTGAAGTATGCTTTACAGAAAGCTGATAGGAAAACTTGGATCCAGCTAAACTATAAGGGAGGAAAAGAGATATTTACCAAAAGTTCGTAATTAACTAACTGTCCTGGCTTGCCATGGGGTAAAAAACCTCACACTGTATACAGAAAGTAGTCCTTTGATATACATACAGCATAAGATACATAAATTGCATTTTTTCAGAAGCAATCTTCCCGTTTTTCTAAAACAAAAGATGTTGAGATGCAGTGGTAATGGCTATAAAGTTAAATTTTCTCTCATGCTTAAGTACACTCCAATTTGTTAATAGGTCTGCATGAGAAATCTGAAAGATAAGTACATAGAGTAGAGACAAAGAAGTGAAAAATTTGGCCATTTCTAGTGCTGTGCATGGTAACCTGCCACTCAGTAGCTTTAAGATGCATGGAAATCATTGATAAATGGAGAGTGTAGATAAGCTCAAGGAGTTACATCCTATGTGCAGTGAACCCAGCATGGCCTGAGGCTGTTGAGCTCATCAACACAGCCTAGAGTAACTCTTCTCCCCCAGAGGAATGTGTCACACAACAAGCTCTAAGAAAAAAATGCAGGCAACATACACGTGCCAACACGAAAAGTGGGCTGGTCAGAGCAGTTCATTCCACTACTGCTAGAGAAACAGTTCAAAAGGCCTGCTAGGTCTCACAGACAGAGAAATATAAAAAGAACTCATTCATCACATCTCAGCCCCAGCCCAGACTCATGCCTGAGCAAGACAGACTCTGCCATGTGTGGAAGGAGTTGATAGTCTTAACTCAGCACAACAGTGCACACAGAGTGTCATTCCAACCTTCTGCAACCCCACCAGAATCTGGGGTCTGAGCTGTCTCACTCTGGAGCAGGAGAGAAGAGGCAGAGGAACAAATCTCCACTTGAGAATTTGGAGAGCAGAGAATGTGACATCTTCACTCCTGGTCTCAGCATCCCTCCCCAGGATAAGTTAGCATTCACGATAGACTGAAATACTGACACTGCTTGAAACCTTCTAACAATACCTGCTACTGAGTCTCACTTGTTTCTTCCCTTCTGTGAAATAAAAAGCAATAAAAATACTAATGAAAATATCAGAGTTCTCTGTATTGATCTCTCTGCAAGGATTGGTAGGCATCCTGTCCTCGTTGTCAGTGTACTTTTTACTAATTTAAACCTGGTTACAGAGAGATTATTTTCAATTCAAAGCAATGAATTAGAAGCAGAATTTGAAATACAGTTTTACTGACGATGTGAAATAAAAATCTTTAGAGCATGTAAATGCCATGCCTACAATTCTAAAGCTACTTTCAAGCAGTTATCTATATAATCATCTGGATGATATCAACTATCAGAAGTATTGGCATAATATGTATTTATTTTTTTTCCTTAATAAAATGACACAATGCATTTTAAATTTCTCATAGAAAAATCACTGTTTTCTTTAAATTGTATAGTACAGTCAACTTGGGTGAGGCTTAGGAAAATTGTGATTTCTTTCTCTAAGGTACATCACAGCAATTCATTACAAACATAGATAGGATACAGCTCACAGAGTGTGTTCAGTTTAATTCAATACCTGAGAAAACTACTAAGAACTTATATGGAATATTTTCATAAGTGGAACCTGTTTATGATCCTTTCATAGGAGGTTGAGTTGAGAGGCATAAGAGGATCTCTATGTGTACATGTGCATGTTAGTATAAACACAGATTTAAATTTAGGGCTATGTTAGCTATCATATAAACAATTTTAATCTACACAAATCAGACACACATTATTCCTGTGTGAAAATTGTGTGTTATGGGTGAAATTACAAGCACACATTCCCCCCAGACAAGCACCAGTAGAAACTATTCTCCAATACACCTTCACAAACCCTGTACAAGCACACATTATTTGGGGAGTAAAGAATCTAAAACTCTCTTGTATGAATATTTTAGAGAGTTTTTAAACTTTTTATTAGGAATATTTTTGTATCCTTCCAGGTCTTTCTTTGATATTGTGAATTAAGCTACACAGATTTCAGAGGGAGATAAAAATTCTAACTAATAAAATCCTTCTCTAATTAACTTCAAATTGACTTTCTGCATTCAAAGCCTAAAAGACCAATTACCAGATATATAAAAAAATACAGTGTATAAATATGTGCTATATATCCTAATGGAAAACTAGGAATCTTCTATTTTCAGTAGTTTAGAGATCCTGTTTCATTGAAATACCACTTCTCTGAACTAAAATTACAGGACAGAAATCTCCAGGATATATGAAGGAGTAACTTTAGTCATTGGTGATCATATTTAGATGCACACATATACCCATAGATACACAACTAATGGAACTTTTTATGATGCCTTCCTGCTTGAAATGGTGAAAACGAGAGAGACACAGCAATAGCAGCAAGTGAGATTGTAGAAACAAATACCAAATGCAATTTATGTGTTAAATTCAAAATGCTGTATATTCTTTTCACCACTGAATGTACAGTAGACGACATAGTTGAACATGCCAGCCAACAGCTCTTCCTAGACACTGTTTTTCTCTTCAGTGAGCTAGGCAAATTTTCAAACTCCGGGCTTATTTTCTGCAAACAAATCTGTTCAGCTCTAGTAAACATTTTCCATTAGAACTCTGGATGGCTACAAAGCCTAGAAACTCTGCTTATCAGTACTTTCCCCCATCATTAAGTTCACAGCACAGAAGGCTCTGTAGTGATTAAGAAATCATAAAAAAAGCTGATGAATATTCACTCTGTTCCTTAAATGAACTTGTTTCAATAACCTTTTATTTGTATTTAACTCTGGTCCAAAGCTAATTTTAAGTTGGATCATACCAGCAAATCTGGATTATGTACTCAAATAACCCAAAATTCAGACTTGTAAGGATGGATTCTATAGCTCTTCAGTTAGGGAACAGGAGTAATACCCTGGGACTGAAAAACCCTGACTTTGCACTGATTTTGAGTGCCTGCATCCCATTTAACAAACAGAGACTACATATCCCACAGAATATCAAGGGTTATGGAACAACCTAAACCTTCGTTCTACAAACACTTATGCCTGGGCTTAACTTTACAACCACATGTAAAAGTTCCTTTGATTTTAATGGAACTAAGCACAAGAAGAATGTAAGTGTTTGCAGGATCAGGGTTCAGCAGGTCATGGATTGTATTTTAGGAATATTTACAATGAATTGCTTGTGGATGACTTACAGAGTAAGAGGCTTTACCAGAAGATATTTCTACGTAGCAAACAAATTCAAGAATATTGCAAGTGTAAAGGGCAAAATTTGTGATTAATTCATGTCCCAAAATTACTCATGGATTTTTGCCATATGCTAACATCAAGAATCTATGAACAGTAGCACTCCTGCTGAGCTATAGAGAAGAAAATTTCTGAACCTTGTGAAGCATTCTGAATCCTTTGAAAGAATTCCCAGATGTTTGTATGGAGTAATTTGAGTTCCTTCTTGAGGGCTCTCAGTTGTGAAAGCCTAGAAGTTGTATTTAACCGAGGAATATCATCATTTAAAAACCACTGAGATAGTCTGGTACACACTGTCATCTTTGTGAACAAGAATATTTGTTCTACATCTCTTCACTGAGCACAGAAAAATGCATTCTCTGCTGTCTAAATACCTGATCCGAAAAAGAATCTGGAGGAAAGCCAGCTGGCTTAAGCTCAGGCAGTATGAAATGGAGGTGACACGTGTTGGCAGACTGAAGCACTTTGAGGAATTGGAAGAAACTTTCACTGCCTCTCCAGCTGATGGCATCTATCCACCCATTGTCCAAGTGGCTTTCCAGTCAGTTAGGCTGCAAAAATTTTCCAGGCATCATCTTGTTATTCTGTGTTTGCACAGTGCCAGGATCCCAGATTGTAAAGCTATAAACTACCAAATAGCTATACAAACAACTAACAGTATTAAGCACAGAGACTTCCCAAGCTCATTTCTGGTTCCAGATTCTCCATGTTAATAGCAGCAGGTATGGCACTCTCTATCTGTGGCTACACCAAGGCTGCAGCACTTCCTCACCAAGACATAGCATGCAAAGTTAATCATGTCTTTGATCCGGTATTACTAGGAGGACATAATCAGGAATTACCTTTGAGCCTTACTTGGAAACTATGTTCGATAATGATATTTTACTTTGTAAAATAAAGCTAACCTCAGTGAGAGCATGCAACACTTTGTCTCCTATACTGGTGATCAGTTCCACTGGTCTTTTTAGGTAAGCCATACTGGTATTTAGAAAATGCGAGCATTGAATGGAATCTGTGACTCTCAAAGAAAGCCTTTTTCTCAAAAGAGGTGAACAAAGTAATCTCTTTTTTTTTTTTTCTTTTTTTTTTTTTTTTGCAGAGGGCTAAATATATTGCATGACAGTGCATGTGAGACTGTCTCAGTGGTTTTCAAATACATGTTACCCCTCAGATGAATAATGCATCTAGGCCTTCAAAACTGAGACATCATGAAGAGGAAATTTTTTAGCCTTTTGCAGTAGGCTAAAATAAAAATATTTTCTTCAGAAAAATATACCTACTGATGTAAGATCAGAGTATCAACAATTTTGACTACACCTTGATGATTTTCCTTGACAAGTTAACTAGACTCATTCCTTGACACTTTCAGTCACTACTCATCAGCCAAAACTGATATTATTTCTGCATTACACATTAAGTTACTCAAAGCATTAGTAACTATGAAGTCTTGTAGTGGCTTAATTTTTCACAAGCCCTACCCTCATAACTCTGCATTTCAAAAAGTCACTGATACAAAACACAAAATTTCTAGGGTGTTTTAATATAATTACAGGATATTTTCAAAGTTGATGGGAACAGAAAATCCCATTGAACTCACTGTAAAGGAAGTGCTCATATTATTTGAAAATTGGAACACTTCTCCAAGTGACTAAACACAAGGAATAAATTCCTAAACATTGCTGTTCCCTCTCAAAAACATAGCTGCAGATATACATTCAATATGAAATGAAAATATTTATTTTTCCCTGTCCAGAAATTAAACATGAAAGCTGTTTCTGCCACATAATAAAAGAGAACTTGTATCCAGGTATGAAAACACAACAAAACAAGATATCCATTTTGAAGGGAACAGTGTTACAAATCCACAGCATGTTTTTATTCAGATGTTTTTATATCAGATTATAAAGGAGAAGCCCCATAACATATGCCTTTGAGGAAATAGTGTCTTATTATGCAACTCCCACTCACTGTCATGATAAGGTTCAGGTGTCATTTTTCATTATGATTACAGCCCTGGCAGACTAAAAGGCTTTTGCCTTTTCCATTCAGTCATATGAGTTTTCCCTGACAGCTTTCAGATTGAAAGACGATAATGATTGTAGGCATTCTGTTAGAAAACCCCGAAGTTATTCTATATCAATCTTCCCCTCTTGTACTGTGTTTTTTTTTTTTTTTACTGCTCACCCAAGAGCTGCAATCCAGTTGTCTCAAGTTATTATGAGATACCTCTTATGTCTTCACTGTACCAGAGATTATTTCAAGATTTTTTTAAAAGCATTTCTTGAAGCTTAGTAGCTTTAAGAATACAGCCTAAAAGTTTGTTCAGTTAGGAAAAATATTTTAATCCCTTTTAGGTTTCAATGTGATCAAAGTTTCACTCTGCTTATGCTACAATTTCATACTGAGCACAGACAATACCTCAGTATCCACAGTCATGAGAGCTGTTTTAAAAGAGTCTGTGGTATTTTCACTGTACACCTTAGATTTCTTTTAAAGGACAGTAAGTTTCTTGATTTTCTGAGTAGTCACATGTATTTTCTGCAGAGCCCTTGTTAAAACAAACAAAATTATTTAACATGTACTGTTTTACTCTGTTTTTTGGATTTATTGATTAGATTAAACTCTGCATTGAAACATTTCACATAAATTCACTTCCTTTGTCTTTTTGGTATTAGAAGAAAACCAAAGATAAAAGGAGAGTAAATATATATTATGGATTAAAGGTATGAATTAAAATGTATAGATAAATTAAAAGTAGAAAATAAAATATCTTCCTGAAATGTAATTTTTAGCTTCACCGAAGCTTTATGGTAAAACAGCTTGCACAGTTTATACTTCTTGATGATAGGAAATCAAATATTTTTATGCATATGTATTTTTACATATATATATTAGGTATGCATGTATGTATGTATTCCCTCTAAAATAATAATTTCCCTGGTAAAGATGGAAGAAAAGACTCCATCTTTGTCAGAATCAATGGCAAAATCAAAAACTGTAGAGGGCAGCTTTTCTCTACATATTTGCATCATTGGCAAGTGAACCAAACCAGCTTCATGAGGGTCAGTGGAACTTTCTGACACAGACTTAGGAAAGGCTTAGATGGGGGAAAACATCCTCTCACTTATTCACTGTCTGGCCAAAAAGGCATAAAACACAATCAGAAACCCATTTCAAAAATGCTGGAGCAGACACAGCTATGGCACAACTCTTGTGTGAGAACTTCCTGGGAAGCCAACCAGACACAGGAGAATGTTCTCCCTTTCTGGGCATGTTCACCTCGAGGTATCCCACTGCTCACACTGACAGCAACGGACCCAATGGAACAGAGCAGCACAACAGGCGGGGCTGCTGTCCTTAAAAATGGGTTTGTCTGGAAAAGGAGGACAGCAACCAGTCAAGTGAGTGATGCCTACAGGCATTATGAGAAACAGAATTTATATTCTTTGTCATAGTCAAATGCTGAGAAGCAAATTAAGTCAGTGTTTATTAATCCTAATACAGCCCTTTAAAATAATCATTAAGTTTTTGGTTAATACGAACCAGAGCGATGAATGAAATGCTACTGCTGAGCCAGTAACATCACCTTTAATTAGCAAGCTTTTCTCTTGTTAGCTATGAAACAGCTGTGTCTTTCACTGGCATTTTATTAGCAGCACAGATGCTTTGACTCTAATTTTTATAGACAAATTTGCATATGACTGAAAGATATAGCAGCTCTTAGATTGTATGCTTGAGATTTTTTTTTTGTTTCAGATATTAATATTTCTGGTTTGGGTTGGGGGGGGAACTTAATCATCTTAATAAGAAATTACTACAAATTAAGGCAAAAGAAAGCAATACGAAGAGCAGTGGCCAGACCATTAGTTGTAAAATCAGCATGGGGAGGTGGACAGAAGAGGGTGTGAAGGAAATAAATGTGATCCACAGAGCCTTGAAAAATAACTACCAGGACTTCCTCCCTCTGGAGCAAAACTGCCTACCAGGAGACTAAAATATGCTCATATAGCCAAAAAATAGGGTAATAATATTGAGGTTACTAAATCCAAAAGCCCAAGGAAACTCTTGTAGGTTTAAGAGACAGAGTCCTCTTTTTGAGTTTCGACTGTTCTCAAGCCATAGTAGTGGTTCAGTACTTACTGCTGCAGATCTCCCTCTTTATGTGGAGGCTGGACCCATAGAGTTATGTAGTAGTGAGGAGTACTGCCTCTGCACGACCCCCTCCCTAGGCCACCACTACATACACTAGAGGAGACAGCAACTGCTTTGTGAGGAGAAGCAGCCATTCCCCTTGTCTCCTCCAGCAGCACAGAACTGAGAAGGAGCACTCCTGGCCCTCCAGCATCCCTCTGCACAGAACCACAGCATCATCAAAGCTGAAAGAGACCTTCAAAACCATCCAGTCTAACTGCCAACCTAGCACCATCCAAAACACCCACAAACCATATGCCCAAGTGCCACATCCAGACACTTCTTAACACTTCCAGAGACAGTGACTCCACCACCTCCCTGGGCAACTTACTTCAATGCCAAAACAGCCTTTCATGTACATTTTTTAATAATATTTAATCTAAATTTCCCCAGATGCAACTTCAAGCCATTTCCTCTCATCATTTCACTTGAGACATGGCAGAAGAGACTGACCTGCACCTCACTACAATTTCCTTTCATATAGTTGTAGAGAGCAATGAGGCTCCTCCCTGAGGCTCCTCTTCTCCAAGCTAAACATCCCCAGTTCCCTCAGCTGCATCTCATAAGACTTGTGCTCCAGACCCTTCACCAGCTTTGTTCCTCTTCTCTGTACACGCTCCAGCACCTCAGTGTCTTTCTTATTCTGAGGGGACCAGAACCGTACATAGGACTTGAGGTGTGGCCTCACCAGTGTTTAGTATAATGGGATGATCACTTCTCTAGTCCTGCTGGCCACACTATTCTTCATACAGGCCAAAATGTCATTGGCCTTCTTGGCCATCTGGGCACACTGCTGGCTCGCATCCAGTCAGCTATCAAACAGCATCCCCAAGTCCCTTTCTGCTGAGCAGGTCTCAGGCCACTCTTCCCCAAGCCCATAACAATGCACAGAGTTGCTGTGACACAGCTGCAGAACCTGGCACTTTGCCCTTTTGAATCTCATGGGCAGTTGTCCACAGCCCATCAATCCAGCATGTCTAGATCCCTCTGCAGAGCCTTCCTATCCTTCATCAGATCAGCACTCACACCTAATTTGTTGTCATCTGTGAACTTACTGAGGATGTACTCAATCCCCTCATCCAAGATAGAGATGTTAAATGGGACTGACCCTAATACTGAGCCCTAGGGAACACAGTAGTGACCAGTCACCAACTGGATTTAGTTCCATTCTTTACCACTCTCTGAGCCCAGCCATCCAGACAGCTTTAACCTAGTGAAGACTGCACCTCTCCAAGCCATGAAAACCTCAATTTACCTAAGAGAATGCTGTGGAAGATGGTGCCAAAGGCATTACTGAAGTCTAGATACTCAACAACCACAGCCTTTCCATCATCTACTAAGAGGTCACCTTCTCGCAGAAGGAGATCTGGTTACTCAAGCAGGACCTGCTTTCATAAACGCACACTGGCTGGACCTGGCCTCCTAGTTGTCCTGCATGTGCTGTGTGATGGCACTTATGATAATCTGCTCCATGACCTTCGCTCTAACTGAAGCTAGGCTGACAGGCCTGTAGTTCCCCAGATCATCCTTCAGACTGTTCTTGAAGACAGGTGCTACATTTCCTTACTAGTCAACTGGGATTTCTCCAGTTAAACATGACTGCTAGTAAATGACTGAAAGGGACTTGACAAGCTCTCTTGTCAGGTCTCTCATTACTCTCAGATGCATCATATCTTGGCCCACAGACTTTTGGGTGTCTAACTGGCATAGCAGGTCACCAGTCCCTCTTGAGTTATGCGGGCTTCACTCAGCTTCCATCGCTAACTGCCAGCTCTGGGAGTTGCACCTTGCTGTTGAGCCTCATGTCCTCTCTGCAGACCTCACCATGCTCCGGGCAGGTCCCCTCCATCAGCTTGTCATGCAGCTGTTCAGTTCTGCCATCTGCCCCCCCCCCCCAGCCATGAAAGTTCACACCAGCTTTGTTACCAGCATTTCCTGGTTATAGTCCAAACACTTCACTAGGCAGGCCTGCTCCATAAAGCAGGTCTGCTTCTTTTTGCCAAGAACATTTTGGTACATAAAGCAGCGCAGGGCTCAGGATGATGGTTATAGACTCATTCAAAACAGCTGGGAACTTCAAATGATTGGTTGACAACTTGGAGCTTTAAGATTCAATAGCAGAAAGGGGTATTTTGAATATTAGTTCATGCAGCCAAAAAGCTGGCTACATCATAAAAATATAATCCTTTTAAATCACAACTCAGTGGAGACAGTTACATGCCAATTGACCTAACAATTTGAAGCTCATGGAAAGGCAGGCATGTGTATATAATCTGCATTAGACCTTAACCAATACCTTTAAAAAAAGCACAAAGTTTTAGTCATTCAAATGTTTAAGAAATGTGAAGTAGGATAAGATTAGTTTCTACTAGGTGCTGGTACTAGACTACACAGAGGAAACAGGGAACTGTGTGAAACTACAGAATGCAAGATAAGGCAGGGCAGTGGAGGTACCTTAGCATTTTAGCTGAGAAATAGTCTGGTATCTTATGAAATCTGATATCGTCAAAACTGGAACCACTACATAACAGAATGTACCTCAAAAGGAAAAGCAGTTAAACCTCTATCACTTTCTTTTTTTTTTTAAAGATGCCTTTGAAGTGAAACACTTCACATGGTGGCTGTGTGGCTGTGGGTCTTGCATCATTGTGGTTTGATTGCTTCCAATTATTTGTCTTTAACTTTGGAAAAAGAAGATGCAATGCCAACAACCAAAAGTAAATAGTACTTATCCATACATAATTCAGCCATACCTTAAATCATGAGTTTTGCTCCACGAAACATAAACTGTTCAGGGTCAGTGCAGGATTACCCGATCAGAAACACAGTAAATAAAGTCGTTACAATAGGAAGAAAATTAGGCAGTTAGAATACATTTGTTTCTCTTAAGTAACACAAATATGAAATAAACAAATGAATTAAACAGCCCTCATGCATGATTTGCAGCAGAAAATGTTAACTGCTTGAATGACAAAGTTAAACTAAGCTTACCAAGGCCCCTAGGACAAAACAGTAGCTGACTCATTAGTAGGCTATGAAATTAGAAAACAAGCTGCAGTTCACATTTAAGGAAGGGTTTTAAGAGTTGTGGGTTTTTTTGTTAAGTAAGTTGATTGACTCTGCAGGGGACCTGCATCAAGACATTTCAACTTAGTAGTATTTTTTATTGTTCTAAGCTGTAGACCACTACAGCTCCAATACAACGATTAGCACAGTTTAGGCCCTGGATGCAAAGCACTGGGTTTTGGTTTTGTGTTGTGGGGAGGAGGGGGCATGGTCTATATTCTTGTCCAAACACAGAATTCAAAATCTGTCCTCATAGAGGCTGTGCAAACTAATTTGAATCCTTCTTGCTCCATTGACTAAACCCGAGTCAATAAAAATTGAAACCTCTCAGATGCTTATTAACTCAGTGCTATCAACACCCCAGAATACTACATCTTGTTTTGAGAAATGCTCTAGAATCAACAATTGTAATGTGAAGCAACTGAAATGAGGAAATGCCAGGAGGGACAAAAATAGGAGTGAAATGCTGATCTTATTTCACCAGTAGAAATCTACAGTGACTTTAATGTAATGGATGCATTCTACCAGATTCCAGCTTGGTAAAATGATATCAGCATTAAGGAAAACTAAATATTCAAGAGTGAAGAACTATGCTATTTAGAGAAAATAGAAAAGGGAGACTTTCAGGGTTTTAGTAGATTAACAATGAATCTGCAACCAAGTCAGTAGACTGTATTACTGTTACAGTTTATGAGGCACTCTCATTTCCAAACTATATTTTCCCCTCCCAAATTATCCCTTTGTATGAAAAGAACTATCACAACTCTATGGACTTAAAAAAAAAAAGTATTGTGTTAAAGAAAAGGAGAAACTTAAACAAACCAAAATTAAATGTAAACAAAATTATGGGTCTGAATCAAAGCCACAAAACTATAGCAACCCAGTAAAGTCTGAAAGTCTAAAAATCCAGCTTGGCATTGTGTCCCTCACTGAAACTTGTGAGCCATTTACGCATTTTTGTTGGGTTTTGTTGTTTCTTTTTTTTTCTTCACGAGACATAAGGGTAGTTCAAATTAAAAAATATTGTGTGAGCAAAATGACATTTACCATAATACTTGAAAACAATTTTCAATTACTTTTCAAATTTCAGGTCTGGGTAATGAAAATTATATTACAGGAAAAACAGATAAATTCCCAGGTTAAGTAAAAATACAACAATCTTAAAGCATATAAAAGATTATTCAAAGTTTATCCAGCCCTCACACATAGCGAAGCCTAAAACAGAGACTTGTTGCATTCATTGCATACTTTTTAAATAAGAAGATTTGCCCATGAGGCAAATTATGTGAGTAGTCTGTCAGTGTCTCAGTACACTATCGTGTCTTGCTCTCCTACATATCAAAGTCCCTTTCTTCCAGGTTGCTTAAAGCAGAGCCAGACTATGAACAGGTAACCTACTCACTATAACCAAACTGGGGTGTATGTACCCCAGGGGAGGCACAGTTGAACTGCAGGAAGAAAATATTTTTTGCACTATTAATAGATTAAATTAATTAAAAAATTAATTTAAAAAGTTGTGGTCATTTCATCCTCTTTTAATTTCTGTATTTGTATATTTTTTACAATGTACTTTATTATTACAGTAGTATATATATACAATTTACCAATAAATGTACACCTACTGAGGATATGTGTTTAAAAATATTTTACTGATTATTAAAAAGTAGTGAATACATATAATGCTTGAAAATACCTTTACACACAGACCCAGCCTGAAAAATTAGAGTTTCAGAAACTGATACTTCTTGAGCTTGGCTGAATTTGGCCTATCACCATTCCTGATTTTAGGAAAATACAGGGGCACCTACACCTCATTCTATAATACTATATATGTTTAGCTTAACTAGCTTTCATGCTATACCCTTCTAAATGCTCTTGGTCAGCTTGTTTATAAAGCTGATTACTGAAACAAGTAATCCAAAAGCATGAAAAAAAAATATTCAAGATTCTTTTCATAATGTGTCAGTTAATCACAGGGCTCCCATTTTTCTGTATAACACAGAGGAGAACAAAAGGTCAAAATACGAGTGTTTGAAAACTCTGACTGTGAGAAAAGTATTTCCCCAGTATGTGACATTCTCTAGACTCCCTTTTGAGTTTGTTTTCAATATCTTGCAATAACTAGTTTCTGAGAAGAATCATAACCACAAGTAACCTCAGAAAAATGCTTTGGCTTTAAGAAAAGAACTAGAAATCTAAGGGGAAGAATTATTATTGTGTAACTTCCAGCTCAAACTAAGAGATACAGGTGGCTTGGATCGTCCTTACAAGCATCAGATTAGCTTTCAGTTTCAGATGCTTTATATTAGTTTAGCCTTAGGATGTGAAAACATATTCCTAGCTCAGTTTAAATCGGTGGCAATTTTGCTGTAGACTCCAAGGGACCTTACCTTCCACAATTTTTCTTAACAACGTATCAGTGCTTGCCAAAAACTGTATCTTGATTTATTTGCAAATTATTGCTAAAAATATTTGGCTTAACGTGTAATGGGTCCAAATTTTCAGGTTCTATAAATCAGTGTAGCTCCAGAACTATGCCAGTTTAACCCACTTGAGGATCTACCAGTGGGATTTACCCCATTTAAGGTCATTCATAGCAGCAAAGTGATTAATTTTAAAATCTTCCTCATTTTACACAGTCATAGCGGTTTCACCCAGGGCTACTGCATTTTTGTGGCTATAATCTTCAAAACAAGCAAACCCATCCTTTCAAAATGCATTATTCCTTAAAAATAAGTATCCAATTACCCTACTTTTTTCTTCATTCAGTCCTGGCATCACTGAGAAATTATATGCTATATTTAAATATAGACAGTGCAAATGCAAACATGCCTTTACAAGGCTGCTTACAATATAGAAACTTTGAGTTACACTGGATCATTTCTACTAAAAAGTTGATGGATATTAGCTATTTGCACAAGTTTGTGTTACTTGTTTTCAACTAGGCACACTTGTGCAAGATCATCTTTCAACCTCCTTTTTTCAAAAAGCTCTCTAAATTCAATTCATTTTTACTTGATGCAGTGCTTGCATAAGAGAGAAATTTACCACTTGAGGACTTGTACATTTAGACTTAGAAAGAGAGAAAGGAAAAAAATAAACACCTTAACACAATTTCAACTGGGAAGTAGCCTCTGCTCCCTGTTACTCCTGTAGGTGTGTATTTATTCCGCCCTACTCCAGAGTAGAAGAAGGAGGTTCTTCTAGCTAGCCTGTAGTATTTAAGAAATGTTAGGAAATTTTGGTATTCGCCTTATTTTAAAATAATACAAAGCATTTGAAAGTCAATGATTAAGCAATGCAAGATGAGGGAGAGCAAATCCGTGTCATACATATGAGTTTGCACTGCTGTAGTGATTTGTTGGACTAAAGCTCAAATAATGCAAGATACCATAATGTACAAAAATAAAATCAGAATATCACTGCCTTACTTAATGAAAATTAATTACCAGGTAAGAGTTTACAGCACTGAAAATTCTTGTTAATTGTTTCACTGGAACTGTCTCTTGATTTTGGATAAATATTTATTACTACACTGTATAAAACCACTATTAATTTAGATAAGAAACAGATATGTGAAATCTTAAAAACCTTCACCTGCCCATCTTTTCTCTAAGATTCAATCTAGTAAATGTTTTCCAAAATTTTTGCAAAAGATAGGAGTGTCCAGAATGTGATATCTTTTATTACAAAGCTTGTTTCTTTAGCTTCTGCTCTGCTATAGTCTCTTCTGAGTCAAGTTCTTCTCACTCAGAAAAAAACCTACATAAAATAAAGTAGTTATCCGAGCCTGTAACTATGCAAGTGCTATGTGAAACAAACTGTTGAAGATGGCTAACTTTCCATTGGTTTCCATGGAGTAAGGATTGTAAAATAGCATAAAATAATTTGGGTTGGAAGGGACCCTTGAAGGTCATCTTGTCCAACCCCCTACAATGAGCAGGGCATCTTCAACTAGATCAGGCTGCTCCAGCCTGACCACGAATGTCTCCAGGGATGGGGCATCCAGTGCCTATCTGGGCAATCTGTTCCAGTGTTTCACCAGCCTCGTCTTAAATACTTCCTTATATCTAGTCTGAATCACCCTCTTTTAGTTTAAAACCATTACCCCTTTTCCTATCACAAGAGGCCCTGCTGAAAAGTTTGGTTTCATCTTACTTATAAGCCCTCTTTAAATACTGAAAGGCTGCAACAAGGTCCAAAATATTCCCCAAATTATCTCTGAAATACCTGCTAACTTCCATGATGTTACAACAGCAGTAAGTAGATTCAGTAAGCAAGTACTGATGGGCAAAATGATGGATAAACATTATCACTCTGACTGCCACCAAAGATGCATTTGCCACTAAGTTTTGCATGTCTGAGGATTTATGTGGCACATATATTGCTGAACTCTGTGAGCAGCTAAAGAACAAAATTGCAAGTCAGGAACACTCCATCCCCTTTTTTTTTGTAAAGAAAGAGAAATGAGGAAAATCTCAAGAGAGGTTAAACTTTAGTTTCAGTGTGAATTTTTAGTGTAAATCAGCTTTTCCTCTTAATATATGTACATGTTCAGTACTTCGGTGATAAGCCATGATGCAGAGTTAGTTCCTCACTCATTTGACCCTATCTCCCACTGTCTCTTTCTTAGAGTAATCAAGCTCTACCTAAAACAGTAACCAGATATTTTTCCCTGTTTCTGTTCCATTTGAAGACTGTTGCCCCACTGCTTTAGTAGCTGGAAACCTCTTTACAGGTTCCAGGTGAAATTTACTGTCATGGGTTTCTCTAGGTGACAATTTTTTTACCACACCCCCCAACATAACAGGGCAGTTCATACCTATTTTTCTTGCGCCAAAGTCATCATTGAGGAAAACAATTTCTCTTTCTCATGATCTCAAAGGAATAGAATCACCTCCAGACTTTGTCTTATTTGTCTAAATGAAGCAAATGCTAGTTGCCTTCTCTCAGAAAGAAGCTGCTTTCCTGGACACATTAGTGCTAGCTAATTTTTCCTGTGTTTCCATTTTCCTGAACACAGATGACCAGAATTGTACCCCCAGTTCTAAATAAGATACAAAAAATGTAAGAGGGATATCTAAAATGGCATGAATGTATGGCATGAATATTTCCTTGTCTATCTTCTCTATCCTGTTACTGTCTCTCTGTACCATCGTACCTCGATGGACATGTTTTTGGGTCACATTTGCCATTTTTACTGCCACAATACTTGGATGGCTTACAGTTAATCCTTTGATTAACCTCTCTCTATGTAGAACACAGTATAGAATTATATCTGGTTTGGGTTTTTTTACACCTTGTACAATTAAATTTTTTTCATGACAGAGATTATTAATGTGTGTTTCATTCAATATACATTTCAATACTGATGTGCATGTTTAGTTAAAAATTATTGTCTAAATATTTCTCTGGGTGGCTAAACTGGAATATTTTTTGTGATACAAAAGATCTTTTATTATTTTTATTATTTATTTTATTACTTGCTTGTTTCTGGTTCTTTACAACAGCTGACAGTGACTCATAATTCTCTCATAACATGTGCAATATCACTAAACCTGCTACACCTCAAGTTATTCAAACATACTAAAAGGCCATTTCAACAATTAGGCAGGTCTACTGACTTCTGTGTAGCTCAGCTATCCAGAGGTAAGATCTGTCACATGCTTATAAAAAGTGTGAAAAAATGAAAACTCTAATAAACAAAAAGGTTTTTTCCTACAATAGAGAAGAATAAAAAAATATTATTCTGAGGTAAACTGACAAGGATACTCTTAGCAAAAAGTAAGATGATACGTCTTTTTAACTGATTTGAAGTCAGAGGCCAATTTCCCACGAATTTTGCTAGAACAAGGATTATGAATTGTGGTCCAAGTTATTCTAGATGTATTTGCTGATTTCCCTAGTATGACAGCAGCAAGGAATGTATGTAACTGTGATTGCCATTAAACTAGAGAAAAATGAACCTTACTTTCTTTGACAACATCTCAAGACTCATAACAACACATATTGCTCTAAAGTTCAAGACTTCAGTCAGTGGCAAATCAATATAGTGATATCTAAAAGACATATTGTTTTGATGTGGGATAAGAAATTGCTTTTTAATTTGTTGCAGTGAATAAACAAAGTATTGAGTACACAAACCTAAATCGATTTCACTGACCTTGAAGCTGGCGTCCTTTGTACAAATCCTTTGTTTTTGTTGGATGAGCTCTGGCACCATTATCACATTTAGGTTGTTCATACCTAACGAACAAACAGGGAGAAAATAAAACCGGCCAAGGTTAATTTGATTCAGAATGAATTTATTTCCAATTTTGTAGTCCAAATGGAACTCGTACTTTCTTATACTCAGGGAATAATCCTCACTCAGAAGGGTGATGCAAACTTATCTGCCTATTTTTCACTTACCTCAAAGAAACCACGACATCTTTATACTCCTGGAGTTGATGTCAAACTAAAAAAATATTATGTATTCCAAAGGCCATTCTACAGGACAGAAAACTAAGGAACTGCTATAACTTAATTTATAATAAAAAATTATTTTGAAAAATGCACCAAAGAAAACCAAAAAAATCAAAAAAAGGTGAGGCTGTCCCCCCACCTACAAAACCAAAAAGACAAAAACAATATAACAAACAGTATTCATGATGGGAAACACCAGAGAAGCAATTTCAAAATCACAACAAGGCAGGTACTCAATTTACATAGTACTGCAACTCTAAAACCATGTGCTACTGTATCCTCTCAAAAAAAAAAAAAAAAGTAATTTAAATAAGGACTAGCCATGAACAGCTAACATTTTGAACAAGAGTGAAGAACTGATAGGATTTCTACCAGAAGGGAATTGGCCTGGAACTGCTTAAATGAATTGAGAAAAAGACTGAATCTCTACCTGCTACTGGAATATTCTGGTTCTTCTATGCTTACTGAGTTTACTTAAAGCCACTTTGTTCATTGAACTGGTAACAAGAAACTGTGCTATTTCTACTTTCAATAAACATAGACTTATGCAACACCACTAGAAATATCTTTTACGCAAGACAGGGGGTCATGGGAGCATCTGATGCTGAATTTCACCTTTTTTTATGTCTCGCTATCATTGCATGGTAGTTTTTCACTTAGATCAACATAATTTCTTTCTGAGAAATTTTACTGTCATATTCTCCTATTGTAGCTGGAAGTTGCAGAATTTAGCATGTAGCATTTCAGACAAAGTTTCAATTCTCAGATAAACACACTTACTAATATGAATTGTGCCCACATGCACGTGTGTGCACATACATACCTGTTCATTGAATCTAGATTCTTTCATATTTTATATAACCAAAATTCTCCTATTCTAAGTCTATCAAAATGTCATTTACCGAGTGGCACACTAAAATGTCTAATTAAAATATACTAATCTAAACTTCTGGAATACAATGTTTATTCTAAAAACATTAAATGGTAGATGTGTCCTGGGTCCAGACCATACTGTTCCTAAAAGCAATGCCTAAATATTTTGATCTTAATTATCAGGCAGCAAAAGAAACTCCAATATTATTTTTCCTTTGAGGGCTTAATATATTTCTACATCATCTGATGAAAGTGACCACTGGTTCATCAACTTTTGTCTGCTGAAAGAAGGTAGAGTATTGTTTTTAGGGACAAGGGAGAGCTGGAGACTCTTTTTTCCCCCTCAAGAATGGCAGGAATAGAAGGTGCTTTGATAGCATGGATTGGATTCAGACACCTGATGGATGACCACTTCAATCAGCCAAGAAAACAGTGAAAGGGAAATTAGTGAGCAATACTCACTAATGCAGTACCTGGCAAACAGCCTGGTCCCTGATTAATCTGATACCTGACTGCATTCCCCCAATCCTCTTCCATTAGTGTTGCTGCTCTGTGCCTACATTTTATTTTTTGGCCTCTACTCTTCGACCCTTTTGGCTTTAATTTTTGTTAAATACACACGTAGTTCATAATGTACTAACTAAATTTATTAAAGATCAACGGGTGTTAAATGCTTCAATGTCAAAGGTCTACGTTTAACTCTTTAAAGCAAAGAAAGAAAATGGGTCATTAGGAATTTACCATACAGGAACCGCCATGGTAAAAACAGATAAGAAAAACAGACTTGCCTCAGTTTTCACGGAGAAAGAATGGGAAACGGATAGCACGTCAGAATGGAACACTGTCAGGTTAAAAATAATGTAGTCAAAAGACATCCCAAGTTACTCTTTTGAATTTTAAATGGGAAAGAATCCCTACAAGTGAACGTATATCTAGAATTGGCAACAGCTTATGAAGGGTGTTTTGTACCTCTGATCAGTCTGCTGGGAAGCACTGAGATTTATTGAGGTGTAAAAGTAGTACAGGATGGAGGCTTTCACAAGGATTTTACAGTGCCCGCAGCTGCATGAAACCAATGATTTATGATCTTTTTTTTTAAGTTTAGAGAATCTTGTGCAACACTTTTGGGAGGATGGTTGTTTTTACTCTTTAAATGCATTACCTTCTTTTAATTAAATGGATGTTTCCCCTAGGTTTTCATGAAATCCAGATTTATACAACAATTTCACCTATTTCTTTTGAGTTTTGCTGTCCTAAATGTCCTAGAGTCATTCTTCATTTTCATATCTTTATTTTAACTCTAGGATGAGGTTATTCTTTCCTGAAAAATAATTGTCTTTTTTTTTTTTTTTTTAAATTTCTATTTTGCAATGTAAAACTGAGAGATAATGCACCCAATTTTGCACAAGCTCCTGGTTCTTTAAACTAGAAAAGACTCACATACATGTTCACTCTTTCCATTCTATAAAAAAAATTGCAAAAAGACAACTGAATAATCCTCATCATATTCTGATCCCCCTTTACTTCCCTCTGACAGAGAAAAACAGTTTAATTTTATCAGTACAGAAAAAAAAATTATGAGATTCCTACCCATCTAAATCTTTCTCAGAAATGAAGTCTAGACATTCCTCTTAAACTCCCGGCAGTAATTCCACCTGCTTGTTTACTGAGACTGTAGATTCCTAAATACACCAGTCATTCTTTATTTAGTATTAAATTCCTAAAACTGAGTACTCTACTTACCCATCTGTGCTCAGAAATGTCCTCTCCGGGGATATTACTAAATATTACTTCCTCAGAGCTTCGTTGAGAACTGCCCATGAGTCCAATAAAGTTGAGCAAATTATGAATGGTCAAGACCACAGCAGCTGATCTTTTTAGTATCAGTCATCAAGCAAAGCACTTTTGTGTCTGAACCATATGCATGGAATGATTGAATCCAATTTTCCATCCTTCCAGCTTTGGAGACATGCAGCACAGTGAAAACACTCCTGCTGCCTCGTCTCCCACAGCTGAGTGACTGTGTAGTTGCCAAACACAGGAGGCTAGCAGACCAAACAGGAAAAAAAGAAGACAGAGACTGATTCAAGGTCCATAGGGGATTCATCAAGGGGTTGGGAAGACCTAGAATTCCAGTCAGTATGGCAGTAGAAGCCAAAATGGCACATAATACATTCACACTATACATATGAAAGTGAGCTGCTTGATTTTCAAGGATCACCACTTCAGTTTCATAAATAGTTCATCCCAATGTGCAGGATGTGGCAGGAAGCCTGCACAGATGAACAAAGAGCACCTAATTAAATTCCGACTTAAAAAGGAAGCAGGCAAAGGGTAGAAATAGGGTCAGGTAATGCAGAAGGTGATACAGACACTGTACAAGTGTTCAGGGATAGGGTTAGGAAAGCTAAAGCCCTTTGGAGGCAAATCTAGTAAGGAGTACAAAGGGAAGTGAGAAGGACTTCTTACGTACGTATCATCAGCAAAAAGAAGACTAAGAAAGTGTGGGTCTGCTTCTAGGTGGGACAGGAGAGCTTGTAATAAAGTACTTAGAGAAGGAAGAAGTACTTAATGCCACCTTCTCCTTGGTCTTTATTTTTAAGACCAGTCTTCAGGAATTCCAGGTCCCTGAGACCAATAGTAAAGTCTAGAGCAAGGAAGATTTACCCTGGGTTAAGAAGGGGTTATTTGAACAAACTGTACATACACGTGGGACCTGATGGGATGCACCCACCATTGCTGAGAGAGCTGGCTGATGTCCTCAACTATATCTGAAAGGTTGTACTGACTGCATAAGGGGACCGAAAGAAAGCAAATGTCACTTCTGCCTTCAAGAAAGGCAAGGAAGAGCCAAATAACAAACCAGCCGGACTTACCTCAGTTCCCAAGAAAGTGATAAAGCAAATCTTCCTAGAAGCTATTTCAAAACGTGAAGGAGAAGAAGGTAGTGATTGAGAGCAGCCTGCACAGAACTATGAAGAGGAAATCATACTTGGCCAGCACTGCAGCTTTCTACAGTTCTCTATCTTGCTCAGTGGATAAGGTGAGAAGAGCAGATATTATTTATCTTAATCTTAGCACTGTTTCTGACACTGTCTCTGATCACATTCTCATAGATAAACTGATGAAATATGTGCTAGATAAACAAACAGGGAGATGTGTTGAAAACTAGCTGAACAGTCAGCCTCAAACAGCTAGTAGCAGCAAAATTTCAGCTGGAAGTCAATCACCAGTGGGGTTCCCCAAAGCTCATAGAGGCAATATTCTTTAACCTCTTCATTAATGACCTTGATGCTGATACACAGAGAACTTTAGCAATTTGCAGATGATACATAATTGCGACTAGTGACTGATACACAAGATGACTGTGCTGCCATTTAGAGGGACTTCAACAGGCTGCAGAAATGGGCTGGCAGGAATCTCATGAACTTCAAAAAAGGCAAATGCAAAATTCTCACACCTGGAGATTAGTCCCCTGCACCGGGCAAACCAGCTGGAAAGCAAATTTGAAGCAAGAACCTGGGATTTCTGATGGATGCAAAGCTGAGTATGAGGCAGCAACATGCCTGTGCAGCAAAGAAGGCTAACAGCCTCCAGGGCTGCATTAGAAAGAGTACTGCCATTAGATCAAGGGAGGTGATCCTTCCCCTCTCATTCATGCTGAGAGAAGGAGACATATCTGCAATTCTGTGTCCAGCTCTGAGCTCTCCAAACAAGGTAGTGTAGACATACTGGAAGTGAGTCTAGCAAAGGGAATAAGATCAAGGGACTGGAACATTTGACATAATAAGGAAAGGGTACTGACACTGATTACCCTGGGGAAGAGAAGGCTCAGGGAGGATCTTATTATTCTCTATAAATACCCAAAGGGAGGAAAATCAAGAAAAGGGAGTCAGACTTTTCTTGGTGCTGTCCAGTGGAAGGAATAGAGGCAATGGGCACAAAATGAAATACAGGAAATTTTGTGTAATTGTAGGGAAAAAAATATTTTTAACCATAATGATGATCAAACACTAAAACAGGTTGCCCAGAGAGGCTGTGGATTCTCCACCTTTAGAGATACTCAGAACTAACTGGACATAATCTTGAGCTATCTACTCCAGATGACATTGCTTTGAGCAATGAGGTTGGACAAGAGGATCTCCAGAGGATCCTGCCTATCTCAGCTTCTCTGTGACTCTATAATAAAATGATGCTAATAAGAATTTAAAAAGAAAAAAAAAACTAAAAAGAAAAACAAAACCACCACCAAGAAAAGCCCACAATTAACAAAACCCAGCAAAACCAAAACCACAGCAGAAGCCTCACTGCTTGATGAGCACAAGAAGATGATTTGGACTCAAGTTAGGGAATAGGAAATAAAATTATTTAGACTATAATTCAAAGAAGGATTTGTACTAAAAGGAAGAAACAGTGAACAAACCTAGGAATGGAGAACAGAGCAGGAGCATAAAAAGGAGCCTCTGGAATCTCTAGAGGACATCTCTAGATCCTAACACAATGTGTGTACTAATCCTACAGTTTCAGGAGCAAATTTGGACTACTTAGTTTTGACAGTTTACAGAACTCTACTTGTCAGAAACAGCAGATCAACAGTAACTTTAAGTCAAAGAATATAGAATGCTTAAGGTTGGAAAAGACATCTAGGCTCATTGAGTCTACTTCAGATGGTACTGTAATTGTCACAGTCTAGACTATGGTATAAACAGCTAACATTAACTTGAAGAATATGTGAAAAAAACCTCCCTAATAATATAATATTTTACAGTAAGTGGCTTATAATGTGCGTTTCTTTCACAAACCTTATGTAAATGATAAAAAATTATTTTACTTAAGCTTGAACAGAGTTATGATCACATCAAGATACCCATATTGCCTGCCAGTTTTGTATGAGTTTCTATAGCATTTCTACTAGGGCCAAACCACAATAACCAACCTAAATAACCTCCTTTGGAACCTTGTATGTGCTTTGCCTACATC